>CM070020.1:9917418-10322418 GCA_036247105.1 Cirrhinus mrigala | reverse complement strand
AAAAAGAATCTCTTATTTGTTATCCTTTATTGAAATGTGCCTTTTCACTTCTAGCCATTCCATCCCTATGGATTTCATTTGATCTAGTCAAGCACTTCAAGGGTCCTCATCTTAAAAAGACATGCCTTTACTGTTTCATCTGCTCCTAGATAGAAATGTATGTATGTATGTATGCATGCATCACAGACAAATCTGGAGGGGAAAATCATCTAAAAGTTTCTAAGTTTCACATGCGGTATTCCAGTAAAAAGTTTAGTTTTGTCCAAATTTGACTGGCAGCTATGATCGTGTCTGCAGCAGGTATTGATAAATCTATTATAAGCAGAGTCCAATTTATACTAAATCAAAGGCGAACAACCATCATGTCACACCATATTACTTGCAGCAACTGCATCCTTCCTTCTCACTTTCTTCCCTTCTAACTATTTTTCACTCCTCATTAACAAGAAAAGAAGGGCCAGAGGGCAAATGTGGCAAAAAAACATTTTAAATTAATCATTAGAGCTAAGTGTGAAAGTGCCACAGAACTACAGATTCTGCAAAACTAAATTAGAGCAATAATAAACTTAAACTGCTGCAGGGAATCTAAGCATCTTCTTTCCCAGTAAAATTGGCTAATATTTTCTACAGGGTTTGGGATTTTTGTAAACCTGTTGTTAGTGCTTATAATTGCTTAACCTTGGAAAAAAAAAAAGTTGACCAAAGGTTTTTTTTTTTTTTTTTTTTGTTTTGTTCTTTTTAATAAATTTTAGTTAAAATTCCCATTATTTTCTATAGGGTTTGGGATTTTTGCAAACCTGTTATTAGTGGGGTTTTTTTTGTTGTTGTTGTTATTTTTATGGGCTTTTTAGCTATTTTTGTAGATAGGACAAGACAGTTTAGAGATGACAGGAAAGCAGTGGGAGGAGAGAGGGGAGCACGATCGGCAAAGGACCTCGAGTCAGGAATCGAATTCGGGTGAGCGCAGTTGCGTTGTATGTCGACGCACTAACCACTGTTATGAGTGTTTTTACAAGTGCTTAACCTTGGGGGGAAAAAAAAAAAAAAAAATTACAGAAGTTATTATTATTATTATTTTATTTATTTTTTAAATAAATTTTAGTTAAAATTTCCATTATTTTCTATAGGATTTGTGATTTTTGCAAACCTGTTATTAGTGTTTTTCCAAGTGCTTAACCTTGGAAAAGAAAAAAATAATAAACTTAAAAATTAAAAAAAAAATAATAATAAATTTACCAAAGTTTTTTTTTTTTAATAAATTTTAGTTAAAATTCCCAATATTTTCTATAGGGTTTGGGATTTTTGCAAACCTGTTACTAAATTACTTTGACTTTTGCAACTAAATGTAGTTAATAAATCCTGATTTTGGTGATTTTCTAGCAAATAAACATTAAATAATCATCACAATGTAAATAATACAAACTCAAATCAAATAAATGAAATCCAAGCCAACAACATGCATCAGGTTTGCATGTGGAAGCCGTTTCCGCCGCTGAAATTAAAACAAAAAAAAAAAAAAAACAAAACAACAAAAACAAAAAGGAATTGCATCTTTTTAATCTCATAATTCTTACTTTTTTTCTCAGAACTGAGAAATATAAACTCACATTTCTGAATTATATGCAAAAAAAAAAAGTAAAAAAAAACTTCAAATTGCAAGATTTAAAGTCACAAATCTGAGAAGTAAAACTCACAGTTCTGACTTTTCTTCTCAGAATTGCAAGTTTAACACAAAATTGTGATTTATTTAGTAAGAATTGTGAGATATAAACTCGCAATTCTGAGAAATGAGTAATTTTCCCCCCTCAGATTTGGAATTTATAACTTGCAATTGCGATTTTATCTCTCACATTTCTGAGAAAAAAAAAAAAAAAAAAGTCAGAATAGCAAGAGAAAAAAAAAAAAAAAAGAAAATTACGCAATTGCAACTTTTTATCTCTTATCTCTTTAAAAAGTCGCAATTACCTTTTTTTTTTTATTGGGCTTCCATATTTGCAAGATTTATATTTAGACTAAATTATTTAAATTATTAAATCTAGAATATCCAGTAATAGCAAAATTTGGGACACAAATGTGATTATTTCCTAATTAAAATTTGTTCATTTTATAGTTTAGTTTATATTTAAACATTTTAAAAAAACTACATATAAATTAGGTTTTATTTAAAAAATATTTTTGCTACAATGAGTCAAATACCAGTTCAGCAAACAACATCACATGATGCGTATGATTTTATCTGAAGGCCAAAATCTTCATTTTTAAAATGTGTATAAACATCTGCTGCATTTAAAGCTTCTTTTCATGCAAGGTTAATCTTATGTTACATAATAGCTTATCTAACATAGCAAATGGTTACTATTAAAACACAGGATTTGTGCCTATAATACTTTAAAAACATGAGACGGCAATGTGTACTCTGTTCATAAACGGCACCATAAATACTGTATATACTGTACATAAAACTCATGCTGAGATGTTCTCTGAGCTCGCTTATCGCCAAGACGGCACTGTTGCCAAGGTGATTGCTGGATCTAGTGTGCTGAAATGCTCTAGGGCATGTGTTTATCTTTCCAGCCATGTGACAGCAGCAGGAGTCAAGAGTCGACAGTAGACTTTGGAACAGACAGGTAAGAAAGGTGAGACTTACGTCCTCATTGGTGGTCTGGTTGAGGGAGATCAAGTAGGTGTGGAAGCCAGTCAATCCCACCACAGACCAGAGGGTGAAAAAACACACCAGAACCTCCAACACAGTGCAATGGGGAGTCAAGGAAACAACATGCGCAAAAATATCTACAATACCGTGTTTGAACTTTGATATTTCTTTGTTCAGCAATACAAAGGATTTTAGAAAAGCAAATGCATGCTATGTGCCCATTTAAACTAGTACCCAAACACTGTGTTTTTATTGTGATAGATTATTCACAGCATGACAGGTTTATGAGGAGCTTGTTTTGTTTTCAAATCTTAAAGAAGGGGCTCCGGAGCCCAGATGAAAGGATATGTTCCAGGAGTTTCTTTAATGGTATTCACAAATCCGGAGTCTACCGAACCTACAAAACACAAGATTTTATTTATTTACAATATGTATCCATGCATGCAAGCAGTAACGTACTGCATCAGAAGTCTCAGCATCTCCCTTTCTCTCTCCCATCATTTCATGTTCAGAAGACTTTCACACATCCACCCACACTCTGCCAGAGCTGAGAAGTTTGCACAGTTCGTTTTCAAGCACCTTTTCAACCACAGTAGCTACGCTTGGATTCAGCCTAATAAAAATCTGCAATCTGCTGAAGGAATAGTTTACCCCCCACATACAAAGACTTAATTCACCCAAAAATAAAAATTAAGTCATTAATTACTCACCCTCATGTCGTTCCAAACCCGTAAGACTTTCGCTCATCTTCAGAACGCAAATTAAGATATTTTTGATGAAATCCGACAGCTTTCTGACCCTGCATAGACAGCAACGCAACTGACACGTTCAAGGCCCAGAAAGGTAGTAAGGACATCGATAAAATGGTCCATGTGCCATCAGTGGTTCAATCATAATTTTCTGAAGCTACGAGAAAACAAAAACAAAGACTTTATTCAACAATTTCTTTTCTTCCGTGTCAGTCTTCGACGCACGTTAGCATGCGTCGTGGTACTGTCATGAACGCGTGTCGAAGACTGACACAAAAGAGAAGAAATTGTTGAGTAAAGTTGCTATTTTTGTTCTCTTCGTGCACAAAAAGTATTCTCGTAGCTTCATAACATTGAACTACTGAACACGGCAGTTGCGTGCAGGGTCAGAAAGCTCTTGAATTTGTTTTATAAAGATGAACGAAGGCCTTACCCTCATGTCGTTCCAAACCCGTGAGTAATTAATGACAGATTTGTATTTTTTTTGGTGAACCATCTGTACATCAAGCAAAGCAACTCTATGGCTTCAGAAGACAACATGCACAAAATAGTGCACGTTGCATGGACTAATTTTAGGGTGACCAATGACTGCGGATATGTATGGTCAGAATTAAATTATATTATTTAAATTAATAGCCAGCTTGTGTGGTTTCTGATGTCCGGCCTATGACGAAAAGGTCAGAACTGATTTATACCGCATTCACTTGCACATGAGACATTCGTGGAAAAAGTAGATGGGGAATATAAAGTCAATTACTTTTCAGAGAGTCAAAAATAGTAACATGCCAAATATCCTGGCAGTGTAGACGGCTTTGTTTATTATAATAAGAGAGATCTAATTGTATCAGAAAAGTACAAAAACATTAGAGTGGGTGCAGCGCATTACGGAGGACTGTTTCCTAAACCTGGATGCCAGCTGTGCGCAAATGCTGTTTCTATGAAGTGGGGCAATTCCAACTTTGCAAGGACAGTCTGGTTCTTCTGACTCACAGCCTGTAAGTACGTTTTCATATTTAAAGAATTTGCTACTGACTATTCAATCTCAAGTTTTGAGCAGTGTAGAGTAGTGCTGCTTGTTTGTCGTTTCTATGATCACAAATGCAGACATGGTTTTATGTTTACGTTGCAACGCAACACGTAAAAAGACAGTATGAGTCATTATACACAGTAATTATGTCTTCACTGGATGCAGCAAATGCCTCATTTATAATGGGTTTTATTATCTTTCTCTCGTCTCGACAGGCCACGGCATCACAATATGGTAAGGGGTGTAACATTTCCATCATACACTTGAGGTATTCGGCAAAATCACAATCCACTGAGTAGCTGATTAAAGCCCTATTCGGACAGGACTAGTTTTACATGGGGTCGTTAGAGAAATTTCTATTTCACAGACGTACTTTGTGATTTTAATCCCATTCGAATCTGCCACGTCTTTGTTTTTCTCACGCAACCCCTGTAATAATTCCAGAGCAAATTACCTACTGTTTTTCGGGCAAACTCAGTGATCCTCTGAGAAAACTAATCCTGTCCCGAATGTCTGTGATTTCCGACGATATTTTTTCACGGCACATTTCCTTCTATGTTTTGGCCAACGTGAATTACTGTGCGCATTTTTGATATGTTTGCCTCCCAGCAAAGAATAAAAGAAAATAACTATAATAAAATCAAGAGCCTGATCGCATAAACTACTGTAATATCAACATCAGGTAAGATTACTCATGTTCATTTGTGTACTCAATTACATAACATTGTTTTAATTACAGATGTACCTTTATGAATATCTAAATTAAACATGGTTTTACTACAAATAAAGTAAAGTAACCACTCATTAACCATGGTTTTGCTATACTAGCAATATAGCTTCACCATGGAATTTGTAGTAAAACTGGTTATACTATGGTAATCAATCCAAATGACTACACACAATACACGCATGAGCGCGTACTCTCTGCAACACCCAAATGTACAAAACAGACCCTCCTATCTCTGTAATAAACACGGAGATATTAGTCCCGTCCGAATTAATGCATGATAATCTCAGACGTCAGGTGACAAGAATCGAAACTCAAACGTAGTTTAGAAAACTAGTCCCGTCCGAATAGGTTTAGAATACACTGCGCTTTTCAGAACAATGAGCTTTGTAAAAATTGATGCGTTTCAGAAAGGCGGAGCAGAGAGGAGCAACAATAATATACCAGTATATGAAAAATAATGCGTAAACGCATTGCATTACACCAAATACACAAAATAATTTTCTGTTCAGCAACATCATTTGACCCCTTTAACTGAATTTATTCAGACAGTCTAAAATCTGTGCAAGTTAACATAAAAACCAAATTATGGAAATATACCATAAAATGAATGAGAGTCACAATGTGTTTCACTTTAAATTAAAGGGTTAGTTCTTCCAAAAATGTAAATTTCTGTCATTAATTGCACACCCTCATGTTGTTCCAAACCAGTAAGATCTTCGTTTATCTTCAGAACACAAATTAAGATATTTTGATGAAATCCGAGAGCTGTCACATGAACTATTTTAACACTATTTTGAATGTGTCAGTTGTGTTCTGAAGATGAACAAACACCTTACAGGTTTGGAACGACATGAGGCTGAGTAATAATGAGAGAATTTTCATTTTTGGGTGAACCATCTCTTTAAGATCACAGGCTCGGAGCAAACTGTCCAGGCATTCAACTGAATTCTCCTTCTCTCTTCCTTGCTGTCTATACTGCATTTTGAGAAGAGGAAGATCAAAGGAGAAAAGAGAGCAGACATTTACGAGAGCGTATAGTGCCTCTTCCGATATTCTGAACACTCCCAGACTGAACCACGCCTGAGAGAACCATATTGCATACATATTGAGTGTCGCTTAAAGGCACTTGTTTTCCCAGAAACCACGATCATTAAACTGGTGGACCGTCTATGCATTTTAAATTGTTATTGATAACATGAACACGTAATTTCCTCTTTAGAATAATCCAATTTGGATGTCAACAGTGAAGATGATCTCACACACACATTTTATTGCTGTGATACTCACGTAGAACCACATGGACGATGTCGAAGGCGAAGATGTAGATGGTAAGTAGAGACAGCGAGAGTGTGAACAAGTAAAAATATCTGTAGTTCCTCTTTCCTACGCAGTTCCCGACCCATGGACAATGATGGTCAAACCGGTCTGAGGGGAAAACACACCATCTTAAGACTCTTATGAAGATTCGTGAAAGTCAATTTCTACATTCTAACTGTGAGTGTGCATCTTCAGGCAGACAGGCATATATATTTTTAAACTGCTAAGAGGGAGGTACTCAAACCAGAGATTGTGAGGTGTGTATGCGCGTGTGTGTGTGGCAGGTGCAGGCCGTCTAAACAAATAGCCCTGTGTTCAGGATGACTGTGCAAAGAGAGCAAACCTGAGCCCTCAGTGAACTTTCTAATATCAGCATATGTATCTCACTAACCTTGCAATATGTGTGACTAAGTGCGTGCGCTGTCTGACTCATCTTTCAACAATTAACTATTATACTGGATTATCAAATGAAACGTACATGTGCAACCATATCAAAGGTAAGAATGCTTGCAAATTCCTGATTGTAGACATAGTAAAACTCTAAAATGACCCCACAAACCACAACAACTCCAGCACATTATTTTAGAGATACAAAAATAAATTAGTGAAAACAGAAACAAACCTCCATTAAACTAAATTAAATAGTCAAAGTGAAAAGAATTGTAAGTTACTTTAGCCTTGTAAGGTTCAATTCATTTGCTGACTTACTTATTTTTAGTTCATGATACCAAATATTAGTAGTACCTTATAATAATAGTATTAATTCATGTTGAATTAATTAGTGTATAGTGAGTAAAATGTATTTTAATAAATATGGATTTATTTTATTTAAAAAAACAATAAAAAAAATAGTAATATTATGATAAAATTATTACAATATAATATAATTCTATTCGATTTGAATACATGTTAAAATTTAATTTATTTCTGTGATGCAAAGTTGAATTTTTTAGCATCATTACTCCAGTCTTTAGTGTCACGTGAGCCTTCAGAAATGATTCTAATATGCTGATTTGGTGATTAAGAAACATTTCTTATTATTGTCAATGTTTAAAACAGTTGTGCTGCTTAATATTTTTGTGGATTTTTCTGAATTCTTTAACGAATAGAAGGTTTAAAAGAGGAGAATTTTTTTAATAGAAATGTTTAGATCTATAATGTCACTTAAGATCCATTTAATGCATCCTAATGTCAACATCCAAAAGTTTGTTTCTTACAAAAAAAACAAGCAACAGCACACCTCCATTCAGCAAGCCACACAATTTGAGATACCATCCATGTTTGTAGTACAAAATGTCAGGGACATTCACTCACCCACGCAGTTGTCACAGATGCTGCAATGGGAAGCACGAGGGGGTCTGAAGATCTTGCAGGTGTAGCAGTACTTCAGCTTGACGATCTGGTTGTTAATTTGCACATTCTTGATGCGGGGCGGAGGCCGCTGTCCAGCCAAGACATTCCCATTGGCCGCTTCTGCAAGAGATGGGTAGAAACAGTCAACGTGTCAATCGGCAGCCACTCTGGTCGATTAAGATCCATATGCATGACACAAAGCACAGCCTCTGATGGAGGACTCACTCAAGGCCACTCCAGCTAGTGCCATGACTCAATGACAAAAGACACAAAAAACACACCAATAAATCAAAGCCAGGAGAGTGCGTGTGGCTGTGCGAAAGAAGGTCAAAATAGTTACTAATGGTGCTGGTATGACAAGTATAATGATTTTTGTACTAAAGCTGAAGTGGAATGAGATTAAAACAAGATTTCAGAATAAAAAAAATAAATAAATTATGAAAGGGATAAGCCAGTCATTATAGCAAAATAAACCCTGACAGGGTGATTAAGACCATGACATGAAGTAGAGGGATCTTGTTACATCCTGAAAGGAGTTATTTTGCAATAATGACAGGTTGACTGCACATAACCCCCTTAAAAGAATAGTTCGCCCGAAAATAAAAATTCTGTCATTAATTACTCACCCTCATGTCGTTCCAAACCCGTAAGACCTTCGTTCATCTTCAGAATACAAATCAAGATATTTTTGATGAAATTTAAGAGCTTTACATTGACTATTTTAACGATGTCCTTACCACCTTTCTAGGCCTTAAACATTATAGTTGCATTGCTGTCTATGCAGGGTCAGAAAGCTCTTGGATTTTATCAAAAATATCTTAATTTATGTCACGAAGACAAACAAAGGCATCACGGGTTCGGAACGATATGGGGGTGAGTAATTAATGACAATTTTAATTTTGAGGTGAACTATCACTTTAATAAATCAGTAAATAAACAGACTTTAAATATTAATGTCCATTATTGTGATTTTAAGGTAACTAATATTTGACTACAGAATGACTCACTTGAACAATGCAAAAATCATGTAATAAATTCTGGTGTCTACATACACATCTAAAAATGTTCACATATTTAAATGATAAATTGCTTTCTAAGGAAAAAGATTTTCTATTATTATTTTTTTCTATTTCTTTCTGTCTTTTTGAGTTCAAATACAGATCCAGAAAAGTGCTAAACATTTTTTTCTATTCCCTTTTCTTTATTTGCGTTTTTTTCAAAATGACTCACTTTCATCTGTTTTGATAGCGACAACGCTGAAGGCAAAGCACTTCGTTTAAAAGACAAGACTTGAATTTCAAAAGGTAATTACCTTACATTTGTCAGGTCTGTGCTTTTATACTCTAGGAAAATAGTTGCATTAGCATGTGCTCAGGAGGCAGAACTACACAGCTGCCTCCTAATCCACATGCCTGGTTTGGCTAAAACGGCACATCCGTACTTGCATCTGATCCAGCATCAGCCATGTTTAATCAGCCACACAGACATTCATCTAAAAATAGCATATTAAAGACGAAATGCTGAAATGGAGCAGAGGAAGTTTGTAGAAATCAATCTTTGCCCTGCCCTGCTGCAGTAGTCAAACAAAACTGCCCTATTACAGTTGAATCGATACCAAAACTTTGGGTTAGTTCACCCAAAAATGAAAATTCTGTCATTAATTACTCACCCTCATGTCATTCCAAACCTGCAAGACCTTTGTTCATTTTCGGAAGACAAACTAAGATATTTTTAATGAAAGCCGAGAGCTTTCGGACACTGCATAAACAGCAATGCAACTACCA
This sequence comes from Cirrhinus mrigala, assembly GCA_036247105.1. NCBI lineage: Eukaryota > Metazoa > Chordata > Actinopteri > Cypriniformes > Cyprinidae > Cirrhinus > Cirrhinus mrigala. The sequence continues at coordinate 10,312,805 of CM070020.1, read as the reverse complement.
CATTCAAGGCCCAGAAAGGTAGTAAGGACATCGTTAAAATAGTCCATGAGACATCAGTGGTTCAACTGTAATTTTATGGAGCTAAAAGAATAGTTTTTGTGCAGAAAGAAAACAAAAATAATTTTTTAATTCAACAATATCTTCTCAGAGTTGACGGCTGTGTAATATCATTGCGCCTGCTGCACCCATGGTACGCAGCAAAGTTCCTTGATTATCATAATATGAGTGCAAATGCCTGTGCATTTATTTGTGTTGTTAACTCAATGGGAGCGAAATGAAACTGTCTGAACCCGAAGTTGACTCTCTCCCCTCTAGTGATGGGTCGTTCTTGAACGATTCGTTCATTTTGAATGATTCTTTAATGTGACTCGGGACGAACGAGTCATCTCGGGGAGTGATTCGTTCAGTCGCACATGCGCAACATCCTGTTAGGTTCTGTACTGGAATTAGTTCAGTTTCGAATCTTCGGGTTTTTGGAGTCGTTCATTTATCGTATGGGGCTGTCGAACGAACGACTCGAACCCGAAGACTCGAGAGATGAACTAATCAATTCTCTTTCCGGCTCAGACTGCATTGGTTAAGCTTACAGGGCTGTCACGTGATGAGCGAACGACTCAAACCCGAAAGCTTGTCAGATAAGAGGCGAGGTTGAGCTAATCATAGACTAAAGACCCAGGTAAACAATGAATTAATCTTTTCTGTTTCTTATAGCATTATAGTTGTGTCTTGTTTGTAGTGTGATCAACATTTGTGTAAGCAGCAGATGTGTTAGGGAGTAACACATAACATTTTAATTATATTTTGCCAAAATGAACGAAATGAACGAAATGCCTCGAAAAAAAGATTCGTTCGTTTTGCTGAACGAGAATCAAAGGTCCGAGTCGGTAAAATGATCCGAACTTCCCATCACTAGTCTGGGCCCGAAGTTTACTCTCTCCCCTCTTCCCCCACCGCTCCGCAGCGCACCACGCCCACTTTTGAAGCATTTTTTTAAAACTATGGTAAGAACTAACCAGTGCTTAAACAGGGGGGTTTCATGACCCTTTAAAACAAAACCACAAATAGCGGCAACTCAGTTTTTAAACATAGGCTGGCCTACTGCATGATACACAGGCAACTAAACAAACAGTTTACCTTTAACAAACAGTTTAAGTAAATAAGCTAAAGCACAAAATGAAATAACTGTCTCTATTTCTTTTCTCTTCCCTTCATCTTCTTAGACATCTTTTTCTACTGTTTGTTCCTCTTTCTTTTTTCTCTCTCTCTCTCTCTCTTTTTTTTTTTTTTTTTTTTTTTCCTCTTTCTTCTTCTTCCTGCTCTTTCCCTCTCTTCTAATAATGGTGATTGTTATTATTATTATTATTATTATTATTTTTATTATTATTATTGTTAGTCCTCTTCCTGATTCCCAAAACCCCCCCCTCACCTTTTCATTACTATCATTAATATTATTACTAATAATTTTGTTATCATTACTATTACTACTGTTCTGATTTATCCTCCGGTTATCTCATTATCATTACTATATTGTCATCTATTGTTTCTGTGTGCTTCATGTACTGTGACATATCCACCCAGTTATCTTTATATGCAAACACACACACACACACACAAATGCACACATCTGACAGTTCCTGAACCATTGATTTTGTATTGCCTGTCTGTTTTTTTTTTTTTTTTTTTTTTTTTTTTTTTCGGTTTGTTTGTTTGTTTTGTTGGTTTATTTATCCCTGTTTGAGATCCCAATTTATGTACATCTTGCATATTCTAATAAAAAAAAAAAAAAAAAAAAATGAAATAACTGTAACTTATTAAATAAACAAACACATAGAACTTAAACAGGCTACATATAATTTAAACAAATTAAATACAAAAAGAAAAAAAAAGAAAAAATAACTAGAAAGTCCCCAAAAATCTCAGATTTCACATTCACAATAGCTTGCTTAACTGGCTGTTGCAAAAAGGAAAATAAATAATGCTTACTTACTAAATAAATAAAATAAATACATAAATAAATAAAAAATACCGTAGCCTAATAAACAAATAGGGACTTTAAGCAGCAGCCACAGATGGAACGGCAACGGCATTTCGACGTCATATTGCGCGTTCACGACTTTAACTGCCACTTCTTGACGTTCTACTGTAGCTGCTGGTTTGCCGTAGTCTTTACAACGTGACAGATTAGGTAGATAAATGTTATGCTAATAGTTTATAGCTCTGTAATTCCATCAGTATACGATTCTACCATTAGTCTTTCATTTAATCTGTGTCGATACGTTTTAAACTTAAGCTAATTTTAACGATTTTTTTTAAATTTGTACAAAGATATGTCTGCTGTTGGCAACGGCACCTCAGGTAGCACTGAGACTAGAGAGGATGTGAAACGAACAATGTACGTATTGCCTAAACATCCTCCTCATAATCCATGATTTGTATTTAAATAAATTAATGCCGCGTTGCGCCGTCTTGTTTACGGTTGCTTAATGATTTTTACGTTCTCGGCTACGGCGGTGTATCAGCTTACTTCCGGTCATCGTAGCCGTTCCAAGGGAAGCTGTTGCTTAAAGTCCCTATAAATCCGACCAGTGCGTCTTTCTTCCAAGATCCGCGAACATACACTGAATGTCCTCTCTGGTCCTCTCTAAAGCTAAAATGATAAAAACGAGTAAGTAAATGAACAAGTAAACGAAGGCGGCACAAACAGAAGACTACTCTAATGTTACGAGATCTTACCCAAGCTTTCCATTATGCGAATATTATCATAACAACATAAGCGCTTAAAATGAAGAAAGTGATCAACATAACTGATATTCAAAATGGTAAGCAAGCGCTGGTTTGTTTACATTTCATATATCTGCGTCTATCTCCCATTTCTTTGTTTCAGTTTCTCATTTTGAATGACAATTACTATTAATAGCTGCTGATATAGACAGCTAACACTAAATCTTTTTACGTAGGCATAGAACGCACGTTAGTTTGCAGTCGGCTGTAGTCGGTGCTGTGCGTTTAAGCACAGCTTTTTATCCAGACTTTGCCGACGCGAGGCTACAATTGAGAAATTTTAACCAAAGTATTTTACAGACGTTTCATTTAGATGCTAAAGAATGATATAAATGAGCATCCGATGACCCCTTTAAAACATCATAATTTTTATGCCTCACGTCACACTGCCTTACAATGATGTACATTTTTTTAACCATGTTACTCTATACCCTACAATACTCTGTACCCTATTAGAGAGAGCTGTAGAACAATTCCAGATGTGAACGGGTTACACAAAACCAGTGAAAATAAGGGTTAGCGGATATTTAACGACATCAGAGAATACTGTGGTTTATCAGGGGAATTGCCAAGAGAAATGATGTCCTGGTTTAGTGAACATCAGTAATAACAAATGCTGCACCGCCCCTGGGCACGTCTGAGCTTCAGTGGTGGTGCTGATGTGTAACAACGGTGCTCTCGTTTAAAAGAGAAACCAGGGAGGAGAATAGAGACGAGGGAGGAAGAACAGAGAGGGTGGAGAGTGTAGGGAGATGAGTTTGTCTTTACTGTAGCCCAGATCTCGTAATCAGTACAGGGATTGGTGACAGACTGGTGACTGAACTAGACAAGGCAATATTCCCACAGAGCCACAACCACACAAATGAATCCCTAGAAGCAAAATTAGCTAGATGAGAGCAGCAAGTTAATGTCATTTAATTGCATTTAATTAGTCAGATGCAGTGATGTTAACCTTTATGACATTCAAAGTAGGACAAGCTTGCAAAAAAACTACATGTGAATTCCCTATTTTCAGCCTTTTGTATTTTCAAAAGAAGTAAAAATAGATATTTTTGCTGCAGGGTAAATGTGCATTTTTACTTTTTTCTTTTTTTTTGCAGAGGAAGCCAATGTGTAAGGCATTTCAGTTTACTTCACTCATTGTAGATCAGGATAGACAAAGGTCTAAGGCAATTTACTAAGGCATTTTTTTTTTGCCATTTAACAATGAATGTTTGAGCACATACCGTCCAAGAAAAGTTCTTGCTATCTAAAAAACAAAAAAAAGACGAGACAAATGTCTCAGTGAGCCTTAGAATTTGAATGAGCCTCAACAGTTTCTGCCAAACACCCCTGCAAAAGATTAAGTTTTCACTTTGAACAGTCATAACACTGGTTTCTGTTCAAGTCAGTTGACATATGGCTGTGTGGGTGTGCACCAGTCATGTGAAGAATACCCATTTTTTATTTGACTTTTTTGTGCCTTTAATGAGTAGTAAAGTGAAAAAAAACAGAAAAGTATAGAGGCAAAGAGGTAGGAATGGGATGGAAATGCATGGATCAGATTGAAACTCTCTTGGAGCAGCTCAAGTCCTTTGAAATCGCACTTATGCATATTCAACATAGGTGTGGGATATTTTTGGGGTGAAAGAAACCAGTTCTTATAATATAATGTGATGTAATGTCCTGCATAGGATAAGTGGTTTGGAGAATGGAAGATAAAATAAAATACAAAGAATAAATATACAAACAAACAAAAAATAAATAAATAAATAAATAAATAAAAAATATATAATAATAATAATAATAATAATAATAATAATAATAATAATAATAGTGAAATAAAATTACAAATATTTTAAACTAAAACAAAATGGCAACAGATAAATAAAAACAAAACAAAACAAAAAAATGCTACTGTGATAACCCTGCACAGGACAAGCAGTTTGGATAACAGATGTGAATAAAAATAAAATAAAATAAAATAAAATAAAATGGATGTGAAAAGAAAAGAAAAAAAAAAAAATTGTGAAATAATAATTAAAAAAAATGGATACATGAAGATTTTGCATTAAAAAAAATAAAATAAATAAATAAATAAATAAATTAAATAAAATAAAATAAATAATCAAATAAAATAATATAAAAGAAATTAGTGAAATAAAAATAACAAAAAAATATTTCCAACTAAATTAAAATGGCAATGGATAAATAAAGATTTTGCATTAAAATTATTATTATTATTATTATTATTATTTTAATTTTTACAATTTTAACCCTAACCCACTGTTATAACCCTACACAGGACAAGTGGTTTGGATAATGGATGTGAAAATAAAATAAAATAAAATAAAATAACTTATATTTTGTTTTGTGATGTAAGTGCCAAAACACTGCTGAACAGAGAGTTTTTCTTACAAAAGGTTTGACACATTAATTTTACTAAAGCTACTACTTTACTACTACTATTTTTTACTATTTAAAAAGGTGCATAAAGGTTTTTTTTTTTTTTTTTTTTTAAATTGTTTAAAAAGTTAAGCTATAACCCTGCACAGGATAAGTGGTTTGGATAATAAAATAAAATAAAAAATCCCCTGAATAACACCCCTCCATCATAACACTGGTTCATGTTCAAATCAGTTGTGCCTTTAATGAATAGTAAAGTCACAAAAGGCAAAAAAGTACAGAGGCAGAGAGGCAGGAATGGGATGGAAATGCATGGATCAGATTGAAACTCTCTTGGAGAAGCTCAAGTCCTCTGAAATCTCACTTATGCATATTGAACACAGGCGTGGGTTTTTTTTTTGTGGGGGGGGGGGGGGGGGGGGGAGACCAATTTGTTTTTTAGGCTAGTGCTAGGGTGTCATGGAGTTTTTATTCAAAGGAATTAAGTTAGTTGAGACCCTTTATTAAAAGTAGAAGAATTTACTGAAATCAACTCTTAGAAAATAATATTTTTGTTTTATGCTCGCATCCACTCTTGTTTGTACACCAAATAGCTGTGTTAATGTTTCTTGCCTCATTGAAATTGTGGGAAGAGCTCTTCCTTAAATGCATATCTAAAAATTAAACGTGTCACAAGACAAAATACATCTGTTCTTCCTTATCTGTGATTTTACAAAGAAATAAAAGTGACAAAATAGCTATTATGTAAAGCCCATCAATCTTGAAGTCAAGAATAACACAATGTTTCTCGGATGAACTCCGAGTTCAAGGACCAAAGCACTCAGCCATTTTAAAAATCGCAAAACAAAACAATAAATTAATCAGCAGGTCTGGGCTAACAGCGTCCCACTTACGCCAGACGCCTGCTAGACTATTCATGTGCTTCCCCTGACTGGGTCAAAACAACCGCAGGTGGCACTGATGGGACAAACTATGGCAATAAACCTCACATCCCCTTCCCTGAACTCAGTTACCCTCACACTCACCAATCTCCATCTCAATGAAGTTGGCTTCTTCCGGCAGGGCCCGCGGCAGCACCCCTGGGTCACTGAAGCTAGTTCTGAGCAGCATGGCCATGACGAAGATGAAGAGCAACACTGCAAACACAGGGATGGCAGGAGACAGGTGCACTGCCAGGTACGGGCACCTGTACAGGACAAGAGAACAAGCAGGATTACAAAAGAGGCAGGGAAAACATAAAATGAACAGCACAGAGGTTACATGAGCATATAACATGAAAGAGGAATATATCTCTAGTGTTAAAGCAGTGAAGTGTGGATTTTTTGTGCAATTAATACAAAATTAAGAAAATGTTTGAGGGACCCAATGCTGTAAATTTGAGGATGGGACTATCAGTTTGTCTGACTAAGGGAAGATGAGGGTATGTTTGGTAAACTTTATTAATTCTATATTATATTATATTATATTATATTATATTATATTATATTATATTATATTATATTATATTATATTATATTATATTATATTATATTATATTATAATATAATCCTGCATAGGGCAAGTGGTTTGGAGAAAGGAAAATAAAATACAAATAATAAATAAGTTAAATATTTTGAAATAAAAAAATAAAAATAAAAAAGATAAAATGATAAATAATAGATAAAAGACAAAAGTTTAATTTTATATTTTATATATATATATATATATATATATATATATATATATATATATATATATATATATATATATATATATATATATATATATATATATTATGTTTGTTTTCATCTAAAATAAAATGGCAATGGAGACAAAGATTTCGCATTAAAAAAAAAAAAGAATAATAAAAAAAAAAATATATATATATTATTATTATTATTATTATTATTATTATTATTATTATTATTGGTACAACTTTAATCCTAACCCACTGCTATAACTGTGCACAGGACAAGCGGTTTGGATAATGGATGTGAAAAATAAAATAAAAATAAATAATAATAAAAATAAAATAAAATAAAAATTGAGATATAAAAATAAAATGTCAATAAAAAATAAATAAAAAAAATGTTTTCAACTAAAATATAATGGCAATGGATACAAAGATTTTGCATTAAAAAAAAAAAAATTTGAACAATTTTAACCCTAACCCACTGCTATAACCCTGCACAGAAAAAGCAGTTTGGATAATGGATGTGAAAAGAATTTTTACAGTTTTAACCCTAACCCACTGCTATAACCCTCAACAGGACAAGTGGTTTGGATAATGGATGTGAAAACAAAAATAAAAAAAAAATAAAATAAAATACAATTCCTTTTTTTCAATTAAATAAAATAATAATAATAATAATAATAATAATAATAATAATAATAATTCTTCAATTTTGTTTGGTGCAAGTGCACCAATAAATAAATAAATAAATAAAATTAAATAAAACTACACAAAAAAAGGTTTTCCTGCCAAAAGATTTGACACATTAATTTCATTAAAGCAAAATGGCAATGGATGCATAAACAATGCACATTACAACCAAACATTTCACGTGGATTGCCAATGTTTTTGACTATAAATTTTCTAAATCCAACACAAAACCATTTTTCTTATCTTTTGGATGTAGCTTTAGTTTCTCCCTGAAATGCAAGGGGAGGTCATTGATGAAATGGGTTTGTAATATCTGTCTCGCTCAGCCCTTCCCTAAAGACATCTATTCAGCCCCAACAATGAAGCAGTCAGGGAGGATGTTTACTATGAATGACTCTGCTTTCTCCATTCCCGCAGGCAGACAGCCATACAGCAATGAATTTGGTTGCTCCCATAAATTGTGGATTACTTGGGTCCTGTAAAAAGTGCCTCCCTTCGCTCAGCCCGTAGCAGATTGGTCGGCTCCACAGGCCACTGCATTGAGCTATTAATAGGGTCACCCTGGCTCTCCTCCACCACTCTCTCCTGCAATGTAGACCTGCTATATACTAAGATAATGTATGGCTAATACATCACCATAATGGTACAGGCACACTGCATCCACTCTCAGGGGGAAATTTGCTACACTTAACGTCCTGAATGTGCAAAGGACATCTTTACAGCACTAACTACAATACAGTGAGAAAGAGAAAAGACATGACTAGTCCTGACAACACAATACAAAAAGATTTACAACTAGATTTTTTAATAAAAATGTAAGTGGTGCTTGCTCATGCAAAAGTTGCCACTATGGTATTGTGGGTGGTTGCTTACATGCAACATCTGGGGTTGGGGGAGCAGTATTGTTTGTTACATTTATTAATGTTTTTTGCTGTCCTTTTTATTACATTTTATTATTTAGGGGCGTTTCCTTAGAGGAGGCAAGGGAGGCAGTGCCTCCTCAAAATACTGGATGAGAAAAAAAACAAAAAAAACAACAACATTCGTAGTACAAAAATAAAAATGCCAATATTACAAAATAGGCCTGTCGCGATTATTAAATAACCGTCTGATCACGGTTATTTCATCTAACCGCGGTCAATTCAGACAACCGCGATTATAGCGACGGAGGCATTGTGTTTTGTTTATGTTTGTTCACGCTGAAACAAAACATTACAAACAGTGCTTTTATAAAATTAAGCTTTCTGCCGACTCCTTGAAGAAGAGCGCTTCACAAAAATGAACCGAAACTCAGCGAATACATGCCTCACAGACATGATAAATATATATATAAAAATAGAAAGCTGTAAATTATTGCTTAAATAAATATATATATATATATATATATATATATATATATATATATATATATATATATATATATATATATATATATATATATTATTTTTTTTTTTTTTTTTTTGTATTTATATTTATATTGTATATGGTTATATGGTATTATGAGCACCTCCTGTGTCATCTTGCCTCTTTAGGATAAATCGCTTGATGTATTCCCCACTTGTAAGTCGCTTTGGATAAAAGCTAAATGAATAAATGTAAATCGAAAACAAAAACGCTTTCATTATGTAATCCACAAATACGCATTTCTTTCTAAAGGAGCGTCCAAAGAGGAGATTGCGAATCAGGATCTTTGCTACACTGACTCAGAATACACTAGTTTATTAATAAATAATTCAAACATCTCCTTACTATTTCCCCCGACACATTCATTTCTAATTATTTTTGCCGGTGCTTTGTGGCAAGTTTTCTATTACTTGCACTTGAACGCGGATCTCTTTCAGCTGCGCTGAAGTCACTGCTGCTGGCTGAGACACTAAACGCCATCCAAGTCTCGAAAGTGAATGCGAAAGTGAAGTCTCGTGTTGTTTCCAAAAGCGCAGCAATTTTTTTCCATCACCATAATTGATTTCTGTAAAGGCGGTTGTCAGTCACTAATGTTACCTGTATTTTTCGGAAGGTAATGCGGTTGCCACTGTGTACAGAATGCTATTAATGAGTAAAAGGTGAACTGACAACCGAATTTAGCTGCAGTGTGTATGTGGCCAGAACGGTCGCAGAGAGGACAGAATAGACGCAAAAGCAAAAAATGCTGTACGGGCACAGAAAATTCTTTGTTCATGATTCTTAAAATATAAGAAGAAAAATCGAAATATTGGTGTGAGGGTTTATATGAATGCGTTTCTGAAGATAACTCTGGTTTTCAGAAACGTTTCAAATGTTATTTTGTCCCTAATCACAATCCTTTTTAACAATTTATTGAACAAAGTGCATTAAAAAAAAAAAAAAAAAAAAATTATATATTATATTATATTATATTATATTATATTATATTATATTATATTATATAAAAATATTTTAAAAAAATAATGAATGTCAAACCCATAAAACAGACAATTAATCGCCCTAATCGTCAATGTCCTAAACCAGACAATTAATTGACAATCGCAATTATTTCTTAGACAATTAATCGTCAGCCAAATTTCAGAATCGTGACAGCCCGAATTAGAAAGTGTATAAATCACTCATTTTTCTAAAGAAACATCATCCAGCAGTGACACCAAAAATGAATGAGGGAAAACGATGTGATTAGATATGACCGGCTATGTTCAGCTGTGATTGGTTCATGTGATAAATCCTGCTTCTTATTTTTGTGTGCGTTCCATATTCGCAAATCAGTCTAAATGAAATAATTGTGTTAATCAGAAGACTCATTTAAAAAAAAAAGTAAGTAAACAACTCACACACTTAGATACAACCATTTTGTTACACCTGACTGATGATCTAAAAAAAAAAATTCAAAAATAGTTGCAATAGTAGCTGAATACAAGTTAAATAAAATGTATTAATTGTTACTGCCTTGAGTTATTATTTTGGAATATAAATGTAAAATGCTTAAACACTAACTTCATCAGATTCATACTTGGCCTTTATAAATAGTATATTAAATATTACATCGTTAATGTAAATTGAATTTACTTTACCCTTGACTACTTTTTAAAATTTTAAATGTTTTTTTTTTTTTTTTTTTTTAAAAAAGAAGTCTCCTCTGCTCACCAAGCTCGCATTTATTTGATCCAAAGTACAGCAAAAACAGTAAAATTTAAAATATATTTTTACCATTTAAAATAACCGTTTTCTATTTGAATATATTTTAAAATGTAATTTATTTCTTTGATTTTAAAGCTGAATTTTTAGCATCAATACTCCAGTCACATGATCCTTCAGATATTCTGATTTGCTGCTCAAAAAACATTATTATGATGAAAACAGCAGCGTGGAATTTTTCAGGTTTCTTTGATCAATAGAAAGTTCAAGCATTTCTGAAATAAAAATCTTTTGTAACATTATAAATGTTTTTTTCCCAGCCACTTTTGATCAATTTGAAGCATTCTTGCTAAATAAAAGTATTCATTTTTATAATTTCTCGCCCCCCCCCGAGAATTATAATAATAATAAAAAATGTTTCTTGAACAGCAAATCAGCATATTAGAATGATTTCTGAAGGATCATGTGACACTGAAGACTGGAGTAATGATGCTTAAAAATGTAGCTTTGATCACAGGAATAAATTACATTTTAAAATATATTCAAATAGAAAGCAGTTGTTTTAAATTGTTAAAATATTTAACAATACTACTGCTTTTGCTGTATTTTGGATTAAATAAACACAGGCTTGGTGAGCAAAGAGACTTCTTATATATATATATATATAAATAAATAATAAACAAAATAAAATAAACAAAATAAATAAAAAAAAACAAAAAAAAAAAAAAAAACACACACACCAACTCTTACTGTTCAAAAACTTTTGACTGGTAGTGTAGGTACTTCTAATAATACACAAAACGCATATAGAGTTTTATACAAACTATAACGTGTCAAACTAATCTTCCTACAATGCATACTAGAACACTGGTTGAACCAGTCCACAATCAAGTATGGGTTTGTCTCCTCAATTGTCATATTCACTGCTTTAGGTCCAGTACACCGTACAGCAGACTGCAGCTGAAGTATTAGGAACAGAACAATAATTTCTAGTCAGACTACATAGTACAAGTTCAGCGGTTTCACACACTGGTGTGTCAGCATACCAGAGCCATCTACACACTGGAATTCTACCTGCGGGACGGGTCAGATTAGTTTGATCTGGTTTAAACTATGAGACTGGAGACATAAAGAGGAAGGGAAAAAATAAAGAGCAGAGCCGGTCGATAAAACTTTCCACTGCCCAGATCATGAGTAGAATGCTGCAGGGAAATCCATTTATTATCATGAAAGCTGTTGCTGAGGCAAAGCGGAGAAAAACGGAGGAGAACTGCTTATGTGTGTGTGTGTGTGTGTGTGTGTGTGTGTGTGTGTGTGTGTGTGTGTGAGTGAGAGAGAGAGATGTATCTGCTGATGACTTAAAGCATCCTGGAACGGCCCCATCATCAGTTCCTATCATAGGCCTAAGCTTCCCGGACATTACCCATCATGCAATACTGGATGTGAACTCTCCCCATAATCAATACCAGAGATAAGCAGCTCCAATATTAAAGTGCAGACTGTGTTATCATCACTACTGATGCACAAGGTTATTCAACCACTATATTTAGCAATTAACTTCCTTCATAGAACAGTGTGAAAACACAAAAAGTATTGTGCCTCAGTATGCACAATCAACACTATATTGTTAAAAATAAACACAGATTACCATTTGACTTCCGTAATGTGAACAGGACATTCAACTGCAAAAAATGAAGGGTGGTAATCAATTGGATCACACAAAAAAAAAAAAAAAAAAAAAAAAAAACAGGCTTTGCCACAACGGAGCCAGACTGAACAAGTTTGCTAAAACAATGCTAGTTGGTTAACATTATCAATCATTATCAGTGCAAGTTATTTCATTCTGATTCAAGCTTACAAATAAAACCCATTCTCTCTGGAATAGCTTACCGAATTAATCATTCACAGCAGAACCAGAAACACGCACTACTGAAGTTAACAGGGTCAGTTTTGATTTCATGTTGACTTACATTTAACAAATGGGGGGAAAAGCAATAAAAAAGGCTATTTGTGTAAACTCTGGTGTCAAGATAATTAAACACATGTAGTTCAAATCATGCACATGTGCACGAAGCCACTCCTGTCAATGTGTAACAGCATCTCCACCCTTCTATTTGCCTTCACAGCTTGTCATTAGTGAATTATCTGCATTCTGTTCCACAGAGAACAAGGTGAAAAAGACTGTTTTCCACAGTTAAGACAACATGAAGCACAACTGCAGAGTTTTATGGCTGGCTATGAAAAGGCTTAGCTGTGTGTTCGTAAAATCAATAGAGCTGCTTCATTGGTCTGACTGGTCTCTAGGTGGAGGCTGGTGGGGGCAGGGAGGCCTGACAATTATCGTTACTGATAGCGCTCAGCGCAAACATCCGGTACGCCACCGGAAAGGATAATGAGGGAAGAAAAACCACGGATGAGGATTAAAAACAACATATAGATTCATTGTGACAATTTTGACTCTGACGCAGAAACAAGCTTCCATACCAGATACAGCAAATACTAAGAGAAATATTTTCCTACTTGTTACTTCTAAGAACAGAAACACTAAATGATATACGGTTGAAGACAAAAGTTTATGCACACCTTGCAGAATCTGCAAAATGTTAATTATTTTAGCAAAATAAGAGGGGTCATACAAAACACATGTTATCTTTAATTTAAAGTACTCACCTGAATAAGATATTTTCACATAAAAGATGTTTACATGTAGTTCACAAGAGAAAATAATAGATTAATTTACAAAAATAAAAAAGTTAATATACACTTGATTCTTAATACTGTGTTGTTGCCTGAATGATCCACAGTTTTTTCTTTTGGTCATAGCCGTTCATGCGTTCCTTGTTTGTCCTGAACAGTTAAACTGCCTGCTGTTCTACAGAAAAGTCTTTCAGGTCGCACGAATTCTTTGGTTTTTTAGCATTTTTGTGTATTTGAACCCTTTCCAACAATGACTATGATTTTGTGATCCATCTTTTCACAATGCAACTATTACAGAAGGTTCAAATGTTCACTGATGCTTCAGAAGGAAACATGATGCATTAAGAGCTGGGGGGTGAAAACTTTTGAACAGAATGAAGGTGTGTACATTTTTCTTATTTTGCCTAAATATTTATTTTTTTTTTTTTAATTTGGCACTGCTCTTCTGAAGCTACAGAAGATACTTACATGTTCCCCAGAAAACAAAATAAGTTACATTTACCCTGATCTTCAAATTCAAAAAGTTCTTAATGCATAGTTTTTCCTTCTGAAGCATCAGTGAGAATTTGAACCTTCTGTAATTGTTGCATATGCATATGAAAGGGTTCAGAAACAAAAATGATGAAAAACCAAAGAATTTTGGGACCTAAAGGATTTTTCTGAAGAACAACAGGAAGTTTAACAGTTCAAGACAAACAAGGGACTCATGAACAACTATCACTTAAAAAAAAAAAAAAAGCTGTGGATCATTCAGGTAACAACATGGCATTACGAATCAAGTGTTTGTAAACTTTTAAACGGGTTCATTTTTATAAATTCAACTATTTTCTTGTGTACTATATGTAAACATCTTTCACGTGAAATATCTTCTTCAGATCGGTACTATAAAAAAAAAAAAAAAAAAAATTATATTTATATTTATATATATATATATATATATATATATATATATATATATATATATATATATATATATATATATATATATATATATATATATATATATAACGAATTTTGTATGATTCCTTTTTATTTCGGTAAAATAATTAACATTTTGCAGATTCTGCAAGGTCCATGAAAACTTTTGACTTCAACTGTATGTATCGGTCTATGCATGTCAAACCAAAATGTAGGTCAAACTGTTAAGGAACGGACGGTCCTGGAAGTCTAAGGAATAACATTTAACATGCAAATAATCACCTCATTCATTTGAATTTTGCATTGCAAAACTTTATTATAATAAGATATTAAAAGTAGCATGCAGCGGCACCAACAATAAAGCGGGGAAAGATTAGTAAACAAGATTAGTAAACTAATAAACTGAAGTCTTACAGTAGCTATTCTTTCTGATAAAGGAATCTCAAAAAAGCAAGTACAATACAGGTGTAGGTAAAGTATAAAGTACAAAAAAAAAAAAAAAAAAAAAAAAAAAAAAAAAAAGTACTAATATGCAATGATAAAGCACAAAAGAATATTTCAGCCACGTCACACTGATTTAAGTTGTAATGACATTTCCACACCTGAAAATTACATGCACAGCCTCCGTTAATTCTTCATAAAGAGTTTGCCAATTTAAGAGCAAGTGAATCACGAAGTAAATGAATTATGCATTACTGCCAAAAAAAAAAAAAAAAAAAAAAAAAGCCGTACTCTAATCCCTCATGGAGATAAATTTGCCACAGCTCCAAATTTGCACTCAAATTGCACAGGGACAAAAAAAAAAAAAAAAAAAAAAAAAAAAAAAAAAAAAAGTCTCCACTCTTTTATCATGACCCCTGCAGAAGAACAGCAACAAACGGCAGCCCTCTCACACGGACCACAAACACCAAGTCATACACTAGACACTTCCTCAGCAACAGCATGAGTAACTATCAACCATTCAATGATAAACATACAATGTATAGACATTTAACCACAGAGCAAAAATGTCATAAACATACAGGACAAAGGTAGAGTGAAACTTGATCCATGCACTTCTAAAGTAAAAAAAAAAAATGAGTGGGCAAACATAAAAGAATCTGATGACTGTCAACACATACAGTGCTACTATGATAACAGTTTCAATGCTGTGGAACCATTTTAGAGAGATGATGAAGTATGTTAAAGTTGAAGAGTTTAAGTCCGCATCAATAACATACCAAACAGAACTGTCTGTTTTCAAACAGGTTTCCTGAACTTTGTCTGGTGTTGGTCGACACTGCTGTTACACTTGATAATGTCACAGTATTATACTCTTCGGAATTCAGTCTACAAATTCTTCAGTCGTGAAGAAATCGAAGGTTTTTGAGGAAAACATTCCAGGATTTTTCTCTATATAGTGGACTTCAATGGGGATCAGCGGGTTAAAGGTCCAAACTGCAGCTTTATTGTGGCTACATGATCCCAGCCAAGGAATAAGAGTCTTATCTATCGAAATGATTGGTCATTTTCATTTCAAAATTTTTAAATTTATATACTATTTAACCACAAATGTTGGTCTTGCACTAGCTCAACTTCACGCAGTACCAACCCAGTGTTTACAAAGCGAACGTGCAAAGAAAGTCAAACCAAAAAAAAAAGAAGGGTAAAATAACAATGTCAGATGATTTTGAAGTTGGAGGAGAAAATGAGATTGGGTTTTTCACCTTAGCAAGTGCAAGATGAGTATTTGTGGTTAAAAAAAATCTAGAAATTGTAATTTTTTTTTTTTTAGAAAATGACCGATTGTTAGCTAGATAAGACCCTTATTCCTCGACTGGGATCGTGTAGAGCCTTTGAAGCTGCACTGAAACTGCAGTTTGGACCTTCAACCCACTGATCCCCATTGAAGTCCATTATAATTGGAAAAAAAAAAAAATTCTCTTCAAATACCTTTCTTTGCAACTGAGGAGAGAAAGACATCTTGGATAGCAAGACTTGGAGTAAATCATCAGGAAATTTTCATTCTGGAAGCAAACTAATCCTTTAAATAATAAAATATAAATATTAGTTAAAAAAAAAAAAAAAAAAAAAAAAAAACCTTAGAGAACTGCCTTGGCAACAAATAGAAACAAAAAACTAAAACTGTAAAATAAATTACATATTTATAAAATATTTTAAAAACTAATAAAAATAAAAGCACATTACAACTTTACTAAAAGGAATGAAAATAAATAAAAGCCAACTCAATATACTAATAAATACTATTACAGATTAAAAAAAATAATAATAATACTAATATAACTACCTTGTATAACTACCTTAATTACACTGAATTCTACACTACACCTTTAAGATGAAGATATCAGGCCAATAGCAAGTGGTTCTTCCTTTTAGCCAATGGTGGATCCACAAACCCTTGGCTATAGTGAGTGCAGGATCAGCACTATTTTTTATGGACTACTTTGACACACACACTGCAGATTTTCATGACATTTTCAGCCTACACAATCAATTCACTATTCTAAAACTGATATCCAAAGACAGAACAAACACAAATGCAATGCAACTTGCATAATCTTGTTTACACATACAGCCAAAAATTAAAATACAAGTGCAGAGACTTTCAGCAAACAAAGACACACAAGCAGAGTAAGGGAAAGGGAGGTGGGATATATTCTCTTCAAATAGTGCAAAGTCCAGCCCTGCTCATCAGTCTTGAGCTTGCAACTCAGCCAGAAATAAACTGTCCAGACACAGACCACATAGACACAGAGGTGTATGAGGACAAAATAGTGTGAGCATTCAGCAATACTCAAATAATTCCACATAAAATCAAAATAGCTGGAAGCAGTGTGTTTCCATAAACAATGCCTGTCTCTTCTTGAATATCATGCTCTGTATTAAATAAAATATGAAGTGCACATAAAAATAAATGTGCACTACTGATACTAAAGATCCTGTAAGGACTATACAAATAACCATGGGTGATATTTAAATTCTAGTCATAGCCATTTTTTTAAGAGACAAACACACTGATAAAAAAAAAACTATTATAAATAAAATATTAAAAATAAAATATTCAGACACCCTTCACACTGTTTCAAACTCAACGACAAATTCAGTCCATAGGGAAAACTGGTAACAAAGTGTTTGTGTAGGCAAAATCCAAGTACAAACTGGAGAAAAAAATAAAAAAATAAAAATACATCCTGGTTCATCTATTAGCTTGTCATGTAATAAACCATTTGGAATCACACTTTTGCACTCAGCCCAGTCTCTACGTTAATATGTCTGCCTCAGGAGGACTAATTATCAGTGACAGCGTGCATGGCGTGCAGTGAAACCCTACAGGAGCCATGCAGTAGCTCCATACATGACTGAGAGTTTCTGACTGGGGACTGGGAATCATTTCCTGTTCGCTGATGAACAGGCCTAATGGAGGATCCTAGATATGGGCAGGGCACAACACTTGAGTCTCAGGAAACACCGACCACAGACGTCATCAGTCCACACAAGGGAGCTCATATCCAATATGCAGCACATTCAGCTTTATCAGCATGGACAGCAATCTGTTATTGTGAAATTGTGCTTTCAATAACAAAGATGACACAGCTTTTTCCCCCAAACAGCAACAGCATTTCATTAGCATATATATTAAGTAGGGTACTAAGCTATTTTAGCTCATGTTGGGTGAACTACAGGTCCAAAAAGGTTTATACCTCTATAGAGAGGTCTAAAAAGATATCCTTAATCTTAAAACCCTATTGTTTTATACACATGGTAAAACAAACCAATTACATATTTTTGTAACAAAAAAAGAAAGGAAAAAGAAAAATGGGTTCTTCTAGAAATTTGTAAAGTTCTTGTTCTTTTGGAGAATTGTTTATGACTGTGACGTTAATTATGACTGTCAAATAGTGATGGTAAGTCTGACTCATTCCCCCAATTGGTTCATTTGAACACTTTGATTCAAAGAATTGGTTCCAAAAAATAAAAAATAAGAAAAATTTACGACTACAACTACAATTTTTCACAAGCTTCCTGACATCATTGCGTAGCATATTACGTCATATAGGGTGTTTTCTTTACACGTCATCAATCAGCAATATTGGCGGCACTGAACGTAAACAATGCCACCGAACCGAACAAAACTCGCAAATTTAGCTGATTATTGCTGCTGAAAATGGCCAATTGTTTTGGGCTGTATTAATCGGTCAGACACTTGGAAAACACTTGGCGTACTATAGATTGCCAAAAGTTATAACAAATCAAGGAGAAGAGTACAAAAAAACGAGAAACAAAAGGCGTTTGCGTTTGGCCAAACTGAACCAGGACTTCCAGTGCAAGAATCTTGTAGGGCTGTCAAATGATTAATCGCAAATAATCGCATACAAAATAAAAGTTTGAGTTTGCCTAATATGTGTGTGTGCACTGTGTGTAATTATTTTGTATATTTAAATAGAAACACATTCATGTATACATTTAAGAAATATTTATGGGTATATGTATTTATCATCATTTATAATATATAGAAAAAAATATTTAGTACATAAATAACATTTTTCTTTTAAATATATACATTAATTTGAGTGCATTTATATATACATAATTACAGTACAGACACATATATTAGGCAAACTCAAACTTTTATTTTGATTAATCGCGATTAATCGTTTGACAGCCCTAGAATCTTGACAACATTGGATAATTATTAATCTTAATATCTTAATTAATACTGCTCGTACGTATCTTTACCACCTATTAACTTTAGTTTATCAAAATATTGCGCCCTTTCCTGCTTACTAAGTCCTTCTCTACATGATTTAGCAGCTTAAATAAAATAGACAGCATAAATTAGTATAAAAACGTATTCAGTAAACTGTGCAATCAAGGTTGTTTACATCTACGTAATTGACCAAATCGTGCCATAAGTGCAAACCCTCCATTAAAAAAAAAAAAAAAACACACACACACACATTTGTTTTGTTAATAAGGGTTTTTTTGTATCCCAGTTCCGTTTTTTAATCAATTTAGAACCCAAGTTTAGTTTTCATTTCCACAAAACAATTTATTTTGGCACAAAATGTGCAAACAAATCATTGAAAAGATCTGATTCAAAAGAACGATTCATTCACGAATCGGACACTTCTACTGTCATATGAAAACACAGCTATGGCGTACAGTAACCAGTTTAACCAGGCGTATCTGAGAGATGGCTTGCTGTTACATTCAACACAAAACACTTTTTGTTGTTAAATTTATTGTTTTTGTGATGTGGCCGTAATACGTTTTGCCCGCTCATTAAAGATAATATTTAATTCTTGCAATAGCATGAAACAAAGCCCGTCTACAATGTAAATTCTCCACTCGAAGGAACGAAAAGCTCCGGTGGTTTAGTCGCCTCTCTAGCAGTGTAGATGAGGTTTAATAATCACCATGACATGCACTTACTCAAAGGCGAAGAACAGGGAGCAGGTTCCGATGATGAGAAATAAGGTCAGGTAAAATACTCCTTTCTGCCGAGCCATCATAACCCGTCCATCGCAGCAGAACGTGTTTTTCCCAGGTAATTTCTCCCATTTTCGAGTCACCTTCCGTGTTATCATCACCGCCGACATGGTAGCGAAGGTACAAGCAGACTGTCTTTTGTCACTTTAACCTATAATAAACCACAGCCGTGTCCACTTAATAATTAACCTGAGATTAAGAAACGATTAACGCGTTATCAGCTATATATAAAAAAGCAGGAGCTTCTTTGCAGAAATGCAATTCTTCGTTCACGTGGATGATTTGTTTGTATGATTCTTCCCGTGTTTCCTCACGGATCTTCAGTGTTTCTTAATATCATCAGTCTGTCGCTCTACATATCTGCTCTTCTGTAGTTAAATCCATGGTTGAAGTCCCAATCAAATACCAAAAAGCAAAATCCTCATCCAAAAGCGAAGGTTTCCCATTCTGGCACAATTTGAAACCGTCTCCTTTCAAAATTTAAACAGATTTCGTATTCAAAAGCGAAGCTGACCTGAAATAAACGTGTAAATGCTAAACGCACATCTGGAGTATGAGTGGACCTTGACCGACTGACATTTATGTCATTGGTTAGGTTGGTTAAAAGCGTTTATCCCGAGAGGATTCTCCGTTAAATTTCTCTTAAAATGGTACAAAATAAATTCGAGTAAAGCCTTTGTTATCTATGCTGATTATACAGCAATTATTTGAGTAATGTGTAAGGTAATCTTTCCTCCAATTTCGCGTCGTAGGATGCAAGCAGGGCTGGATTCTCTTCGGGAGCAGGAAACACGCCTAGATTGAAATGTCTCTTCTTAAAGGGCCAGTGTCTCGCTGTACAGGGAACAAAGGAATTTTGTCTTCTAATACTAATATCCAACCCATCATTAAAGCAGTCACTCAAAATGACTAAGTGAAATATTGTCGCTTTTGAGCCTTTTAGGCGAATATGATATTCTCAGCACGTTGAAAGGATAATTCATTCAAGTCTGTTCGATTTTAGGCCTATTCCAGCCATAATCATTGCATAAGCAATTTGATTTTTACATTGCCTATTGTTGTTATACATGTTAACGTTAATAGTGTGCTTATAAATGGTTTCTTAAGAAACAGCATTTAATTTTTCTTCCTTTCCTTCAAAGAAAAATAAAAAAACCTATTTTGACTCATTAAAAGCACATTACTGGGTGCCACTTCTTTCTTTTTCTTTCTTTCTTTGCTCTCACTTCTCTATGTTTTTTGTTCGCTAAATATTTTGTGAGGTATTCAGGAAATGAGATGCCAGCTAAGAAACAAAAGATGCTTTATTTAGTTGTATATGCATCAGTGACAATTGCATAAACATTTTATCTCTTCGGATCTTGCCTGTGTAATCTTGTAAATGTGTAAAATGCTGTAAATGTATATTCAACTTTAAAGCTTAGCTCATGAAAGATGGAGTTCATCCAGTTTATGAGTAGGAGTTCATTAGAAACTGTGGGCAGTAAATATGAGGTGTAGCAAAGATTATTTCTATAAATAAGACAGCTATTAATTAGCATGAAGTGAAAGAGAAGGATTCTTTCTGTCTAAAAAGCAACAAGAGGTGACAGGTTTGGTGACAATACATGAATGACATTAACAAGCAAGTGGCAGACTTGTGCTTCCTTTACAAACTACACAAGCCCTCTATTTTGAACAAAAAAGGCAAGGAAAAATGTTTTGTCAGAACACATGGCTCATTTTAAAAAACTGTCAGTGGAGAAAAATGTTTTTTGTAACCAGATGGTGTAGATGTTAATGGCATCTGCTATCAGGGGCTAATGCATGAGTCTTGCTAACCAATCTTATCATCTTGACCCCTCGGCATGACCTCTGCTGGTTGATTCTGTAACTGCACCCATCTGGTTTCAAAAAGCATCTTTCTTTTAAAATGAGCTACGTATGATTCATACCAGTGTTGGGGGTAACGCGTTAGAAGTAACGCAAGTTACGTAATTACTTTTTTACAGATACCTTTTTTCAAGTAACTAGTAAAGTAATGCATTACATTAAATTTACAAGAAAATATCAATTACTTTTTAAAATGTTTTTCAATTTATTGACTGACAGCTCTCCTGTCCCCATGTTAAGAGAACTCAGAAGTAAGTTCAGGAGTAAATAACACAAACATCCTTTATGTATTTAATCTAATTTTATTAACCAATGTCTTTGCTGCTGAGCTTCAATGATCCAATTTAAACATACAAATAAGCAAAATTACTTTCAATAAATTAACATTTGTGCTTCATTTTTTTATTGCTGAAGAATGTTGAATTTTCTTCTCCTGCGTTCTACTGTGAATTTATTCTTCCTTCCGCCTGAGGCTTATTTATTTCACTTTTGGTGTAAATGGCTTTTACATTTGTCAAAAATATAATTTTCTACATTTAAAACAAACAAGCCCTGCCCAGATTTGAAAAGTAATGCAAAAGTAACATAACACATTACTTTCCACAAAAAGTAACTAAGATAATTAGTTACTTTTTAGGGAGTAACACAATATTGTAATGCAACTTTCCCCAAACACTGCGTATGATTAATAAAGAAATAAATGTTTATATTAATAAAGTATCTCTGTGTCCTCATGGCTTTATTTTTAAGTGGCTCCACAAACATTAGCCCAACCATTTTCATTTTAATTCAGTAACTGAGGTTTTAATATGTTTAATTTCAACACTTAAAATTATTATCAAAAAATTTCGTCTCTTAGAAAGGACAAAATAATGAAAAAAAGCACTTTGGCGAATACGTTAAGAAAAGTGACTTATAAAATGCTTTAAAAATTGCAGTTTAAAAAATCATTAATATATTTTTATAGTTATATTTAAATAACATTTTAACATGAGGTACATTTTATTTGTCTATTACGTTTGTTAATTTGAGAAGTATTTATTAATGTATATTATTTTACTTTTACATTTAACTACAATTGTAAACGAAGTAAATCAACAGTCTATTTATTTGTCAATTTTTATTTTTGAATTAATAAATTAATGTATTTCTTCGTAAGTGAGTTACATGACGCGTTTAGTTATTTACTTTATTTGACCAAATCAAACCATGGTTTTTGTCATTCTTCCTCTACTTTTATTTTTTAGATTTTTTTCTTATTAATATGTATTTTTTAAATATATATTTTGTGTGTTAACATAAAAGTTAACAATCTGTAAAAACTTTTAAAACGCACAAATCATTTCCGCCTTTGCCTACTTAAAGGAAATCGCCGTTTTTGTAGTTTTTCTCACCGCGTTCATCAAAGCGAGACAGCACAAACGAACAACATTTCCCACAATGCCTTTCGCGTGTATTTAACATCCGCTCAAACATCCGTGTTCTAGTTGCCACTATTAGTGCTGGCCTGTAACCAGCTTGTTTACCTTATTCCGTCCAAATGAATTAGACGAAGGGCAGGTGAAACTGATTCCAGGACAGATACTACACGTTTTGTAGTTTCCGGTTGTGTGTGCGGATATGAATACGACGGTGTAGCATCTAAATCTGAGCAACATTCTGCGTTATTAAAAGGTATGAGATCGTAACTAACTAATTATTGGAACGTGTAGTTTTAGTCAACTGTTTATTGTGTTCTTTCAGTCAGATGTTGCCGGTTGTGTTGTCAAAGTTAACTTTTATCCTTCTGAGTAGGAAGTACAACAAACCTGACTAGCTGCTTCTGTAAAATAGCTCTGTATTGTCACCAGGAACAAAAGTGTAATGTTATCGCAACGTACATCGTATCTCATTATATTCTCTATAGGATTTTTGTTCTCATTACTGAACAAATGTCATTTAAAGCACAAACTGCCATTATAGTTTGTTCTAATCATAATCTTTTTACAGGATAAAGGTCCAGCATTATGTCTGAAGGCAGTTCATTTATGAAAGGCATGATCCTAGGGGGAATATTCTGCCTGGTGATATCTTTCTTTGAGACTTTTAATTCAGGAACCCACTCAGAGGGTCATGAGCATCTCCACCACCATCTGAAACCTGTCAGCAAAGATGAACTACAGAAGTTATCACTGTCTCAGATGTCTGACTTGGCCCTGCAGGTTCGAGTGTACTGTGTTATCATGGTTACTCCCAAGCTCCTGGTCCACTGGGCGACCGCCAACGACACATGGAGCAAACACTGTGACAAATCTGTATTCTACACATCTGAATCGTCCAAAGCTCTCGAGGCGATTGACCTACAGGAGCAGGATGAGTGGGCTAGGCTTCGCAAAGCCATCAAACACGCCTATGAGAATGCTGGGGATTTGCGCTGGTTCTTTGTAGCCCGGCCCACCACGTTCGCAATTATAGAGAACCTCAAGTATTTGGTGTTGGATAAAGATCCAAGCCAGCCGTTTTACATCGGCCACACAGAAAAGTCCGGAGAGCTGGATTATGTAGAGTATGACAGCGGGATCGTGCTGAGCTATGAAGCTATGAGAAGGCTGATAGAGATGTTCAAAGATGAGGACAAATGTCCAGAGCGAGGACACGCCTTGTGGAAGATGCCTGAAGAAAAGCAGCTCGCCACTTGTCTGAAATACAGCGGCGTGTTCGCTGAAAATGGAGAGGATGCGCAAGGCAAAAGCCTTTTTAATAAGAAGAGTGTCAGCTCCTTGATTTCCGACAGCATGGGACAAAACCCAGCCGACGTTGTGGAGGCCTGTTGTTCTGACATGGCCATTACATTCGGTGGCATGAATCCGAGCCAAATACAGGTTTTGATGTATGGCGTCTACAGACTCAGGCCATACGGACATGATTTTCAAGATTCATTGACATTTCTGCCTCCTAAAGACTCTGATAATGATTGATTGACTTTGTGGGTTCTGTATTGGAACTGTTACTTTCACTTATAGAATTGAAATTGAGTTGATCATAATTGGGTGCAGGGCTGAATTAGCTGTGATGTGCAGTACTTTATTTCTGATTGTGTCCTTTGAAAGTTGGTGTGGGTTTGTAAGTTGAGGGGGTTACACTATGCTTTCCCATACAAATGCATTCTGGCAAAAGGATAATTGTTTGCATATAAGGTAATCATGCTGGTCCAATATTAGAAATTTTGTGCACTTAATGGTATTTTGAATAAAAAATACACTAGATTTATGAATGGCACACATGGATCAGATATGCAATATGATGCAAAATTAAAAGTCGAATAAATTATGTAATGCTAAATTATCCATTTGATGATAACTACAGTTGAAGTCAAAAGTTTACATGCACCTTGCAGAATCTGCAAAATGTTAATTATTTTACCAAAATAATGCATGTTATTGTTTATTTAGTACTGACCTGAGTAAGATATTTCACATGTTTGTCCTGAACAGTTAAACTGTCCACTGTTCTTTAGAAAAATCCTTTAGGTCCCACAAAATCTTTGGTTTTTCAGCATTTTTGTGTATTTAAAATCTTTCCAGCAATGACTGTATGATTCTGGGATCCATCTTTTCACACTGAGGACAGCTGAGGGACTCGTATGCAACTATTACTACTACAACGATGCATTAAGAGCTGGGGGTGAAAACTTTTGAACAGAATGAGCATGTGTACATTTTTCTTTTCATTTTTATTGTAGTTTTAATGTAGTACTGCCATTCAGAAGCTACATAAGGTACTTACATGTTTACCAGAAGATAAAATATATTGAATTTACCCTAAACTTCAAATGCAAAAAGTTTTCACCCCCAGCTCTAAATGCATCGTGTTTCCTTCTGATGGATCAGTGAGCGTTTGAATCTTCTGTAAAAGTTGCATATGAGTTGTCCTCAGTGTGAAAAGATGGATCTCAAAATAATGCAGCCGTTGTTGGAAAGGGTTATGTGAAATACCTCATTCAGGTCTGTACTAAACAAAAAATAATATGCATTTTGTGTTATCCCTTGTATTTTGCATATTGTGGAAGGTGTATGTAATCTTTTGACTTCAACTGTATACATTTATCTGCCTATGTTTTGGTTATTCTTTAAATGTTCCTTTCTTTTTTATGGGAGAATGGTAGGGATGAAAATGAAGAACTTTCTGATGATCTTGATAAAATGTTATACAGAGGGGAACGGATATTTTCATGGCTTCTTTACAGTATATGGAAAAGAAAATGCTCTGTATCACCCTTAAAATATCTGAAGTCAAATTAATGTGGTTTACACTTGTGATTCACTCGTCAGATTGTAAAATTACTTTGCGCATAGAAAATTGTCTATTTATTTACGTATTGAAATATTGTTTCTATAATTCAGATGTACTTCATTATACACTGGTTTATGATTTTTTTTCTTTAATAGTTTTTATTCAGTAAACATCAGGATGTTTGATCTTACCTTTAAGTAATAGTAAAGGTTACAAATAAAAGAGTGAGTACAATGCAGTGAATACATGAATAGGTGCATAAATTCTTTTAATTTCTATGGATACTTGATCTTTAAACAGATTGCAACAATACTGGCAGGTTGCTATTATCTGGTTTAATAAATAATAATGAAAAAAATGCTTTGTAGTCTCTCATCTTGTTTGAGTTTGATGACTAAGTTTTGACATTAAGGTGAGCTGATCCCACTTCAATCCCCTGATCAAACATCAAATATGTGTTTGTCAGTGATTTAATGAAAATAAGACTGATTCAATTAGCTTCGGGCTGACTTGGAGGCAATGATACGACATTTTTACCTGAAGGATCCTTCTACCAATCATAAGAATAAATAACTTTTTCTTCTCTGTCTCTTTCAGATGTTTTTCTCATCTTGCCAGATCTTCCTTGTTTTTCTCTCATCACTGTTTCTCTTTTGTTTTTGTTTTTCTGTCCTCTTTTACTCATTTTATTCTTTACATTGTCATTTAATTCGATTTTTCCTGTTATTTTAAGCTTTTTATTTTTCACTCTTCTTCGATCCTCTTTATTTCTTCAATAGCTCTTTTTAATGTCGTCTTGTTTTTGGCACATTTTAACTTTGGACCAATTCTCCCCTCTCCACGCAACATAAACTTTCTGCTGATGAGAGGCTTAGTCACTGCAGTGCACGCTTTCAGTATGACTTCTCTTGAGACAGATTCTTACCCAATTGCACTGCCGAGCAATTCCAGCTGCAGTGTTGAACCCATTCCCCATTGAGAGTCTGTGCATTATCCCGTCCTCTCATGCATTTGTCTTACGTGGACAACCAGTCTTTTTGAGGGACTTGAATGAATTAGTGTCATTGTATACAAGTGAAAATTGGAGGAATGCTCCCACTTAAATAGGATTTGTCATATAGTTAAGGAAATTAGCACCAGGCACCAGATTACCACCAATAACTTATCTGTAAGTATTCTCTAATTTTGATCAGTTCTTTTTCAAATATCTCATTTAAGTTTTTTCATACTGTGCTCCAGAATACAATTAATTTATGAAACATGCTTAATTAACTGCCTGTCTACACCTGCTAGGATAACTTCAAATAGGACTAAGGAGTGACCTTGAAATGTGAAAATTGTAGGTTGTTTTCCAATTCTGATCTAGTACTGTTTATACAAACACCAATGTTTAAACAGGCTTAAATCTGACACGATACAATTCAGCTCTCACTGCAGCAAGAGACCATTTCAGTTTGGAATGACTTGAATGCAGGTTTTATTTGTGCATTAAAATGGGGTCGCTTTCAAAGCTTTCGGCATGGTACACAGTTGAGTCCATTCATGTAAACAGTAGACGGGCAGCCTGGTGATAACGGGTCCACACGATTCAACCACATCCTCTCGTCTGTCATTACTTATACGTCTTCATGTGCCACAGTCCATCATTCAGATAGTGAACATTCTCGATTCCAATTCCCTTGTTTACTTTCTCTCTGTTCAATGAGACAGGAAAATACTTTCAAACGCAAATGGTTTTTAGTCCAAACCGAATCTTTGTTTTTGTTAGTTCACAGTGCATTAACTGATGTTAACAAACACAACTTGTGATTTTGATAATGCATCAGTAAATGCTGAAATTAACATTAACTTCTTAGTTCATGTTAACTAATGTTAAGTAATGAACCTTATCGTAAAGTGTTACCGATTTAATGCATTTATTCTGTATTCAAGAGCATAGAGGAACTAATAATTCCACTATTTATAAGAAAATAGTGTTTTTTTTATTTTAATGCCAAATGGTGATTCAAAGTGCTGGAGATGCATAAAAACACTTACATGTCGTCTGCAGACATCTTCATGACTCCCACACAGAGCGCGTGCTGCTTCCCTTCTGCCATTATGGCCTGAAAACAAATACTTAAGGACAACAACCTGTGATATGCAATACACACCAATCAAAACTATTATGTGTGAAGTGATGTTATCGTTAACTAAAACTATTAAAAATGGTTTCTGTCAATTTAAATAAAACTGAAATAAAGTAAAATACAAATATGTGACCCTGGAACACAAAAATTGAAATTGAAAAATTGAAATTGAGATTTATGCATAATCTGAAAGCTGAATAAATAAGCTTTCCATTAATGTATGGTTTGTTAGGACAGAACAACATTTGGCCGAAATAAACTATTTGTGACCCTGGACCACAAAACCTGTCTTAAGTCACTGGGTCAAAATTATTGATTTTTCTTTTATGGCAAAAATTATTAGGAAATTAAGTAAAGATCATGTTCCATGAAAATATTTTGCAAAATTCCTACTGTAAATATATGAAAACTTAATTTTTGATTAGTAATATACATTGTTAAGAACTTTATTTGGACAACTTTAAAGGCAATTTTCTCAACATTTTGATTTTTTTGCACCCTCAGATTCCAGATTTTCAAATAGTTGTATATCGACCAAATATTGTCCTATCCTAACAAACCATACATCAATGGTAGAAATAAGCCAAAGCTCATTCATTCAGCTTTCAGACGATGTATAAATCTCAATTTTGAAAAATTGACCCTTATGACTGGTTTTGTGATCCAGGGTCACATTTGAATATTTGAATTCAGAGGATGCAAAAAAATCTAAATATTGAGAAAATTGCCTTTGTATTTGTCCAAATGAAGTTCTTAGCAATGCATATTACTAATCAAAAATAAAGGAAATATAGGAAATTTATATAAAAGTCTTTAAGGAACTTGATCTCCTAATGATTTTTGTCATAAAAGAAAAATCGATCATTTTGACCAATACAATTTTTGGCTATTGCTACAAATATATATATATGTTTTGTGGTCCAGGGTCAAATATTAGTATGCTGCCTAGGCAACTAAATAAAATAAATGAGTTTAAGTTGAAGCACTAAAATTGCTAAAACTAAAACTGAAACTGAAATAAAAATAAATTAAAATTAAATGAAAATATAAAAACAATTAAAATGGGTCAAAAGCAGAACATAACAGAACTATTAAAAATAAAACAAAATATAATTCAAAGTATTAATAAATTCTATAATAATATATAAAATTTATGCTAAATACAATTTTTCATTAAAAAATGTATAACTTTTTTCTTTGTATGATGAACAGAACAATAATAATTATATATATTTTTAATCGCAATAGTCGTACAATGTTTTTTGTGTCCTTTTTGGAAATGACAAAAGTGAATTAATTCTTTACATTGAAACATTAGGATTCCTTTGTCAAGTACAGAAAAATATTTTAGAAAATATTTTGAAAATTACTAAATCTAAATACAATAGCTGAAAAGATACAACTACTGTGTCTGATTCAGCAGGGTAGAGTTTGGCTCCTGGTGATGTGAGGCCTGGGCACATGATATTGGCTCCACTCAGAACAAATTTGATGGCTCCTTTATCTACTTGTTGGTGTGGCAGAATGAAGGGATCTGGAAAACAGACACATGAATACCCAGCATTAGTCTGACTCAAGGAATACTAAGTGTAACTTGTGTAATATAAGCAACCTTCTGGCACCCGGCAGCCTTACATTTGTGTAGAAGTCTGAGGGTAGGATAGAAGGGTCCCTCTCTCTGTCTGAAGAAGAGCAGCTCTCCATTTACCGTAAGAATTTCAATATGCTCATGGCTGGAAACACAAACAAGATATCACAAACGAGTCACTCGTTCAGTACAGCATTTCAATAAGCACGGTCTTTCTATATTGTGCAGCTCTTACCATCTCACTATTTTGACAGGGTCCTTTTTGGGCATTATCTGGTTGAGCCACTCATCGATGTTAGGAAACTGATCTAACAGCTGATTCTTTATACCCTTAATAACAGACGTCTTCAGCTGAATACAGTTAGAAACATTCTCCTTTTCATCAAACCTATGAAGACACAGAGAAAGAAAGGAATTGGCAAACGTAATATCTAATACCTGCAGACAACACAGGATCAGGTCTCAGACTAACATTCTAGTGTTTTATGTCAAAGTATAGCAATTGGTCTAGTATAAAGGTCTGATATAACATAATTGCCATCAATTGTTTTATAAATAAAAAAACTGATCATGTTTGGGTCCTTGAATGTTTAATGTAAACATCCTTTGCAATCACAGTCTTTTTGCAGTTTGCTTATCAAGTTATAAATATAAGAAGTATCTTAGCAAAACTACGTTTAAAAACGCTAAAAACATAGTAATACTGTTCGATCATTTCCAATGACCCATAAAAGTCTGCTGTGACAGAGCAAGTTAGCAGTGCAGCTAAACATGTTGCTCACTCGGTTACAGAATTAAGAGCACATATTAAATTACAACACCATATAAAACTGGTAAGTGTACACATGCAACATTCTTTTCCATCCCTACGAAAATGGCAACGCTACTGGGTTAATGAAACACTACGTTACTATAACGATGCTAAGTTGCGTTAGCTACTGTTTATAAGGTTGACAACGGCTCAGGCTTACTTTTTAAACATCCTTGCAGGTTGTTATCGGTCACTCTTTTCCTCTTATCTGTGCGAGGTTGCAACTCGTAATTGTTACGTTTTTTGAACCAGAAAAAAAAACTAAACATTCAGTAGAAGATTTAATTAACTAACTCCACGCTTCACGTCAACCGCAGGTGATTCCTCTCTCTACATACGACATTTACGACAGTGGTAAACATTTTACGGCAGGGGATGGACGAACAGCATAACAAAATAATGCTATGTACTTTTTTATTGTTTATTGTACACGACATAAGGCACATCCACCATAAATAATAATAATAATAAACATAAATAATAATAACTAGATTTACAACATTAATAGCAACAATGAGGGGGAAAAACAAAAAGGGCCAAGAAACAAGAATATAAAGATGTCTAAGTAATGATGCCATGTAATTTGCAATAAATCTGTTAAAATTTAGTGATATCGTTAATGATAAAGTCAAAGTGAGTAAAAAAATGTAACTTATCGCGGCAAATTAAGACAACTGTTTTGTATTACAATTTCCCCTGAAATGTTTAAATATGCAAATCATGCATTATCTAATTAAATATGCAGATATTTGCATACATTTTCAAAACAGAAATCTGAAAATTAGATAAAATTATTTTGCTGACATATGAGTTATAGTTTTTTGGATCATTTTTTTATCACTCCATCATCAGAAAATAATGTCAACAGCCAAAGGGGGGAAAAAAACATTATGTTTTTAGGAATTAAATGTTGCATAAATTTGATGAATGGTATATTAACAAACCCCTGTTTATAAAAAATAATAATAATACAATTAAAATAAAACTTAAGAATATAGTATGGAAGTATGGCCCATTTCCGCCATAAGAAAAAAAAATCATGCCTTAAAAAGTTGAAATTATGAGACAAACAGTCCAAATTATGACTTAAGTCATAATTAAGAGATAAAAAGTCGAAATTATGAGATAAAAAGTCAAAATTATGACTTAAGTCATAATTATGTATTTAAGTCAAAATTATGACTTTAAAATTTGAAATTACGAGATAAAAAGTCATGATTATGAATTTAAAAGTCAAAATTACGAGATAAAAAATTCGGAATTATAAAACAAAATGCCAAAATGATGACTTAAGTCATAATTACGAGATAAAAAGTCGAACAAATTAGACAAAATGTCAAAACGATGACTTAAGTCATAATTACAAGATAAAAAAAGTCAAAATTATGAGACAAAATATCAAAATTATGACATAAGTCATAATTATGAATTTAAAAGTCGAAATTATGACTTTAAAAATTGAAATTACGAGATAAAAAGTCAAAATTATGAATTTAAAAGTCAAAATTACGAGATAAAAAGTTGAGAAAATTAGACAAAATGTCAGAACGATGACTTAAGTCATAATTACGACAAAATATCTAAATTATGACATAAGTCATAATTATGAGATAAAAAAATCTAAATTATTAGATAATTCTAAATTATGACTTAAGTCATAATTATGAATTTAAAAGTCGAAATTACGAGATAAAAAGTCGGAATTATAAAACAAAATGCCAAAATGATGACTTAAGTCATAATTACGAGATAAAAAGTCGAACAAATTAGACAAAATGTCAAAACGATGACTTGAGTCATAATTGAGATAAAAAGTCGAAATTACGAGATAGAAGGTCCAACAAACTTGACAATATTTCAAAATTATGTCTTAAGTCATAATTGTGAGATAAAAAGTCAAAATTATGTAAAAAAAAAAAAGAATAAGTTTGATGTAAGAGCTGCTAAAGTAGAGATTTCTGGTTTAGTGCATGAGGTAGAACTGCTTTTAAAGAGATGTATTTTTATTTATTTATTTTAAGTTTACAGACATTTGGATGTCTGGTGTAATAAAATAAACACTTAAATGTATTTTGGATGTTTCCTTCCCTCTAGTCTAAAAGAAGATATATTTATATATAGAAAATATATCTATAATATACAACATCAAGTTTTATGTGGTTATTAGTTAGAATCCCTATTATGTGCTCAATGTTTTTTCATAAAGATAATGAAAGACTGCCAATTCATGATGTCTGAGGCTTCTTCGGTCCATTCACACACCCATTATCTAGAATGAATTATCCATTCGTCATCAATAATGAAGACCACACAAATTAAAAAGAGGGACAAGATCATGGAAACACATACAGTTGTTTATTCTGAGGCAATAAAAACAAGCATACTTTTCCAGACACTGGACGACTGTCCACTTAAGTATGTTTTCTCAAAACACCATTGCCAAAAATTCCACAGACAGATCCAGTGATGCCACACAGAGGAGCTTCTCAGTATATAGGCCTAATTCAGAACTCAAGGGATATATAACTTGGAAACACTAGTAATGATAAAATGGTGCTGCTGTGCTTGTTCGGAGTTTCCGGAGAAAGAATGCGGTCGCGATGTAGTCGAGAGTGTCAAACATCAAAGTTGTGTGTAAAATGTATATACAAAATAAACAAGAGGAGGAAATGTGAGAAGGTGTAAGCAGGGAGGGAAAACGAAGGAAGATGTACAAGTTAGTGTTTAGCAGCGTTAACATTCCTACAAACAAAACAAGTGCTTGGTTTTATCTAATCTTGGCACATACTGTGAAATTTCCAATCAGCCTCAATTGTTCTATTCATCAATAAATCACATTCACAGAACATAAATCGCTTGTGACCAATCAGCTGAATCTTCTTTTCTTTGTACAAACATTGGCAAAGAGAAAACCTGTTTTCAATGTTCACACACTGCTACCCAATTCAACACTGACTGAACAAATGAGCCAAATTCAATCAATCTGGTGTTGGTTTTCTTTGCACAGGTAATACGCCACCATGTTGTTTGATATTTGCGTTAACAAAAACAAAAAAAAAAAAAAAAAAAAAGAAAGAAAAAAAACATGCCAGAGACAAACAAAAGCAATGGAAACAAAAATAAATAACTTTTTTTAAAGCCTGGGATAGTCCAATTCTCAGAAGCATTTTAACAAAATAGTTTTGCATTTTCTTTTTTTCTAATTGGACATGCCATTCTGATGAAAATAAAACATACCCTACCCTGTCAAAGCCATGAAGAGAAAACTGATTCAGTCATTGGTCACTGGGGTGAAGATGTTAAAGTGAACAAAACCTGGAACAAGGGGTTCCATGTGCTAAGGGAAGTAAACAACATCACTGAGAACAGCCTCCTCCTGTCATTTCTACCATCCCTCATCTAACCCTCTTATTCTCTCTCGCTCTCTCTTCAAGCCACGTAGTTGTATTGATTGGGATTCTCCTTATCCCTTTCCATGTAGTCCCTGTCAATAAGCGACTCTATCCTCTTCTTCAGATCAGCAGGCTGCAAAAAGATGAAACAAAATTTAGTGGCAGTGGCATATGTTCTCTGCTGCGAGCACAGTCTTGGGATAATTTCCAAATTTAGTGACACTGAGAACATTACTCATATCACTCATATGAAATCTTGAAGCTGGAGGAAAAAAAAATAATGCATTATCTGTGAATAAATGAAAGACAAATCCCTAGGCTTTGATTATGATTAATTTTGCTGAACATAATTGACATTAAATTCATATTTGTTATGTAAGCACCACATTCCACAACAAGCTGGACAGTGCTCCTTAAAATACTAAAAAGTAGTTCAAACTGTACTTTTTAAAAGTTTTCAGTTGGTAAAATAAAAAAAACAAAACAAAAAAAAAGCATTTTTTAGCTCACCAAATTGATGAAAAATATAGTAAAACATGTTTTATACAAATAAAACAGTAACCAGTGAAATTTTACCATTTAAAGTACACTACCAGACAAAAGTTTTTGAACAGTAAGATTTTTTATGTTTTTTAAACAAGTCTCTTCTGCTCACCAAGCCTGCATTTATTTGATCCAAAGTACAGCAAAAACAGTAACATTTTGAAATATTTTTACTATTTAAAATAACAGCTTCCTATTTGAATAGATTTTAAAATGCAATTTATTCCTGTGATCAAAGCTAAATTTTCAGCATCATTACTCCAGTCTTAAGTGTCACATTATCTTTCAGAAATCATTCTAATATGATGATTTGATTATTTTTTTTTTTTATTATTATTATTATTACCGGTATCAATATTTAAAACAGTTGAATACATTTTTTTCAGGATTCTTTGATGAATAGAAAGATCCAAAGATCAATATTTATCTGAAATAAAAAGCTTTTGTAACATTATACAATATACCATTCAAAATCTTGGAATCAGTATAATTTTTTTTTTTTTTTGAGGGGCCAAAGAAATTATAGAAATGAATCCTTTTATTTAGCAAGGATGCTTTAAATTGATCAAAAGTGATGATTAAAGTGATTATTTATAATGTTACAAAAGATTTCTATTTCAGATAAATGCTGTTCTTCTGAACTTTCTATCTATCAAAGATACCTGAAAAAAAAATATTTTAAAAAAATATTAGAATGATTTCTGAAGGATCATGTGACTGGAGTAATGATGCTAAAAATTCAGCTTTAAAAAAAAAAAAAAAAAAAAAAAAAATCACAGAAATAAATTACATTTTTAAATGTATTCAAATAGAAAACAGTTATTTTAAATAGATAAAATATTTCAAAATTTTACTGTTTTTTTTTTCTTGTGCTTTGGATCAAATAATAGGCTTGGTGAGCAGGAAAACACTAATTTCTTACTTATTCTTATTCTTCTGGTAGTGTATTTTGGTGCTCAATAAACATGATCAATATTGAAAACATTTTTTTTTGCTTTTTAATATTTTTCTGTAAAAATTGTCATTACTGTCAGTTTTGAGCAATTTAATAAATCCTTGCTGAATAAAAGCAATTTCTTAAAAAAAAAAAAAACAAAAAAAAAAAAAACGCTTTCTTTTCAAAAACAGCAGCAAGAAAAATACTTTTGTAAACTTGGACAGAGATAATGCGATTGTGCAACATGCAATTGAAAATGCTCTTATTTTAATGTACAAAGCTGTCACACTGCACAATAAATGTTATTTACATTGCATACACAACTTAGTGTGAGTTTTGTTTGGCTGCTCACTTGCAGTTTACAGTCTAGCTGCACGACATCCATTTATAGCAAATCCCATGAAACTACTCCATTAACTGTGAAAGCAAAACAATTTGGCAACTGTGACCTCACCTTGACTGGGAATTTAAGTTGGTTGTACACCTCAGAGACCAGAAGATTATGGCTGAGAGTTTTCCTCATCTTCATGATTCGAACAATGGCAGCATCGATTTGGTACTGACGGTCTTGGAATACTCTCTCTGTAGTGCTGGCTTGCTCCTCCACCTATGAGGTACAGCGAATAATCGTGAGACCGAGCGGCCAATAACTTGCAGATGACAGCAATCAAATGATAGGCGTGCCAGTGACAGTACCGTTTCTTTCATCTGGATCTGGTTGATTTTAATCCTGAAGAGTTTGTGTTTGAAATCATCATTACAAGAGAACTTGTCTCCATCCTCCACGTCTTTACTCTTTGGGGTTTTGGTAAGGACACGTGCCTTCCCGCAGGCCAATGACTGCAGAGTCCGCCTCAGCTCACTGTCCTCTGCAAACATGTGTGTAGTTTTATTTATCGGAGGTTCTTTTGTCAAATTTGTTAAACAAGTTTGCAAAAGGCTGTGAGGTTAACAAGGTTTCTGCAGGTGTGATGAAGGTAAATTTAAAGGGATAGTTCACTCAAAAATGAATTATTCACCCTCATGTCATTCCAAACCCGTAAGATCTTCGTTCATCTTCAGAGCACAAATTAAGATGAAGTCCAAGAGCTTTCTGACCCTATATAAACAGCAACACAACTGACGCATTCAAGGCCCAGAAAGTTAGTAAAGGACATCGTTAAAATAGTCCATGTGACATCCGTTTTTCAACCGTACTTTTATGAAGCTACAAGAAAAATTGCAACTTTATTCAACAATTTCTTCCCCTCTGTGTCGGTCTTCAAACCTCGAGAGTACTGCATTTTTAAGACTTGCAGAAACCCTGGTTTAACCCAGTAATAAATTGCAATGCATTTGCTTGTCACAAATATCCATACCAATGCCTGTAGCCAGTTTAATATCCTCCAGAGAGAACTCCTCCCCTTCATTGAACATCAGCAGAACTAACGTCTGAAACAGGGAAACCTGCAGCTCTTTTTTGCCCTATGATAAAAAAAAAGGGGAGCCAGTTATTTCTCTGAGAAGCACTTAGAAAATAACATTTTGATTTAATTATTTATCACACACATATATACAGGGTTTGTACAGATACTGTAAAATGAAATACCAGGACTTTCAAGGACTTTTCATGCACTACTTTTTTGATTTTCAAGGACTTCAATCAGAGATCTCACTTATCATTCATCAAACAATGTCTTCTCTTTCAAATTAAAAACCACAGTTAATTTTTCTTTTTTCTTTTTTATTTTAAGGGATTTGTATTTGCATATACTTTCATTTTCTTTTTTATTCGTTTTGTTTTTATAACTGTACTGCCTTAATGGTTTCACTTTTCTACTGCTTAATTTAAAAAAAAAAAAAAAAAAAATCAGAAAAAAAGACTAGTGAAACCACTCCAAAATCCTCATCTGAAACAAATGATTCACGATCCACACTCTGAAGTCTTGAACTGAATTAAATGATTTGCAAACCAGCAGCGAAGTCTCAATTCAAATGATTCGCGAACCCACTCCAAAGTTCCAATCAGAATCAAATTATTCGCAATCCGCGCTCCGATCTAAATCAAATGATTCACAATACACGCTCCAAAGTCCTGATTTGAATCAAATGATCCTTGATAAGTTTCAATCTAAATCAAATCATTCGTGAACCCACTCCGAAGTCCCGATCTAAATCAAATGATTCACGATAGGCAATCTGAAGTCGTGATGTGAATCAAATGATTTGCGATATGTGATCCAATTGGAGCACTTCGAAAGTCATTTGGCGATTTGGAGTTTCAAAAACTCAGTTTCACCCATCACTACATGCTTTTTAAAACCAAAACAAGCAATGTCAAAATTCAAAAATAATTGTCTCTTGATTTAATCTTTTTTGCTAGTGAATCACTTGAAATAAATGACTAGAGTCACAAGTTTGAATCAATCAGAGCGGTTTCCAGCATAAATTACTTGATTCAGTTCAAAATGAAATTGATTCAGTTCATCCATGTTCATTTTCAGCCATGTTTACATGACATTCAGTAATACTACTGGCTTAGCTCACTAGTTTAATCTTTTATTCCTTTTTTTACTAGTTTTATTAACTGAAATAAGTCAAAAAAAGTATTTTGTTTTTTGAATTGTGTGCATTTTGCATGAAAAGATAGAGATATATAAAAAAAATTATATGCTCAATTCTTAGATACACTGTCTTTCAATAATTTAAGCACTTTTCAAGTACCTCTTCAGAAATATTGCTATTTTCAAGGGTTTTCCAAGCCCTGAATTTCAAAGAGTCAAATTCAAGTACTTCAGGCACTTTAAGCACCTTGTACGAGCCCTGTATATATTATGATCAGCTACTAACAGTCTGCTTTTTTCAAAAGAAAATGTGCATTACCTCTTTGAATTCTGCCTTTAAAACACAATGTCCTAACGTCGATTGCCACTGCAGTTTTCGTCCACTGTGTTTGCCCAGGTAAAATGTTTTGAAAATCTCCTGCAATCTCACCATCTGGAGAGTGAAGGGTATTCCGGTTAAAAAAGGTTATTAGTGTCATGTTTAAATGTCAAGGAACATCTAATCCAAAATCCAATTTCTGAATATTCATCAAAACAGACCTCTGGAGGCAGATGTACTTCCATGGGGACGTATGTTGGCCAGTAACCCATAGTGAGGATGTTCACCGTCAGCTCAATGTTCCCGGGAATATTTTGGCATTGCATGTGCTGAGGTGGAGATTCAAAGAGAGAGATTTGTAAAATGTAACTACACACATAAAGAAAACGTAAATGATGAAAATAAAAATAAAAGCCATCATTACCTGTTTGAACTGCACCATAATATCTTTAGAGAGCTCCATGTCTTTGAACATTCCTTCCAGCTTACTGGTAAATGCAGCTCCACATTCTACAAGAAAAACACAAATCACCATTTTTACTTTAGTCTGTTGAAAAGTCTGTGCTAATGATGATGGGGTGCTTTTTAAGAATCAAACATGAAAGGAGAAATGCAATTTACCGTGCTTCAGTTTCGACAGCATTGATTTCTCTGCATCTACAGAGGCACTCTTTCCCACCAGCAACCTCTTCGCCAAGTCTTTCTTATAGAAGGCCTCAAAAACATCTTTGCCTTAAAAGAGAGATGAGAAAGTCTATGAAGCGTAGATGCTTAGTAATTGAAAACTTTCTAGGTCTTTGGAACAGAGCATTAGTTTAAATGTATTACCGTAAATAAACCTGAATATGATCATTATCTTGTCCAACATTTTCTCGAGTTCCTCATCAGTTGCTTCTTTGTTCCCAGCACGGAGCTTTGAATCCACATATTTTGCTGTTGAACGTAAAACAGCATTAGTGAATGTTTGTCTTGATCCAATCAGCTTCAAGCGATTGGTGGGAAACAACATTTGTGAACTGACCTATAAGCTCTGCGGGTTTGTTTGGCCGTTTGTTGATAAATGTCTCGAAGGCCTCCTTCATGCCATTTACGAACTTCTCATTCTTCATGAAACACACATCAATGATGTGATCGACTTTATCCTTGAAATCCAAAAGCTCCTGAACCATTGTCTTGTCTTTCTCTGGGTTAATGACAATTGTGCTTCCAAAGGCCTAAGACATAAAAAAACAAGACTTGTAAAACTGAATGTCCACATTCAGAACTGTTATGTTTTTTTTAGTCATCTAGATGGGTTCCCTGCACACCTTGATGTACTCGATCCAGTGCTGTAGAAGCACCTGCACGCCCCCTCTCACACGACTGAAGAGCTGGTACAGCAGAGACAGATCCTGAATACGGTTCTCATCCAGCAGGTTATTCAAACCTGGAGTGTGACAAGAAAACAATCACTTATGTAAATCACTTCTAAACTTGAGGATGGCTGAAGGGATAAGTTCACCTAAAAATGAAAATTATGTCAATAATTACTCACCCTCAAAAGACTTTTGTTTTCTTTGAAACACAAATGAAGATATTTTTGACTAAATTCCAAGAGCCCTCTTAAACTGCCATTGCCAGCAATGGAACTGACACGTTCAAGGCACAGAAAGGTAGCAAGGACATTGTTAAAACAGTCCATGTGCCATCATTGGTTCAACCATAATTTCATGAAGCTATGATAATACTTTTTGTGCGCTAAGAAAACAAAAATGACATCTTTATTCAACACTTTCTTGTCTTCCCTGTCACTCTCTGCTACACATTCACAAGAGCATGCATGTAGCACTGCTGACACAGGAGCGGGCGTTCTGACGTAGAACCAGGATGCACTGCACCTTGTTTACATGAAGAAGCAAGCTGTACATAAAACAATCCTTGTAAACATGTCTGAAGATTTCAAAAGAGAGGACAGCTTGAAATTTTTTGCCCAGCCTTACTTATTTGAACTAGATTATTCAGACGTTGAACTAAGAGTGATGGACGTTCTACGTCAGAACAGGCAGGCACTGTGGTACTCTTGTGAATGTGCGTCAAAGTCTGACATGGAAGAGAAGCAATTGTTAAATAAAGTCATTATTTTTGTTTTCAAAAGTATTCGCACAGCTTCATAAAATTACGGTTGAACCACTGATGTCCCGTGGACTATTTTAACGATTTCTTTACTACCTTTCTGGGCCTTAAATATGGTAGTTGCTTTGCTGTCTATGTCAGAAAGCTCTCAGATTTTATCAAAGTATCTTAATTTGTATTCTGAAGATGAACGAAGGTTTTATGGTTTAGGAACAACATGAGTGTGAATAATGACAGAATTTTTATTTCTGGGTGAACTATCCCTTTAACCATTTGAATACCAAATACAATGTCAATCATTTTCATTCGATGAAGGTGATACCTTTCTGAAGTATTGCAGTGAGGTGTTCTCCAAGAAGTTGCTTTTCCACTGTGGCAATGAGGGGTTTTCTACAAATGAAAATAGATAAACAATTACATATGTGACCCTGGACGACAAAACCAGTCATAAGGGTCAAATTTTTTTTTTTATACATCAAATACACCAAGCTGAACAAACAAGCTTTCCATTGATGTGTGGTTTGTTAGCATAGGACAATATTTGGCCGAGATACAACAATTTGAATATCTGGAATCTGAGGGTGCAAAAAAAAAAAAAAAATCTAAATATTGAGAAAATCGCCTTTAAAGTTGTCCAAATGAAGTTCTTAGTTTTGATATATTTATGGTAGGAAGTTTACAAAATATCTTCATGGAACATGATCTTTACTTAATATCCTAATGATTTTTGGCAAAAAAGAAAAATTAATAATTTTGACCCATACAATGTATTGTTGGCTATTGCTACAAATATACCTGGGGTACTTACGACTGGTTTTGTGGCCCAGGGTCCCATATCTCTCTTTTTTTTTTTTTGCCGAAGTATGTTAAATTCTAAATGTTTGTTATATTCTCTGCATACTTACTGTGTGCTCTGGTCTAAGTATGTAATGACTCTATCTGCCTCCTCTTCCAGACGTTTGTTGACATGATGGAGATACTCTGGCACCTAAACAGAAAATATTTGCTATGAATAAATAACTGAAATATTACAAAAGAGACAGAGAAAAATCTAATTAAAAGTACAGTTCACAAAATAAATAATAAATGTTTATTTATTTTGTGGAACACATCTTCATTTCAATCTTTTTTTTCCACACAAATCACAGTTCCTAAAATCCAGAGAGAAAAACACTATAAAAGTGGTCTGTATGACTTATACTATTAAACTTCACCTCCACTTCATCTCTCAAAAACACAACCACAGAAGACTAGAACACAAATCACCAAGAATACTTTACAGCCTGTGGTTGCCATGGAATGTGATTGTGTAGAAAAGGTACTTTAATTTTTTTATGTTCCACGAAACAAATAGCAGCATATCTTTGTAGGGGTGTAAATAATTTTGAAACAACAGCCAAGGGTGATTACATAATTAAAACGGGGGAAAAAACAAAACAAATCTAGTCTGTATCAAAGTACCAGCCTATAGCTAACTTCCATTTAATGAGACAATGAGACAATTACAATTTATTATTGTGATTCTGTGAGCAATAAAACAAAAAAATAAAATAAATCTATACTTTGTTCCCCTCATGTGAAACTCACCTCTCTTTCTTGCATAAGTCTTTGGCCCTCTGCAGCATACAGTCGATTTGTCTCCTCCAGAAAGCGTTGCTCAAATGAATCCTGATAAATCTGTCATAAAATGAGCAAGGGTGTTTACAACAATATTAACACTAAACAGGTTTGGCCACAGATTAAGGGCTGAATAATATCAGCGATCAAGACCTTACAAGATCTGTAGAAAATTGGCCATGGTTTTGTTTCATCTCTCATCAATGCAGTTACATTTTTTCTACTGAGACCAAGTATAAAGATGCAAATGACAGGATGTGGCATAATATTGATGAGTAATAAAAATATTTTTGACTCAACCCTCAGTTTAAGAAAACAAGTTGTTACAGTAAAGCCCTCACCATGGAGATAAACTGCCCATGTACCATTAGAGGGTTTAAAAGCAGAAACATGAATTATGAACACCTACATTAAAATTAATAATAATTACATTTTTTTTAATTCAGCAAAAAGCTTTCCAGCTTTTGCACATTTTCTTTTTGCTTTTCTGGCAGACATAAAAATACTTGCCAAACTAACCAGACTGTTAAAAATACTTATGCGGCATCCTTGTCTGTGTCATGTGAAAGTTACTGTGTTTACTGACTTTGCACAGACATGCCACTTAAGCAAGCAATAAGAAATACTGAAGGAAAAATAAGAAAACCGAAGAGCATTATTATTAATATTATTAAATGACTATGCATCGTAAACCCAGACACATTGATTTGAGTACAAATGAAGAAGCAGGTGAGCTAACCTGCAGATCTGAGAGCATGCTCAGAAGACTCCTCAGGAGACTGCGGTCTACGGCCTCTCCACTCCGCTCTCTCTCAATAAGAAGCAGAATGCCATCGATTGTCTTACTCTGCACCTTCAGGTCGCTGATGATATAGAAACGAAACAACTCCAAGCCCATGTCCCTGAAGACAAAACAAAATTGCATCTTTAATCACCAGTAGAATGAGCAGCAAAGCAATGGTTGTAAATAAAGACAGCAAGGGCGACAGTGCCAGTGTAACAAATTCAAAATCTTTTGGCAAGAGTGAAGACATACCAGATTGATGGCAGCATTGAATTTTGTAAAACATATGTGCGATCCAAAAACAAAAATATACTCCTAATCATGATCTAGAAGAAAACACAGTGTTTTTGTATTAAAAGCATTTTTGCAAACAGGTAAAAAACTAGGTATAGAACATTTTGTACTTCAACTTATTCAAAAAAAAATGTAAAGACAAGAGGTCTAGAGTTGAACTAACGTCACTAACCATTTGTCTGCAGTGATCTTGCCAACATTTGTCTATTTTCTTGAGGAACAGAACACTGTCTAGGGCATCCGTAGAGCGAGAGTTAAGAAATGGTTTCACATCACATTATGATTAGCAGTCTGTAAGCAGACAGTCCTAATTAATTACAAGTGGATCAACTTCTCATAATTTCTGAAAAATGTTCCCTCATATATTTAGCTCAGCATATGCACTGTCTGCCATAGTTTTCTAGCACAAGTGTTAATGAGTTTTATGTAAAAAGTTCAGCTATTACATTAAATGAAAATCAATTTTGCTTTTTTGTTTTAAGAAATGCATAAAAATATATTTCTGAGACTACAATGCAACTGTTTGGATTCAGTAAGATTTTTTTAACGAAATTAATAGTTTTATTCAGCAAGGATGCATTAAACTGATCAAAAGTGACAGCAACACATTTATAATGGTTACAAAATATTTCTATTTTAAATAAAAGCAGTTCTTTTGAACTTCCTGCATACCAAAGAATCCTCAAAAACTTTTATCTGCAAAAATATGTTTCTAATAACTGTATCATGTTTGTGACAGGCCATTGTTTCACTTCATGAAAAGAAAACTGAACTTTTGGACTGTTAAAATAAATAAAAATCTCAACCTAACAAGACAGCAAGCAACAAAATGCAAATTTTTAGCAAGGAAAAGGATATTCTCTGAACTGGTCAATCTGTGCCTTGATATGGTCTTCACAGACAACTCTGAGCTGTTTATAGAGCTTGGCGGATATCTTATGGGAGCACAAGTTTTCAACAGCCTGAGAAGACAGAGGGGAATAAATATCATTAGATTCCATGCATAATATTGCTAAATGATAAAACAAATATATAATAAAACCTACCTGATAGAGCTCCTCTAGATTGTACTTTATTGAAGTGCTGTTCTGTATGGCCTCTACTGCCTCCTTCAGTTTCTGCCAGGTCTCATTTGTGTAATTCTCCGGTAATTTGGGCTTTTCTGATGTAACATTATAACAAAAAGAAAAACGTGTACAAACAGTTAGGATGTGTAGAAAAAAAAACAAAACCTGGTGAGCGTTTCAATGAAGGTCAGGTTTTGATTTTGTTTACACAAGTGATGCACATTCATAAAGAAACTCAAGTTACATAAAATCTATATAGAAGTGCTTTCAGATAAAAAAACAACAACAAAAAAAACAAAATCAAAAAAAAAAAAGCTGGTCTTATCTATGACAGCAGCACAGCATTTCCTTTTATAAGACAGTTACTTACGTTATTTGGTAACACTTTACAGTAAGGTTCATTAGTTCACTTTAGTTAGAATGAACAATACTTCAGCATTTATCAGTCTTAGTTAATTTCACCATTTACTAATGCATTATTAAAATCACAGGTTGTGTTTGTTAACATTAGTTAACGCACTGTGAACTAACATGAACAAACAATGAATGACTATTTTTATTGAGTAACATTTTTTAACATTTTGACTAACAAGTTTAATAAATAGTGTAATAAATGTATTGCTCATTGTTCATTCATGTTAGTTAATACATTAGTTAA
Source organism: Cirrhinus mrigala (assembly GCA_036247105.1). Classification (NCBI taxonomy): domain Eukaryota; kingdom Metazoa; phylum Chordata; class Actinopteri; order Cypriniformes; family Cyprinidae; genus Cirrhinus; species Cirrhinus mrigala. Next base: position 10,268,129 of record CM070020.1, on the reverse strand, counting down.
TGCTATAAAATGACACCATATTGTAAAGTGTTACCAGTTGTAAAGATGCAAATGACAACAAGTGGCACAATCCCTAATTAAAATATTTTTAGTTTAAGAAAATAAGTTAGACAGTACAGATAAGTTACATTTAGGAAATTATCACAGGTGTAGACTGGGTAAACGTACTTTTAGGGTTTAAAAACAGAAATATGAAGCTGGTATTTTTGTTATAATACTTCCTTAAAAGGTGCTTTGATATTTTTATTGTTTTAATTAATTAAAAAATAAAAAGTGTGCAGTTAATTCTCATATGGTATTTTCAGAAAGTTTGTAAATATGTCATCTCCTCAAATTTGTCAGTACCAAAACACAGTAGTAAGAATTTATTTAGAACTATTAAGATTGTGTTTACATCTACACTGTAAACATATTTTGCTATTTTATTAAATTTATTAAAAAAAAAAAAAAAAAATCAATAACAGTTACTTTTAACAATATTTAATGTGTAATGTATGAGATTTGTTGCATTTTGAATTAATTTCTTCTTTGTAAAAGGCAAAAAGTTAATCATACTGATTTCAGTCAATTTAAGAATTCATTAGTTTGAGTATATACTGAACCAATAAATATAACATCTTAGTTGATAATAGAGTATAATTTATTTTTGACAAAACATGCCATGTTTCGGTAGAGACTGCACTTTTTTAGGAGTGACAGTAATGCTTTGGTAGCAACCACATCACATTACAGAATTTTAACTTCAGCAAGCTGAACCACTACTAAAACATACTAAAATACAAAAAAAATTGCATAACTGTACTAAAATTTGGTTTATTTCTTCCAAATATGAGGACTATGTTTCCCTTTGGTCACTACCAAAACAATAATGACATGTTTTGGTCTTACTGTTTCGGTAGTGACAATTTTATGGGACTAAATGGTTCAGTAATGAAATTTTTAGATAATTCTGCACCTAGCTCAAAGATGCTAATCAGCACATGGTTAGCTAGCACCATTCTGAACAGTGGAACTAAACATTAAAAACTAAACGTTATGGAATAACTCCCAAAAAAGTGTGCTTAATTGAAGAAAAAGTGACAATGGAAAAAAATACATAAATATATGCATTACATATATACATAATAGAATATTTAATACTTTTATATTTATATATATAAAGCTAATACTAATATTTTATATTATTGTGGGTTTTAACAGATAATAGAATATTTAAATTATATATATGTCAAAATAAAAAAGAAGAAAGGATGTTTACAAACAGTTAGGATGCAAAAGAAAAACTAAAACGGTTTAGCGTTTTCAATTAGCGTTTTTGTTTTGTTTTTGTTTACTCAAGTTATGTTTCTCATAAATAAGTTACATAAAGTCTGTATATAACGGATGAAATATAAAAATCTAGTCTTCACCGTGACAGCAGCGCATTTCCTTTTGTAAGACAGTTACTTACGTTGTTTACTATTGCTTTAGGTCGTGACTGTGCTAGGATATAATTTCTGGACATCACAGGTGCGTTTGGCCAAAAATGCTGTTAGGTTTGGAGACGCAGTCTAAGACGCTTTCAAGGAAGACGAGGGGGACCACTGACTCTTCACCTACCTTTAAAGTTCTTGATAACAAGTTTCTTCGCAGCACCGGGTTTACTGTTGGAGAAGGTGGCGGAGCCCGCAGACTTGGTCAGTCCGTTAGCATGATGCCCGACACCTCCGGGCAGGAACACATTTCTCGCCTTTGAACACGACTCAGCAGGGTTACACGACTCCTCGGCCATTTTCACATCCAGTCCGATCAAATCCAGCGGGTCCTCGAACCTCAACTTCTTCTGGATGTGTTGCTGCTGCTGCTGCTGTGAACTGGAAGAGCAGGACGTTGTGGAGGAGGAATTACAAATGGCTTTAGGAGACGAAGATATTGAATCAATGTCTTCCTTGTCGGAACTGTTAATTTTTCTCTTCTTAGAAGACGTTAAGCTACTGTCGTTGTGAACATCAGAAGCTGCCGGTCTGGGCTCTTGGGCTGGCGGTGGGGGATTAGGGGAAGGTAAACCTGTTGGAAACATGAAAAAAGAAATACCAAATCAAATCGCTAATCTACTAATGCTACGATCCCGGGTGTGGACGCTTTATATTCCTCGGTCTCGGTCGGGGGAAGTGCAACCTCGCGGCTCCGAGTATGAAGAAGGAGAAAAAGAGGATAAACTGAGAAGTGCAGCCCCCACTTGGACCCTTCTCTGTTCTTGTTATTGCCAGCAGAGGAAAGATGGTTGAATACTGCTTCCTCTCGCTCGAGCACACTCCGGCGCGCAGCACAAAGTCCGTTGGATTACAAACTGCTTTTCGCCGAGGGCTGTTTGCGTTAAAGCATTCTGCCGGACGCTAGCTTTCCGCTCGGGAGATAGACTGGTATTTTAGGTTTGAGGAAAAGTCCGCGGGGAGATAGTAACTTTTTTAAGAGGCGACGCTGACCCGCCGGAAGTACTTTCGACCGTTGCGCAGCTGCTGTTGAGGCGCGTTGGTTAAGCGCAAGGCCTGACGTTTCCTGTGCTCTCCTCCAGGGGGCGACAGTACATCGTGCGCAGACCTCAAAACTCTTCAAAACACTTCAAATATTTCAGTCAAAAGTTCTTGAATAGTAAGATTTTTTTTTAAGAATTCTCTTCTGCCCATTAAGCCTTCATTTATTTGATTCAAAATACAGCAAAAGCAGTAATATTGTGAAATATTTTACTATTTATGATAATAACTGATTTCTATTTGAGTATATTTTAAAATGTAATTTATTCCTGTAATCAAAGCTACATTTTTGGCATCATTACTCGAGTCGTCAATGTCACCTCTTCAGAAATCATTCTAATATGCTGATTTACTGTTTAAGAAAGATTTATTATTTTTATTATTATTATTATCAATATTTAAAACAGAGAAGTATATATTTTTTCAGGATTCTTTGATGAATAAAAAGATTCAAAGATTGGCATTTATCTGAAATCAAAAGCTGCCATTCAAAAGGGTTTTTTGACAAATTATAGAAACTAATACTTTTATTTAGCATGGATGCTTTACATTGATCAAAAGTGATGATAAAGACATTTATAATGTTACAAAAGATTTCTATTTCAGATAAATACTGTTCTAATAATAATAATAATAATAATAATAAATGTTTTTGAGCAGCAAATCAGAATATTGGAATGATTTCTGAGGGATCATGTGACTGGAGTAAAGATACTAAAAAATCAGCTCTGAAATCACAGGAATAAATTACATTTTAAAATATATTTAAATAGAAAAGAGTTACTTTACATAGAAAAATATTTCAAAATTTTACTGTTTTTGCTGTACTCTGGATTAAATAAATGCAGGCTTGGAGAGCAGATAAGGCTTCTTCAAAAAACAATAAAAAACTTTTTTTTTTGTGGCTAACTATATTAGTTTGTTTTTACTCAAAGGTTTTAATTATATTATCCATAAATGTCTGGTCAGGGCAAGTTGTCACATTTAATGGGAGAGGATGTCAGGTGTGTTTTTAAGGAATTTAATAGGTTAAGTAATTACAATTTATTGAATGATTTGATTTTGTGTGTAAACTGCATTTTATGCCAGTTGAATTGTTTTGTGATGTTTTTTTTTATTTTTTAATTTAGCTAGAAATTATGTGTATAATGTGCTGAATTATATAATATGTTCCCACCAGTCACAAAAAGGCAGCATGTGTTCAATAAACTATCTTTTTGAGTTTTTTTTTTTTTAGAAAATATTTATGATATGGAAAAATTGTTGTCATTTTACATTTTTATGATTATTTATTTATTTATTTATTTGTGATTTGTAAGTTGCAATGTTAAAGTTTGCTGTTTTAACAGATTACTAGCCTCTAAATCCATCTGATGTATTTCTTTAAAATTAGCATTTCTTTCTGGCTACTTTGTATAGGTTTCTATGTAAGTACTGGTACTTCTGATTGGGCTAAGGGTGGAATTTAGCAAGTTTGAAGTAAAAGTATTTGATAGACGTATAATATGTGTCAGGAGCATTCACTCAGTATCATTATCTAATTTTTGACCCAGATGGCTTTTAGCTGGTTTTGCATCTGAACTCTTCATATATATATATATATATATATATATATATATATATATATATATATATTGAATCCAGTTAGGGCTACAATTTGACCCTGCTGTAAGCATCATACACAGATTTCAAACCTAAAACAAGGGCTGAGATATGTGGCAACACAGAAACTGATTATCAGAAATTTAAGCCTTAAATATCAATGGCATAAAGTGTATATATAACATTTGGATAAAGGACTTTACTAATATTACATTTTACAAGATAGCATATCACAAGATAGCAATATTTACGCTAAATTATCTTTTTAAATCTGAGTGTATGAAGTCAGCACCTACATGGATGAAATACAAGTTTTGATAATGTTATGAAAGTGTTATGATGATCTGATCTACAGTGGTTTTATAATAGTTTGTGTGATCAGATCATATATGTATTTTTCTAACTTTAAAACCAGCAAATCAAGCACCGTATATGGTACCTATCACTAGACCAACGGTCTGCTTATAAATTGCGCTCTGAAACGGGAATAAAACATTTCTGTAGCTGATAGCTTTAATCACACACAGGTTTGGCGAATGAACAGTGTTCGTAAAGTCGACGTAAGGCTCATGTGCAGGAGGAGGAGAGCGTCGTCCTGTCATATGACTTATATGAGCTCAGGTTTGAGGCTGAATTTACAGCGCTGCTGAACCGGGTTACACTCGGTCCGGGCGTCACTTACCGTCTGCCTGCTCAGAGGAACCATCTACCCGTCGCAATGGCTGTCCGCGGTTGCGTGACCCTGCTCGTTATTCTACTGAGTGGTACGTACGACCGTGTTGTTGAGCGTGTTATTTCAGACGGTGTCACATTACAAAAGCAGATATTGAGTTTATTTTTGGGAGATATCGCAGGCCCACAGGAGCGCCAGAGCCTGTTAGCATTAGCATTAGCGTGAATTCTTACCTACGCCAGTAGCAGCGCGTTAGATAATCAGAGAGACTGTTAGCTTGTGGGATAAACATTACCGTCCTTGCATTGTTTTAAACACATTAATACATTGTAGTATAATCAATAAATTGCGTAAATTCGTTTTAATAGATAGACCTGTGTATTACGAATCAACTTCTGATGTTTGCCTGCTGGATTGTTAGCGAGTTCAACGTTAACTAAATTTAAAACAACAAGCGGCTAAAATGTAAAAGAGGTGTTAAATACTTGGTATTATTTGATAAAAAATTTTAAGCATTGAGATTTAATAAAAAAAAAACCTGTGGCCTTGTCTCAACCTAGCGCGCTGCCTACATAGACGACAATAATGGGCAAAAATAGTTGTTGTTTTTTTTGTTTTATTATTATAATTGTTTTTTTTTTTTTTGAAGTTTTGACGTCTAAAAATGCTCTCTAGGTTGGTGGATTACTAGGTTGTTAGACACAGCCGCTGTGATTCATGCTAGGTAGTGCTGTAATAAAACCAGTAAATCATGTGCTGATTAAGTGTGTTTAAAAAATCTGTCATGTCTTTCAGTGTTAAGACAGACTAACTTGCTGTATTAATATTTTTTTAACATTTAAATTATACAATTTTACATTAAACCTTTACAGCAAAAAAGGAAGTAATGCTATAGATTTCTCTCACTTGTCATAGATTTCTCACTTGTCACAAGCATGTGATCCTGAAGTGCTTGTTCAGTGTAATTTTCTGAGTCGCCCTCGTTCGTAATCATGTGATGGGTATGTGTGTGAAGCACCAGGTTAATGATTTCATCAAATGACAGGACAGGGGACAGTAACCCAGTGGGATGATATAAAGCCTGGAATACATTACACAGCATTTCAAGTCTGAATGGCATTTAAACACTAGTCATCATACACTTGATGACTTTGCAAGTGGTTACAAAGAAAAAAAAAACGATTGTTGTACGCTAAATGACTGAGAATCACATGCTAGCTGACTATTAAGTCACTCTAAACAATGTGTTCTAAAATAAAATGTTTGATAACCTCCAGCTGAATGGAATCATAGTATAAAGTTAAAGAAATCTGATTTCTTTAGGGCAGTCAACTCTGAATACCCAAAATTTGTGTACTGCTTTTGACTTTTGGCAACTAGGATCAACTCTTCAGTGCAAATTAAAAATCGAGCTTAAAAAGTGTACTGTATTCCATTCTTAAGCCAGTTAGGTCTTAGACAATAACAAATAAATGCAATATTTTGGAGTGTTACTACTGCCACTCAGTCAGGAAGGAAGGTACTGGAATGTGCATGGACAGCTGTTTTTATTTCCTTATGTATAGAGGTGGTTGAAAGGCTGTGGTGTGCCCTAGTAGTCTTTCACTCTTGATATAATGCAGAACCAAGTACGTGTTCTTATGTTTTTGCAGGGTTTGTACAAGGTGCTTGAAGTACTTGAATGTGACTTTTTGAAATTTAAGACCTGGAAAACCCTTGAAAATGGCAATATTCTTGAATAGGTACTTGAAAATTAATGAAAGGTGCTTAAATTAATGAAAGATGATGTGTCTATCAAATAAGTGTTACTTATACTTGTGTGTGTGTGTGTGTGTATATATATATATATATATATATATGATATAATATAATAATAACATCTCTTAATATCTTTTCATGCAAAATTCTCGCAATTCAAAAAACAAAATACTCATGGCTGAAGATGCAAAAAGAGGAACAAATTTAAGGAGACAATTATTTATGAATTTTGACATTGCTTATAACGATTTTAAAAAGCAAGTAGTGATGGGTGAAACTGAGTTTGTTTGTTTTTTTTTTTTTTTGTTTTTTTTGAAACTCCAAATCAGTTAAAGCATTACGTTGCAAAATGATTTACTGCTTCAGAGCGCTCCAGTTGGTTTGTGGATCGTGAATCATTTGATTTAGATTGGGACTTTGAAGCGGGTTCATGAATCATTTGATATAGGTTGGAACTTCTCATATCGTGAATCATTTGATTCAGATTGGGACTTTGGAGTGTGAATTGTTTGATTTAGATTGGAGCGGGAATTGCGAATCATTTGATTCTGATTGGAACTTCGGAGTGGGTTCGTGAATCATTTGATTGAGATCAGGACTTTAGATAGTGGTTTCACAAATCTTTTTTTTTTTTTTTTTTTTTCTTTTTTAGAAAAGTGAAACCATTCAGACAGTACAGTTATAAAAACAACAAATGAAGAAAAAGTATGTGCAAATACAAATCCCTTAAAATAAAAAAGAAAAGTAAGAATGGTTTTAATTTGAAAGAGAAGATGTTAATAAGTGAGATCTCTGATTGAAGTCCTTAAATTGAAAAAGTAGTGTTTGAAAGTCCTGGAATTTCATTTTACAGTATCTGTACAAACCCTGTTTTTAAGTGTTTTAGTGTTTAAGAGTTTAGATGAACTTGTAATTTTGAAAATGCAGGGAAATGACAATGTGATTTATGAGGAAATAACATTGTGCTGCTTCCACCCTGTGCAGGTATTGTGCATTCTGATGATCTGGTGACAACTCCATTACCTGGATTTGATGAGCTCAGTACAAGCAAAATCTTCTCCGGCACTCCTCCCACCCCCGAAAACCCTGTAATTATCACTTCTAACACCGTGACTACAAAAGTTACCACAGCAGCTCCAACTACCGCACATAACACGACTAATTCGACTACAGTACCTCCGACTACTCCACATAACACGACTAATTCGACTACAGTACCTCCGACTACTCCACATAACACGACTAATTCGACTACAGTACCTCCGACTACTCCACATAACATGACTAATTCAACTACAGTACCTCCGACTACTCCACATAACACGACTAATTCGACTACAGAACCTCCAACTACCACACATCACAACGTGACGAATTCCACCACAGAAGCACCAACTACCGCACACACTAATGCTACATCAGCTCCAACTGCTCCTCCAACCACTCCTCCTCTCCCCAACCCAACTGTTGGAAATTATGACGTCAAGTCAGGCAATGAGACAGTCTGTCTTTTAGCAAAGATGGGCCTTCAGTTCAGATTCAAAATGAACGAGGTAGGTACAAAGGTCTGTACAGAGGAACACAAAAATTGAAAGTTGTGGTATTTTAGTGGAAATTTGTTGTGATAAGCTGTAACTCCACTGCGAGCCTTTTGTGTGTTTGTTGTTTAGAGCGCCAGTTTTCAGTCTGTTAATCTTGACCCTAATGTAACGGAAGTGAGTGGAACCTGTGGGAGTGGTGGCAGGGACTCTTCCCTTCTGCTGAAGTCAGATGAAATCACAGTTCATTTTGTCTTCACAAATGTAAGTGTTTAAAGAAGAGAGTCAGGTACACTGTGGACTAAAGTCCACTGAGGCAAAGGAGTGGTAAATATTCTAGCTTGGGAATTTTTTTTTTTTTTTTTTTTTTTTTTTTTTTTTGACGTCAATTCTTAAATATTTTGAATTATTATTTTTATTATTATTATTATTAGTAGTAGTAGTAGTAGTAGTAGTAGTAGTAGTACAATCTCTTTTATATGATCTGTTTATACCCAACTTAGGGTTAGGTTTAGAAATGGACCTTAGTCAGGGTAGCACCTTATTTAATTCTTAACAGGAATGAAAACAAGGATCTGAGGGATAGAAGTCTAGTGCGTTTAGTGAATTGTACAGTAGTTAAACAACATACTGATTGTTCAGCTGACAAAAGTAGACAAAACTCCATAAAACAAGTTGTGAGGTGTGGAAGTTACATAATCTAGGACCTTGAAACAGTGTGTGTCATTTTAAAGACTTAAGTTTATCCTGCACAGCTTTGATTTCAAAAGTATTAAATTCAATATGGCGTTTAACCTGATTCAGTCTATGGGGTTTTACTATCGAGCTTGTTGGTTTTTTTTTTTTTTTTTTTTTTTTTCCCTAAGAATTGTTTTCATACATATTCATACGAAACTGCCAGTTCATAAATAATTACATTCTCTCATGATATTGGGTTGTATCTGACTGTTGTTGTGTGTTGTTGGTTTTGGTTTTGTTTTGGTTTTTTTAACAGGTTTCACAGAAGTTCCGTCTACATGCTTTGACGTTCACTGTTAATGTTGGAAATGGTAAGAGATCTTTAATGTGACAAATAGTGAAAGTTGAATACGTTGTCTTTATTCTCATCTTAAGACAATATTAAAATTCTGTACTATTATGTGAAAACTTAAAAACTAAATCTCTGAAAAATAAATCAGTTGTTTTAAATGCTACAAGCAAATTTAGGCATCACAATCAATATGAAAAAGGTTCATTTTGAGATTTGCAAAAAATGACATTTAACAGTATTAAATTTATTAGAGCTTTTTTATTTTTGGCGGCACGGTGGCTCAGTAGATAGCACTCTTGCCTCACAGCAAGAATGTCCCTGGTTTGAGTCTCGACTGAGCCAGGATGCCTTTTTGTGTGAGGTTTGCATATTCTCCCCGTGTCTGTGTGGGTTTCCTCCAGATCCTCCGGTTTCCCCTACAATCCAAAGATATGCAGTAGGTGATTTGGATAATCTAAATTGGCCGTAGTGAGCAAGTATATGTGTGTGAGTGAGTGAGTGAGTGAGTGTGTCCCAGCACTGGGGTTACACGAGTTAGTGCACTCTCAGGGTTGGGGTGTGGCAGGAAGGGCATCCTTCCTAAAACGAGCCAGATCAGCTTTGCAGATCACTCCGCTCTAGTGACCCCTGATAAAGGAAGCAAGGCGAAGGAGAGAGAGAGAGAGAAAGAGATTTTTTTGTTTTTAGATTAATAGTGAGTGTTAGATGCAAAGATGATCTAAGGCTGCGTTTACACTAGCCGGGTTTCCATCCAAAGTTGCGAATTTAACTTATGCGCAAAATTGAAATGTCGCATAAAACATTTGCAAATAAGCACCGTTTCCATCCAACGAGTCAAAGAGAACAAAATCGTCACTTTCGATAAACTGCCAATAAATATCACTAAGAAAAGTAGGAGAAGCCACTGAATATAAGTTTAATATATAATAAATTACTTTCACCTCAGAGTGAGCAGACAAAGCACAAAAAATGCGGTCATTGCTTTCAGAAATGCTTTGACTTTGTTTAGGCATTTCGGAATGACCATAACATTTCAGATGGTGTGCAAAAGATTAGTCAGGTTAGTCTGGCTACGCCAGCCCATCGCACAGATTCATCGACTTTTTTTTGATGCGTATGGACAATTTATTCAGCAAATGCGTTTCCATCTCCCATGATTTGCATTAACCCTTTTTCGCGCAAGTAAAAAACCACCTCAAGCGAGCGTAAAAACTCCTTTGTGAATTAAGGGGTTCTTTTTTAAAAATTTGCGTTTTAATTCTGATGCAATACTTCATAATGTGCATAAAACCAGGGTGATGGAAATATAGCTACTGGAACCTTTTCTGATTGGTGTTCCCTCAACAGGAAATGTTTTCAATGTCTCCAATAACAATCTGTCTCTGTGGGAGGCATCTGTCGGAAGCTCCTACATGTGCAAAAAAGAGCAGAGCTACAACATCACTGACAAGCTTACCCTCAACACGTTCGAGCTACAAGTGCAGCCCTTCGGAGTGCAAAACAACAAGTTTAACACAGGTATGAATGTATGTGTTTGTGATGCTAAAGAATAAAGCTGAGATGATTATCTCATCACAGGTAATTTTACAGCATATGCGTAACTCATAACTGGACTTTGTCCTTTGGTGCCGTAACTTAGCACCTACTTTTCTACGCGCACCAGAATTGCTTTTCAGAGTGGTGTGAAAAGCCACCTTACTTTCCTGCACATATTAGTGTTAATTGTGAAGCATAGGTTTTGCTCGCATACACAGCTAAATCTGATAAGCACATGGCTTCCTGTGATCATATCAAACTTGACTTACTATACCAAGATCACTCAAAGCAAAAACTACATGACAGACACTCAAGGAAGAATGACAGAAGTTTGAAATTGATTTTGATACCCAAGAACATGATGTTTTAAACACAGCTTTATATTTATATTTTTTGCAACACTTCACAAAGGTGCATTTGATAACTACATGAACTAACAATGAAAAACACTTTTAAATTAATTAATTTTACCAAAGCAATAGTTAGTATTATCTAATGCACCTGAGCCATTATAAACTAACAATGCTGAGTTGTCTTTTTATTAACTAAATTTAATAAATCAGTGAAGTCTCTTAGAAATGCCCCAGTTTTACCAGATGAAGTGTCTGTGATTGTGATGTCTGAAGTGTTTTGAGAATATCTACAGTGGTGTTAATGAGAAGATAGCAGCTTCATCTTACGTTCATTCATGTTCTCTTTGTCTGCAGCCCATGAATGTTCAATGGATGACACCAGCCTCTTAATCCCAATCATTGTTGGTGCCGCTCTGGCTGGTTTGATTTTCATTGTTGTGATTGCATACGTGATTGGTCGACGAAGGACCTATGTTGGATATCAAACACTGTAATGCAACAAAATCAAAGAATCAAATCCTGGGTGTTTTAAGGGACACACAAGCCTGTTCCTGGACCATTGTAAATATTGTGGGTTTTTGTGCAATCTCAATTGGCAACAGGAGTCAAAAAATTTTTTGTCCTAATGTGGTCAATTAATCCACCAGCCCTTAAACTGCAATGTATTGAAAATCTAAAGATACAGTGGCTCTCCAGGACCAGAGCTTGCTATGTGAACTAAGTTTGTGTGTGCACCACATCCCCTTCTCAGTTTTGTGTTTGTGTGAAGTAAGTGCATGGTCTCTTGTGTTTTGGCTTATTTTATTTCTTAAAATCCAAATTATTGTTCACGGGCAATTTAAAAATTCATCGCTCCATTATCAGACCCATGCACTTGCTTCTCTTAGACATTCCTTTTTGCAATTAATTTAGCTCATTTAGTTTGTGCCCATCAAATCTATCAATACTGTATCCACAGCTTTAAACTGAAGCCACTTTAGATTCACATGTCTTTGCAGCATTTGGGTTAAATATTAAACGTAATTCCATAAACGGGTTGTTACTCTGGACCGCTTGCAAACATTTATTGAAATCAGGTGCTTTTGCATCATGTTGGTCGTCCTGTATTTATAGCAGCTGTGAGGGAGAAAGCATCTAAACATGCTGGACGGCCCGTTCAAACAATTGAAATTCTAGAACCGGAAAACAAATGCTTGTTTAAATGACAAGCATTTAAAAAATGCAGACCATTGTAGTGTAGGTATGGTGTTTTTGAAAAAAAGCATAATGTAAAGAAATGCTATCTAAATGCTGTTACAAAAGAGTTTTGGTAATGTTTAAGACCCTTTATTGGGGTTTGAAAAGGGATAATTAATTATAAATGAACCATCTTGTCAGCTACTACTCACAATTTTGCATTATTTACATGTATTCTAGCATTCTGCTTTTTGCTGTCTGTAAATTTATTTGCTGCAAGATGAATTTTTGCACCTGTTTATAGTGGCTGTGGATCTTTTTTTCTTTTGTTATATTTGATATGACTTGTGTTTTCAGTTGGTGAGCCTTTTCAGAATAAGTTCTTTGCTTTCTCTTATGTCTTTTATGTTTGTATCACATATTATGGCTCTAGCTTTCAGTTTTGTTTTGTTTTTTTCATTTTTCACTTTATGCACTATTCTAATTTAGTCTATGCAGCACCCACACAGAATCTTTTGTAAATGTTTGTTGTTTTCACTATAGCCAGGACAAATTAAACCTTCAAACCTGGCCACTGATAAATTTGTGCCTTGCTTAATGCAGTTACTTTTGCTTGCCATCCACTCACTTACATCAATAACTTGTGAAATAAAATGGATTTATATCTGATTAGTTTTTTTCCCCCTATGAGCATACTTGTGACAATTTTCTGCTTGCAGACTTGTGAAAAGGGATTCCTTATCTGACTGCCCTAAACATTTGATGTGTTTCATGAGATTTGGTTGTTTTGCAATGGAATGGCTTTGTTTTAATGGGCTTTTAGCTGCAATAAATGGAGAAAGACAATTGTGTATAACATTAAAACCTGTGTGGGCCTTCTTTTCAGTCTTAATCAAAATTCAGAATTTTGTTTTGCATAGGTTTCACCTGCAGATTGACACATTCTGGCTATTTCTTTTTGTTTGTCCTCATTCATTCTCTTTATTTTCAGCTGAGGATTGCGTCACAGATCGTCCTGATAACTTCGTTGTCCCTATAGCGGTGGGAGTTGCCCTGGCTGTCCTCGTTATTATTGTCTTACTGGCCTATCTGATTGGAAGAAGGAGAAGTCAGACCTCTGGCTATGAGCAATTTGATTCATAATATCAATCTGAGAATATAAAAACATCCATGCGAGTTCTAGCTAATCTAGCAGTATTTCAGAAATCAAGACATTGCGGTTTGTGCACATGAAAATTTTGAAATAAGTCTCACATTTAAAATATTTTATTGCATTCATATTGTATGTATCATGATGATTATAAGGTAGGCCTGTATGGCACATAATACCTATTCTACCATCAGTCTGACTGAATTGTGAGTCCTGTTGTGATTAACAAACTCTTTTGAGTGCCTAACAGTGCCGTGTTATTTCTGTAATCACTCACCCTCCCTTTCTCTCTCCCTTTCTCCCAGCGGAGGAATGCTTTCTGGATTCTGATTTGAGTTTTCTCGTGCCCATTGCTGTGGGTGTGGCTCTCAGCTTCCTAATCATCCTAGTGCTTATCTCTTACCTGATTGGCCGGCGGAAGAGTCGCACTGGTTACCAGTCTGTATAACAACCCAAGCTGCTGCCATCTTGCCTCTAAACCTGGCTTGTCCTTTACATTTATATTTGCTCCTCCTCACTCTTCCGGTCCTGTTGGCTTTCTCTTTTGCCCTGCAAACTGCTCGACCCTTCTCACCTGGCAGCGCTAACCGCTGATAACACCCCTATTTCTAACACGTTGATTGCATAATTATATCATTACTACATAATTATATCTCTGAGCTCTTCTAATCATTTCCTGTGTACGATTTAAACGTTTTCTGAATGATGTGGTATATTTCTGCTTAATCACACTTGAAGCAATGTCAACCGGCATGATTCATTTGTTTAGTGTAAGCACAGGCTGTCTAAAACCCACTGGCATTGCGCTGTATGTTAAATGCATGGAAAAAAATTATTATTCCCCCTTTTATGGGAGTTTTGGTTTTTCTTGCTCTGAGGATGCTCAGTTCTGGTTGCTGTGAATTTTATTCATGTGAAATATTATTATGAATGAGTGATGCAATTATAGAATTAGGATTCTTTTGAGTTTATTAACCATTGAATGTAAATGCTCAGTTCTGTAATTGTACTCTCGTGGATCAGTTGTTGCCGAAATTAGGGGTGAAACGTATCCTGGCACATTTTCTTAATCAGCAGAGCTAATGATAAGTCTTGCACTTAGCACATTGTATTATAAAGGGACACTATTTTTGTGACATTTACCAGCATTTGAAAATTAACATTTATTTTTTTTGTTGATCATGCTTTTGTTGATTTTATTAGGTCCCTCTCAGGGAATGTTGGAAGTGTTACAATAGGCCTGTTAGTACATGGGTTTGTGGGTTTAGTTTGTCATTTTTCTGGACACATGCATACAATGTACAAAAATACACCGTTTATGAGACCAAAGCTACAAGTTCCTGTGTATTTTCAGTCTGTTTTCTGCTCTGCGTAGTGAAAACACTTGTCCAAACCAGTTCATTTGTATACCATTTTTTTTATAGTTATTTCCCCCCCAAAGGATTTAACTCTTAGAACAAACACAATTAAACACAGTATATCATTGTTGTACTATAGTGTGCCTTTTAGTTACATTTCTTTGTTCCTTCTCTACAGGACCTAAATCTGTCAGGTTAAGAATGTTGGTTCAAAGTTTCAAAGTGGAAAAAATTTCAATAAAATGGCTTTTTTTTGTTTTTGTATAGTAGTCTTCCTCTCTTTTTGTTCGTTTGCTTTGATATTGCAGTCTTCTTAGTTTGTCATGCCACAGAAAAAAAATTACTAACCACCCAGTCAAATATGAATAATAAAAAACGGGCAAGTATATAATTTATCAAAATCTTGAAAGAATAAGCAATATAGGTTATTTGCAATCACGTGATTCTGAGGAGGCGCGAAATGCAGATGGAGGGCAGGAAGTGATTTTTCTCTATAGGCATCAATAGCAGAATCTCAAAATGACTATGTTTTCAGTTGTTTATGGAAATCGGTCAAACCGAGAAATTTCATTTCGTATCGTGTATGAAAATTTGCTGTTCTTAAGGAGGAAAAGGCAAGGATTGACTGAAAAAAGCAGGGAAAAGTGGCTTGTAAACCTGCGTCTGCGGTCAGGAGGACAGTCAGATAACGCCTGTGTGCGCGAATGGTTAATAAAAGATATAATAATATTAAGATATATGTAAGTAGATACAGGGTGAGATGCTGAGAATTCACTCAATGCTAAATGCCACACGTAGATACAATGTAAATAAGATATTATATTTGCAGTTGATTACAATGGGACCTTGTGAGATTGCGATAAATTGAAGTGAGTGACAGCTTTTTGACAGACGTCCTTTCCTTTTCCTTTCCTTTTTAGCGACTATATGAAAGCACTATTTGCTCGGTTTTGTGGCTATTGGTCCTGTTAGCAGCACGCAAAGCGAAACTTTTATTAAAATTCCGAACTGTTTATAGAAAGCGAGCAAATAGCGCTTCCGTATAGTCACTAAAAAGCTGTCACTCACTTCAATTTATTGAAATCTCACAATGTTCCGTTATAATCAATGACGCTCTCGAAACTACAAATATAATATCTTATATTGTGTCTACGTGTGGCGTTTAGCATTAAGTGAATTCTCACTGTCTCACGCTGTATCTATTTATATATTTCTTTATTAATATCTTAACGTATTATTATATCTTTTCTTAACCATTTGCACACACAAGCATTATCCGACACTCCTCCTGACCACAGACGGAGGTTTACAAGCCACTTTTTCCTGCGGTTTTCAGTCAATTTCTTGCCTTTCCCCCCTTATGAACAACACATTTTCATACATGATAAATGCTCTTTTGTGGATTCTCGGTTTGACCGATTTGAGCATCCATAAACAACGCAAAACATAGGCATTTTGAGTTTCTGCTAGTGATTCCTATGGAGAAAAATCACTTCCTGCCCTCCAGCTGCATTTCGCGCCACAGTAATGACGTCATGTGCAAACAACCTATTCTCTGCTCTTAAATGCTGGGGGCATGTCTGCTGGCAGCGCTGAAACCACGCCCACTCGCGGGAAAGCTGCCGCCTTTCTCAACTGTCAAATAAAAATAAATTAAAACAAAAAGACCGAGCTGTTTTGTATATTATCTTTACCAGGTAATATGTAATAACGTGACGAAGGCATGGCTTGCTAGCAAACTGTAGGCTGTAGTATCAATCAGTAATTCCCATTTGAGTGGGCGAACCACTAATAGAGACAGAGCGCGTTTAGGCCACGCCCACACCGCGGGGGAAAAACAATCGCGAAGCTGCCTCCTTGTCATTTCGGACTTAGGACAAAAAACAGAACTATGCCTAAAAGCTGCTATGTGACAAGGTGTATAGTAAACAAGCTAAAAAAACGTTTTTATAAACTGTCTACCCCAACAAGCGTGACAAATAGTTGTAGATGTCAGGGTATTTCACGTCGGGCCATTCAGTTGGATAATGTCTCCAGCGAAAGAAATGTAAGAAAAAGGAGCACTGACATAGACCGATCAAATGTAGTTTCTCAATATATCTCCTCCTCTCAGGTTTACATAGGGTGGTGAAATAATCCTTTGACATAGTTAAAAAATAATGATTGTTTCCTGTCGCGATTAAGTTTTCCTCCAGTGCGTGTAGTTACTCTCAGCATAATATGACACGATGAGCTCTACTTTTGTTCTTAAACGCTCGTTTTTTGGGTCGACAGCTTATAAAAACGTAGTTCTGGGTTTTTTAGCTTGTACACCTTGTCACATAGCAGCTTTTAGGCATTGTTCTGTTTTTTGTTATAAGCAGAAATGACAAGGAGACAGCTTCGCGCAATAGAAAGTCAATGGTGGGCGTGGTTTTCAGATAATCACGCGTGTTGCTCTGTCTATATGCTTATGTGTTAGGGGAGGGGCCATGCTCAGTGGCTCCAGTGCTTCATCAAGACATGATTTCAGGCCTGCCCAAAAAATCCTGAACACAAAAATGGTGAAAAACTGTTTAACCATCTTGTAGGCAAGTTTGTGGTTTTCCAGCGGATTTGTGCTACTTTAACACTGTTGCTGTGGGTTGTTTTTCCTGTCCGCAGGTTGAAGTGACCCAAATAACGTGACATTTATACCCAGAATGAGATTTTTACCAGGGGAACCCCACTAAAAAATGTGAAATGTGGCATTTGGCCTAGTTTTGAGTAGAAACTGGGTGGGTTTTATTGTAAAAACCTGGCAACCCTGGTCTAATTCCACAAATCAGTACTACATAGTTCACAGTATTTCTAACATGTTTTCAGCAATAGCTTTGAGCAGTGTTGGGGAAAGTTACTTTAAAAAATAATGCATTACAATATTGTGTTACTCCCTTAAAAAGTAACTAATTTGGTAGTTACTTTTTATGGAAAGTAATGTGTTACGTTACTTTTCCGTTACCTTTTAAATCTGGGCAGAGCTTGCATATTATTTAAAAAGTTATTTTTTTGCAAATGTAAAAGCCCTTTCACACCATAAGCCTCAGGCTGAAGAAAAAGTACATTTGTGTCTGTACAGTAGAACGCAGAAGAGAGTTCAACACACTTCAGCAATAAAAACACCTGTTAATAAAAACAATAAAAACAAATGTTAATCTTGAGTAATTTTTGCTTATGGTTGAATTAGATCATCGAAGGCCAGCAGCAAAGGCACTGGTTAATAAAATGGGATTAAATACATAAAGGATATTTGTATTTTTTAACATATTTAATTATCGCAGGTTTTCGTCATATTTTGAGTTGTATTTGACTGTTTTTATTCATTTTGATGAATACTTAAGTTTTTTTGTGAGATGAATTAATGCATGTTCAGTCTAGAACTAAAGTAACAAAAAAGTAACTCAGATATTTTCTTGTAAATTAAAAAGTAATGCATTACTTTACTAGTTACTTGGAAAAGTAATCTGATTATGTAACTTGCGTTACTTGTAATGTGTACTTGTAATGGTTTTGAGTAGCAGTTGGGTGGGTTTTGTTGTGAAAAGCTGGCAACCCTGGTCTAACTCCACAAATCAGTACTACATAGTTCATGTCTTTGTATTGTTTTCAGCAATAAATTTCTAACATGTATAATGTGTTCATAAAAATTCTCTGAATTGCCTTTACACAGACTTTAAGAATTTGTTGATTTCATGTTAGGCCTGAGGTGTTAAGCAACTAGTTTTACACAGTTCACATGACTTTCACAGTCGTAACCTCTAGCTTCCAAGGATGGACTTAGATCAGCAGTGTTGCTATAAAACTTACTGATGTCGTAAATTATGCCTGTTACTGGTATTCTAGAAGCATCTCACTTTGGCCTGCATATTGCAGTAGGATCTGCCTAATACTGAATGGACATAACTGCATGAAAATTTGAGTTTAAAGAAGACCTATTATGCCTGTTTTACCATATGTAATATAGGTATCAGATGTCCCCAGAATGTGTCTGTAAAGTTTCAGCTCAAAATACCCCACATATTATTTATTATATCATTTTGAAAATGCCCATTTTGAGCGGAAGCAAAAACACGCTTTTTTTGTGCATGTGTCTTTAAATGCAAATGAGCTGCTGCTCTCCGCCCCCTTTTCCAGAATAGGGCTGTGCCTTTACAGCTCGTATCTCAGATACTCTGTTAAAAATCATCTGTTTGGTTTTGATTATCATGTCTATCGCACTGAAATCATGCGTTTTAAACCATATTAGTTTAAACTTCTGTTCTACGGTTTTCTGAGCACACACATTCGATGTACATGCACACAAAGCGGCTGTCACACAGCATGTGAGTACTAAACTAAGTTCTCTTTCCTGTTTTATTGCACTTAAACTGTCAGATAAACACGAGCTTATTTTAAAAACACATGCAAGTTATAAAAACAGTCTGTTATGTCTATACAGGTAAATGGCTGGGAAAGAAATCGCATGTTTATATTAGATCTGTGTGGCAGCAGCGCAATATACAGTAAATAAATCAAGAAATCCACTGATCTTTTGTCACCTCTGAGGCTGGGACTCTAAATAGTGTTCTGTGTTTGTCTGTGCAGCCAAAGACAGAACAGTTAGCATGCTTTGCTTGAACTTTCACCATGGCGTTCGAACTGGCACACCGCTGTCGCTTGCAAAAACTTAATGGCTGCGCCGTGGGTGAAAACGTGCAGATTAAGGAGCAGTAATATTATAATAAGATCCCCTTACCACGTGCTTCCAGAGAAAGGCTTACCAAAAAACTTCCTGGGTTGTTCTTTTTCACGTTTTCTGGGTTGGTAGATGCACCAGGGACCCAATTATAGCACTTCAACATAAAAAAGGCATTTTGTAGACAATTTCATGCATATCACAACTAATTTTTTGCTTTTAAAGAGAATGGAAGACTGAGCAGAAAGGTTTGATTCCGTTAATTCTCATCCATCTTTATTGTTTATGCTAGAACATGAGTGCGTTTAAAAACATGAGCTGGCAAATCTTTGTCAGCCAGTGGATATTTCGTCATATTTACTGAATAACAAAGATGTGCAGTTACCAATTTCCATCTCACTATTACACTTTGTAACTGTTTGTACCATGTCAATATATTCAAATACAATTAATAAATAATACTGTTGAAATCCTCCTTACAGGCAACTGAGCAGATATTTTCACTCAGAGATGAATTATGTGACATACTCTATTTAGTTTATAAGAACTGGTTGCATGCTTGACAAAAGAAAGATCAACTTGTATTTCATTACGAAGCTCTGTGAAAATGATGAAATGGGATTTCTATCCCGCATTTCAGTAAAATACATTTGCCTCTGGAATCAATTTAGTTGCACATCCAAAAAAAAAAAAAAAAGGAAAGAAAAATTTAGTCCAAAAATGTACAATCAATTAATTCTAAACAACGTCTGATTGTTATTCAAATAAATGAGCAAGCAAAAGAATAATGTTAAGTCGTTTTCGGCCTTTTTCTTCATCCAGAGGGGGAATTTAAAGGAGACTTAATGGAAGAAAAATCATAAAAAAATACTTTCTGTTTTAATTTGTGTTATATACACATCTGACTTAACAAAAGAACTGATCAAAAAGGTTTAATAAATGTTAATTCTACAGATCTAGAGAATTGTTTTGCCTACGTCTCATTGTAGACCGTACGTTTGAGTGATTATGCCTCAATAGCTATAATTGCAACCTACATGTATTTGGACATCTTTTCATATCTTCATTTTATCCTATAATGAAATCCTGGCAGGTGTCAGTCTCTAGCATGTGATCTATGAATCTCAGTCTTTGCTTACTGGGAAATTCCTTGTTTGAAAAAGTAGTGTAGCTCTGACACGAATAGCACAGTGGCTGCCGGAGGCATAATCAGAGGGCTAATGGGTAAAGACAACACCCAGTGTGCTATTTCATTTATTATAACATACTCTGAGAATTTTAATTTCAATTTCTCTAGGTCTACTGCCACCCTACGCACCAACTTGTAAAGTGAAAGACACACTACCCAGGAAACGGTCGGTTGGTGAATCGTTGATGATGCCCTTGCCGTTTAGTTTGCATTGAACGTGTAGTTGGGTGTCATACTGGACGCTAGGAAAGCGCACGGCCACCAGCGGGGAAGAATAGTTTACCTGTTGGTAGAAATGGTGAAAAATGCTATAAAATGATAGTAATTGTGAGGAATGCTGAGACAAATGTGACCTTGGACCACAAAACCAGGCATAAGGGTACATTTTTTGAAATTGAATCTGAAAGATGAATAAAAGCTTTCCATTGATGTATGGTTTGTTAGGATAGGACAATATTTGGCCGAGATACAACTATTTGAAAATCTGGAATCTGAGGGTGCAAAAAAAAATCCAAATATTGAGAAAATCACCTTGAAAGTTGTACAAATAAAGTTCCTAGCAATGCAATTACTAATGAAAAATTAAGTTTTGATATGTTTACCGTAATTAATTTACTAAATATCTTCATGGAACATGATCTTTACTTAATATCCTAATGATTTTTGGCATAAAAGTAAAATCGATAATTTTGACCCATACAATGTATTGTTGGCTATTGCTACAAATGTACCTGTGCTACTTATGATTGGTTTTGTGATCCAGGGTCACAAATGTGAAGTTGGATTACTTACATGTCTCAGTTTCCCATAATAAGGATAGTAGCGCAAGTTGAAGATACTGGTGTTGTTTGGATAGAACTTGACTTCGCCGAGGCCTTCAGTTGACCCCTTCTGGAAGAACATTGACAAGCAATGACAAATAATGCAATGAAATTGGGTTACATAATATATTGTTATATTGTATAGTTATAACTTTACAGTATAAACAGATTATGTTAGTCACTAATTGTTACCTTTACTCCACATGTAACATTTACTGGTATGCCTTGACCAGGCAGATACCCGAGAATCTGTAACAACAGAAAACAGTCAAGACACCACTGACAATGCAGGATTTGTTCATTTAGTCATTTCTTAAATCAGGGTTCGTACAGATACTGTAAAATGAAAATCCAGGACTTTCAAGGACTTTTCAATCAGTACTTTTTTTATTTACAAGGACTTCAATCAGAGATCTCACTTATCAAATTAAATCCCTGGTAATTTTCATTTCTTTTTTTATTTTAAGGGTTTCGTATTTGCATATACTTTCATTTTCTTTTCTTATTTGTTTTGTTTTTATAACTGTACTGCCTGAATGGTTTCACTTTTTTACTGTTTAATTAAAAAAAAATCTGAAAAAAAGATTTGTGAAACCACTTGGAGATCCTGGTCTGAAACAAATGATTCACGATTCACGCTCTGAAGTCTTAAACTGAAGTCTTGAAGTCTTGAATCTGCACCTAAGTCTCGATCTGAATCAAATGATTCGCGAACACGCTCCGAAGTTCCAATCAGAGTCAAATGATTCGCAATATGCGAAGTTCCAATCTTAATCAAATGATTCGTGAACCCGCTCCAAAGTCCCGATTTGAATCAAATGATTCGTGAACTCGCTTTAAAGTCCTGATCTAAATCAAATGATTCGGAATACGGAATCTGACCCTACGTCCCAATGTGTATACTATCCACACTATCTGCCCTAAATAGTACTGAAAATGACTACTATCACATAGAATTTAGGATGGATAGTATGGGCATTGGGACGCAGGCTTAAGTTGCAATCTGAATCAAATGATTCGCGATCCGACTGGAGCGCTTCGAAACAGTGAATCATTTTGAGCCGTTACAAGCGATGTCGAAATTCAAATATGATTGGCTCTTTTAATTTGAACTGTTTTTTTTTTTTTAGTGAATCGCTTGAAATAAATGATCGAAGTCACAAGTTTGAATCAATCGCAATAAATAAATACATAAATACATTTTAAATTAATTTCTATAAAAAATAAAGTTATGTATATATACACACACACATACATTTTTAATAATAAATAATAATACGAAAAAAAATCTAAAAAATAAATATTAAAAAAATAAATAAGTACGTTTTAAGTAATTGCTATTTAAAATTTTAAATAAATAAATATATATATTTTAAATTAATTTCTACACAAAAAGGGTATGTGTGTATGTATATATATATATATATATATATATATATATATATATATATATATATATATATATATATATCCCCACGCTATTTAATTTTTTTTTTTTTTTTAGTGAATCGCTTGAAATAAATGATTGAAGTTACAAAGTTTGAATCAATCACAGCGGTTCTGGCGTAAATTTCTTTGATTCAGTTCAAAATGAAATTGATTCAATTAATCTGTTCCTCATTTTGCATCTTCAGCCATGTTTACATGACATTGTCACTACTACTACTGGCTTAGCTCACTAGTTTTTAAATAATATATATATATATATATATATATTTTTTTTTTTTTTTTTTTTTTAAATAAGTTGAAACATTATTTTGTTTTTTTAATTTTGCATGAAAAAAATTAAAGATTTATTTCATAGATACATTGTTTTTCAATAATTCAAGCACTTTTCAAGTACCTCTTCAGGAAAATTGCTATTTTCAGGGGTTTTCCAGGCCTTAAATTTCAAAAAGTCAAATTCAAGTACTTCAAGCACTTTAAGGACCTTGTACGAACCCTGTTATATTAACCACTAGATGGCACTAGAGCTCCAGAGCTGTGTTTTATTCAGTTTTGGAGGGGCTTTGTTCTACAAACAAAATCATGTTTATAAGGTATGTTCCAAACTATTATAATCTCACCCGATTCATTTTGACGAGGATGCAGGGTTTCCCTTTTGAGTAGCCGAAATCTTTGTCCTGCAGGCCGGAGCATTCACCCAGCCAGGACCTCTTAAACTGACATGCCTTGCGCTCGGCGCTCTCCTCCAAGTCGTCTTGCATGAAATACGTATTTCCTTCGCATGGAATGTTCCGCCTATCCTGCACTGTATCTTCATAGGCTGCACCCAGCCATGGCGGGAAACCGTAATAAAAGAGATGGAAGAGAGAAAAGAGGGAGAGAGAGATCATAAAATAACCAAACAATGGCTGTTGCCCAGCCTGGCCTCTACAACTTACAGGCCAGCACAAAAAGTGGGGCCCTGGAGGCACTGAGCAGTTACACTGAGCGCACAAAAGGGTTTCCCTCCTTGTCAGTATTTCTATAGACCGCGGGACTTGTTAAACAGCGTGCTGGAGCGATTTGAATCTGTGCCCACTGAACAGAAAACGTATCTTCCCTATTAAAGAGTGTATAACCAAACTCAATAACCTTAGTTGTTCTCTCATCCAGGACTTACGTCTGAGATGGGCTTCCAGTGCTTTCGCATACTTCTTCCACGAGCTTCGGTCAGAGGCGTTGAATGCAATGTCAAAGCCATGAGCTACATCTACATGCGGAAACATTGTCATACCTGCCGGGAAAAACAGAAGATTTTGAACCGCAGTGAAAATTCAGGAATAATAGTATTAGGCTCATGTACTAGAATTGTGTTTATATACTTGTATCATTTTATTACTTATATTATATACTATTATATATTATTACTTATATATATATATATATATATATATTTAATTGTTATTTTGTAATATTTATATATTATATTTAAATAGTTTTATTTTAAACTTAAAAACTATATTATATTACTATTTAATGTTATTAAATGTAAATTATTTACAATTGTTACTTTAAATTGTCCATCCATCCGTCCATTCTCCAAACCACTCATCATCGTTTAAGGGTGCAGGATTTGCAGAATAATATACATTTTAAATAAATAAAAAATTAGGTGAAATTAATAATTAGGTGAAATTAAATTAATACTTAATAATTACATTTAAATACATTTTAAATTAATTTCTATAAAAACGTTTATATATATACATTATATATATATATATATATATATATATATATATATATATACAAATGCATTTTAAATAATAAATAATACTGTATTGTAAATTAATTGCTATTACAAAGTTAAAATAATAATAACAAATACATTTTAAATTGACTTGTATTATATATATATATATATATATATATATATATATATATATATATATATATATATATATATATATATATATAGTAGTCAACATTTGAAGTAGATCAAAACCTTTCATCAAAGTTGTCCTAAAACCAAAACAATACACAGTTCTTGTCTTAGGACAACTTTGATGGACTTTTTTGATCCGCTTCAAATAAATTGAAATTTGATTACATTTCAAATAAAAAAATAATAATACATTTTAAAGTAATTGCTATTATAAATTTTTAATAAAAATTAAATAAAAGATAAATATTAAATTAATTTCTATAAAAAAACATTATATATTAAACATTATATATATACACACACACACACACACACACATTTTAAATAAATAATAATACAATTTAAATCAATTGCTTTTACAAGTAAATACATTTAATAATAAAAAAATAAATACATTTTAAATTAATTTCTATTAAAAAATGTAAAGTTATATATATATATATATATATATATATCCATATATATCTATATCTATCTATATATATATATATATATATATATATATATATATATATTAATAGTAAATAATACATTTTTAATTACTTGCTATTACAAATTTTTAAAAATAAATAATAAATAAATAAATACATTTTAAATTAATTTCTATAAAAAATAAAGTTGTATATATATATATATACACACACACACACACACACATACATTTTTAATAATAAATAATAATACATTTTTAATTAGTTGCTATTACAAATATTAAAAAATAAATAAATAAATATGTTTTTTTTTTTTTTGTTTTTTTTTTTTAATATGGATAGATTTTTCCAACCTGGTGGCATCACTCTGTCATTGTAGGTGGGAGCATATGGACTAATTGACCACATCAGGCAGCACATACAACCAGCAAACATGGCCGCAAGGAAAATGTATAATGCTGAGTAGAAGAGCAGAATAAGGCCTGAAAAAAGATAAGAAAATATTGATGAATAAAGCAAGATTTCTTTGATGAAACCTTGTAAATCAGTTAGAATAACTGATTTACATAACAAGGAGTTAGTAAAGTGAAATGCACACACCACTGCAATATAGGAATTTGTTTCTTATATATATTATATTTTAGATTTTTATATGTATCTTTCATTCAACCTTTTCATTTGTTATTAGTCATTATTTAACCTTGTGGATGAAACCTCGCATACGAGACCCAGCAAAAAAACGGAGCGAAGCCATTGTCCTTTAATTTTCAATTAAGAGTCCATTAACAGCTGATCAAATGTGACGTGTCGTCAAACTGAGCGGCTTTTGCTGCGCAGACAATTTCGCAGGGACTAGCTGCAGCCCGTCTTGTGTCCCCCAGCCACAAAGGCCTTTCTGTTTGAGCCTGGTGAAAATTCTCCCAGCTGTCCTTTCACTCAGGAACACAGTGAACCTCCGGTTGCCATCACAGTGACGGTCTTTTGCAGCCATACAGAGCCACGGCCAGCTCCAAGGAGCCCGATCACCCCATTCTGGCATTGTGAGGCCTCTGCGCTCTCCTCCTTTCATGGGACACGCATCACAGCGCTCCAGCAGCCCCTCCCCTCCCCTCCTGTGCTAAGGAAGACCACGGCTGTTTATTTAATCCACCTCCAACACATTCCCCATCATATCATGCCCATGTAAAGCACGGACATGTGTTACAACAAATGCTCAATATGGCCCATCGGTGCGTTGACATTTTCCTGTGTGTCCCCAGGAAACTTTCATAGTGCTGTTTAGATCATTCGTCCCGATGGGAATTTTCTGTGTTGCTCAGCAACAGGACGTTTAGCAGCAGCCATTGGCTGCTCTGTCATTGTCGGACGTCTTCAGGAAATGCTCGCTGCCAAAAACGTTCTGAGCTACATGTATATCTAAGAGCGTGTTGGAGGAGATCTGGAGGTCAAGGGAGCTTTGGGAAAGAGGGAGAGGAAAGCACGGTAGGGGTAAATGGAATGTGATCCCAGGCCAGCTAAGGGACTGTGACATTCGCTCTCCCACTGAGGACCATTCCCCAGGCAGTCTGTTTTTGTCAAGATCTCTCTAAGCTATCTGTGCACCTATGTAAACACTAAGCTTGGACATGCACACACACACATGCACCCACAGTGACAGCGTGTACATGCACACACACTTGAGCGAGCAGAAGCACAGCTCATCCCCCCCAACTCATTCCCATAACTCCACTAAAAACGGCAAATAATGAGCAAAAACAATAAGCAATAGTCTCACTTGCCTTCGCTTCTACAGCGAGACCGAACATCACTAATTAAAGACTTAGTTTACAGTCCAAGTACAATTTGGATGCACTCCCTCACCCACAGACAAACACCCTTTGTTTTTGCCGCTGAAACGGGTATCTTGTGTACATTTGAATGTAATTTTGTCTTGGTACTCACTCCAGCTCTTCCCCGAGCGGCCCATAAACTCCTTCGTCTCTGCGTTCCACAGGTAAGTCTTTAAGTCGTCGATTTTCTCATGCAGCGTCCTCTTGGGCTTTGGCTTGGGCTTCCATTTCTCAAAGTTAAGGTCGTCCTGCTCCAGAGGCTGATGTTCTACCAGTCCTTCCTGTTCCACTTCCATGGCCTCCGCTAGCTCGTGTTTATGAAGCGATCCTGCGCGCTAAAGACAACAAGGAAAGTTCAAAAAGAAGTGTTTCTGAATCTCAATAGTAAGTGGTGTTAACCATTAAATGGTTACAAACTAATCTGATGTTCTTAAAAAGAAAAGGCTAATATTTATCTTTAAAACACTGAAAAGCAAGTGCATGAAAGCAGTGTGAATGAAACAAGTTTCACAATCCCATTGATCTATGAGAGGCAGAAGAGGACCCACACACTCGCTGACCCATGTTGGGAGATCTAACCTCTCACAGCTGCACAGGGTCACTCTTCAGCCAGATGTTACACACTCATTCTCAATATCAAGACACGCATAAAATGCGCTTTTAAAAACTGTAAGCTGGAAACCGTAAGATTCAGCGTGTTAACATTAGTTAAAGCATTTGGTATCATTAACTAACAGTGGAAAAAGGCATGTAAACTAAGTTAATTTCTATAAAGAAACATTTAAAGTTTACTAATGTATTGTGAATGAACATTAAATTGTTTTACTTCATGTGCAAAATGCATTTATAATGTTTATTCCATCTTTCTGTAAATTGGCCTTAATGTTTACTCAGTGTTGACTGATTTAATGTACTAACATCAATAAAAGTCATTTTTAACAAACAGGTCAGGTAGAAACAGCTCAGAGATTGTCTATACTACAATATAACAATAGGCCTAATGTAATATATTAACTATATGTGACCCTGGACCACAAAACCAGTCATAAGTTGCATGGGTTTTGCATATTTATAGCAATAGCCAACAATGCATTGTGTGGGTCAAAATGATCGATTTTTCTTTTAAACCAAAAATCATTAGGATATTAAGTAAATATCATGTTGCATGAAGATATTGTGTAAATTTCCTACCGTAAATATATCAAAACTTAATTTTTGATTAGTCATAGCCTATGCATTGCCAAAAGCTTCATTTGGACAACTTTAAATGTGATTTTCTCAATATTTACATTTTTTGCACCCTCAGATTCCAGATTTTCAAATAGTTGTATTTCAGCCAAATATTGTCCTATCTTAACAAACCGTGCACTAATTTGAAAACAGATTGACTCTTATGACTGGTTTTGTGGTCCAGGTTCACATATGAATGAATAGTTGGACTAATTAACGATGAGCAGGTGAAAAACCTACCAGACGTTTGACCTAAAGTTGGGTAATACCACGTTTATCTGCGTACTGTCATATTGTTTACTACTGTGTTTTGTGCCAAGCACTAAATCCAGCAAGGTATGGACTTTACAGTGCCCTAAGGAATAATAACCACATAACTGTGGTGCATTATGGTTATGGTCACTTGCCAGTTTTGAAACTTTGTCTTCCAGGAGCAGGTCCTCCGCCCCTCCCGCGGTAGAGTCGCGCTCCATGATCTCTCACTGAAGAATAAAGGTACTTGTTAAACCAATCACATATACGAGCGGTCCAGGCGATTTACTGCGAGATTTCAGTCCACGAATAAAACTTGAAGCAGTCCAAGAAAGTCAAATACTCTGTGTGAAATAATTATTCTGGCTTTTTTCCTTTTGAAGAAGGTTAAAGAATATTTCGATGTCTTCTGTGGAGAAAAATTGGGGGAAAGCTTTAGGGAATAAAAAACTTTAATACTAAAAGTGCCCCCAAAAGAAAGTCTTGATGAATGCACTGAGGCGATGTCTTCAGGTTTACTTCACGCTGGCTGCACAAAAGTTAATTCTAGTCAAGAAGTGTTCCTGAATTTCATTCAGTTTTCCTTTTACAACGGATGTCGGGTGCGGAGGAGCTTCTCGCTAGGAGTCGAGCATCATAGTGAATGGAGTTGAGCTGGAGAGGGAAAGTGGGGGTGGGATACAAAGTGGAGTTTTTTTGGCAGCAGCTTCGTTTAGTGTTGTGTGGAATTCTGTACACGCACACCACATAGTCTCATTGTCTGCTGAAACAAGCTCTATGCAAAGACCCACAGCTTTATAAGTTTCTGTTCTGATCTACATTTGCCGTTGTCAATCACGAAGCACGGCATCACCAACCACATTACAACAGTGAGGTTTAGTATGCAGGAGCCTTCACTAAACAATCCCCATTGACTCGCTGGGCTGATAAACTGGAGAACGTATTCACACGCATTACATAATGCATTAAAGAGACAAACGCAAAACTGTGTAATGTGTGCCAGCTTTGGTCTGCGTTGGCGTCGAAAGCGTAATAAATTCACAAAGTTGACATCAAGCTTAATATTTGTACACAGATCACGTTGAGCTCCGTGAACCCGCTGATTTTTTTAAACCTGAAAAGAACTCGCGTCATGGAAAATTCGGTCTTGTCTGGTTCTTTCTGCTTTCTTTGGTGGAGAGCAGGTCATTCAAAGAAAGACCATCAAGGACTGAAACGAGCAAATGCAATCATTTACTTTGTGACAAAACGAGGCTGGAGGAATAGCGATTAATATATTTAATGTAGCGTTTTATTTCCCTTAATTTTTACACAAACGAATAAACACGAAGTAGTAGTAAATGCTTGTTTTGGTAAAAATTAAAGGCGAACTAAGAATCCATTCATTTGCATTCAATAGGCCTATTTTACGTCGGAATGGGTAGCAGCAATTACCAAGCAGAAGGGTCACTAAAACCAAGGCTCAAACTATAGCTTTAACTGCACATTTTGAACTCTGCATCACGTCAGATATAATTTTTATTTGTGTGTGTGTGTGTGTGTGTGTGTAAGAGAGAGGGAGGGAGAGAGACATCAGTATAAACAATAGGTGCGTTATATTGTTTTAAAATGAGAAGCCTGGTTTATGTCAACTAGATTTTAAAATAGGGAAAAACGTATTCAGAACTTATCAGAAACTAGTTTTTATTTTTAAACTTTTTGTCTTTGTGTGTGTCACAAACTACCTGATGATGGCGCACTTTCATTACTTTGATATTGCTTCTAGTCCGTGTTGGCAACTTAGCAATTTAGTTGATAGATTTAGCAATTTATCAGACTACCCTAGTAACTCTTTTTTCAAAAAAAACACCTAGCAACAAATTAATTTTTTTATTTATTTGGCAACTTTTAGCAACTGTGACTCAAATGATAAAAAGGCACACCTTTGATTTCAGAAAGGTAGTACACATATCACGTGAATTCAGCTGATGGTTGCAATTGTTCAGTGGTAATTGTTCATTATGATAACACCTTGTTATTAGTTTGTCCCTGCAAATGTTGATCAGTTAAAACATATGTAAAAAAAAAAACAAAAAAAATGGAAAAGGTACCGTGGTAATTTTCTGCTAGGACATTATCTGTTAAGTTGTAACATGAAAACACAAAGTACAATGCGTAATTTTCTATTCAGGTAAAAAAAACTTGTGAAAAATCAATACAGAAAATTCCTTCAAATTAACACAGTAGCCTACATTGTGCCCTGTTTTACAGCTTTTTCTTAAAGTGTCCCTGCTGAAAAAAAAAAAAAAAAAGCTAAAACCAGTCACCAGCCAGGTCATAGCTACCAGCATAACTAACCAAATACCAATACACTGAAAAATATAGTTGTTCAGAATGTGTAGTTATACACATCAATGTTGAATACTACCAGTCAAAAGTTTTTGAACAGTAAGAACACATTTATTTGATCAAAAGTACAACAAAAACAGTAAAATTTGGAAATATTTTTACTATTTAAAATAACTGTTTTCTATTTGAATATATTTTAAAATGTTGAATATATTTTAAAAAGCTGAATTTGTGATTTCTGAGACTGGAAAGTATTTTCGTGTTAACCAATCAAATTGTTTTCTTTAGATATTCAAGGGCTATGCATGAGTAATTATTTATGTGTGTAATGTAACAGGTAAAATAATCTGACGTTATTGTCTCTATAAAAGGTTGGGAATGTATGTAGAATTATGTAGAAATTTACTATGCAGTCCAGCTATGGCAAGCCGTTTTAGCTTAAAATGTTCCCAGCGTTACTAGTAAAAATAGCATTTTAGCCTTAAGGTTATCTATACTAGTATAGTATATTATAGTACTATAATACTTTTACTAGTAAGGATTACAGTTAGAGAACTCAGTTAAATTCGTACTAGTAACAATTACAATTAGAGAGCGCTCTAATTTAATTCATAGTAAAAATGCAATTACGGAGCTAATTTTTACTAGTAAAAAAAAATTTAAAGTCCCCATGAAATTGAAATTAAAGTTTTTTGGCTTTTAGTACGAACATGTTAGTCTTAAGGTTATCTATAAGCTAGTGTGCTCCAAAACAATGACAAAATTCGTGTTTACAGGATATAAGCATTCTCTAACTTCCAATATGAATCAACGATTTGATCACCCTGCACGTCAGCTTCTCATCAAACTTTCTGTCTAAAAACTTTCTGTCTTTCTGTTCTAGGAGAGAATTCTTTGTTTTAAGATATGGATTGATTAAGTAAGATATGTCAAGATTGACATATCTAGAAATAGCATAATTTCTAGAAATATATTTATTAATCAAATTTGGGCGTTTAAATGTTTTCCATTTTCTCAATTATACAATGCCACAAAACACGCCTCTGCAAAGTGCCTTTGATTGAAGCCAGAATCTAAATTCTTGGTTGTGAAATGGCAGGGAAATCAGCAAAGTTAAGTGGCAATAAGGCAGAATCCATTCAGCCCAGATTATCTCCATATCCCCTAATAGACAAACCATTTCAATCTGTCTCTATAATGAATTGCACACAGTAGTAGTTCCCAGGTGTCACTGCTACTACAAGAGGTGAATACGCTGACATTGGAGTTCTGCTTACAGCTGGTGGCCTCCATTGTCTTCATCAGCTTCGGAGTGGTGGCAGCCTTCTGTTGTGCTATAGTGGATGGCTTTTTGCTGCAAGACATATAATAAGTGCTTCCACACCATATTATTGTAAAATGCTGGCCGATGTGAATATTATTCCACCGGGACAGCGTTTGATTTGGTTGCGAGTCATCATCCTGAGAGAAGCGCTCTTGCTGAATTGAATTTAAGGGTTTTGTTACTCGTATATCAGGATCCACATCTGTCTTTCAGGCCCACTGTCAAACCCCATCTCGGGTCTCCTGTAATTTGCACGTGAAGAGAAACACCTGCTACTGCTGTGAACGATTCAGACAGTGTAAATATGCTTTCGATTGGGACAAATAAGGTCTGGTCTGGTTTGGCTCCGGTCCAGAGATGTGATGACCCTTTTTCACATTTCCAGGTTTCTCAGTACCACAGAT
Organism: Cirrhinus mrigala; assembly: GCA_036247105.1. Taxonomy (NCBI): domain Eukaryota; kingdom Metazoa; phylum Chordata; class Actinopteri; order Cypriniformes; family Cyprinidae; genus Cirrhinus; species Cirrhinus mrigala. Next base: position 10,235,571 of record CM070020.1, on the reverse strand, counting down.
ATATTTTTTTGCATTCCCATTTGCTCAAACAGCAAATAAATAAATAAATAAATAAATAAATCAAAATAGGGAAAAACATTGAGAGAGACTGACAATGGCAGTCAAATTTACCATCTGTCCCATAGACGCAGCATTAGACTCTTGCATTAGCGTTACTAGTTTTTTTATAACTTGATGCAAAGATGATATAATACAAATTATAGTGTTATAAATATAAATTTATATTATAAAATATAAAAAACTTTTAAAGATTTACAATGCTGATGACTGTCGATCATGTTACTGCTGTACACAAGCTGCGCTACGCTTATAAACACTGCTTTATAATGCATTATACAGATGCACATCTGTATAAACTTTTCTGAAAACAGACAATTCCCCTCAGAGATACATTCATATAAACTCCTACCCCAAATTTATTATTTAGGAATTTCTTCCAGTTTTTAGTGCATCACGAACAGTGAAATTGATCTGCCTGCTATTGTGTTTTCTCTTCTTTATGTCCATCTCCAGCATTTCTGGCCCCTGTTAACAGCTTTTTACATACTAAACATAATAATAATGTAATATTTCCACACAAATAACATTTTGGAACATGAACGCAGTGCAGTGAATGTACACGTTGCATGGGCCATATGGGCAGTCCATATTGTCGAGCCCTGTAATAGGTGCTAAATATCCATATGATCTGCCTCCTTTAATGGGGACTGATGACCTGAAAGTTCTTCCTCTACTTCTTATCCCGATATTTTTTTTTCACCAAGCCCTTACACAAGTTCCGTTCAGTTCAGTGGCATTGTTTACATTCAGTGCAGCTGCAATTGCCGACTTCCGGATTGATGACGTAACGTGAAAACAAACTATTGCTGAGCTCTCTAACTTAATTGTTACTAGTGCCAATGGTATTAAAGAGGTCCCTAATTGTAATTCTTACTAGTAAGAGTTGATTTGTAGAGCTCTCTAACTCAATCGTTACTATTGCCAATTGCATTTAAGAGCTCTCTAATTGCAATTGTAACTAGTAAAAATTGATTTAGAAAGCTCTCTTATTGAAATTGTTACTAGTAAGAATTTAATTGTAGAGTTCTCTAATTGAACTGCCACTAGTAAAAATGCAATTATGACGAGTAATGCTGGGAATATTTTACACTAAAACAGCTTGCCATAGTCCAGCAAACGCATGCAAGAAAATGTATATGGTTTTAGTCATTCTTTTGGAATTCTGTTCAAGTTCTAAATGACTTAAGCTTTTATAAAGTGAATCATGGCTGGAAGCTGATGGAAGGAAGCATGAAATTATAAACACCCTTAAGTAATAAACAACAATTTGTGCCTGCACATGACTCCACTTGAACGTTTAAAGCGTGTTACATGCATTCAGGGACAACAACTTGATGACGTTAAGAGCTTCTGAGCATATTTTCGAACAGGTGACTTCTGAAACGGACTGCTCGAAAGAACCGATTCGAAATAGCTCACTACTGCTCTTCCTGACCCACTCAAACAGCAAGCGGTTCTGCCTTGCGCATGCGCAGTGCTGTGCTCCGTGCGGCGTTCTGCTGAAGGGATGAGGGCAGCGGATTCATGAACAACAGACCCAGATGCTGATGAGAGAACGGCTACACGGGGGACGCATGGTGTCAGAGAATGCCACGCCAGGAAAAGAGTTTCCACTCATTAACTCTAAGGAAAGGCATCTTTGTCTCATTGACTGGGTTCTTCGTTTTTGACTTTAAGTCATAACTGCAGCTAATGCTGCATATCCTGACGTTACAATGCCAGCGGGGCTGAATGCGCAAGGCAGCGGTATACCTATCTCAGATGCGATGGGTAAGTACAAGGTCAACGGCATTCACTGCGCCTGCAGAGCATTATGCTCACACGGAGGACAATTTACGCTTGTATATACATTTGAATGCGATTATAAACGTTTGTTCATCGTACTTATTAGAATATACTACCACGGGAGAGAAATAAGCGTCCCGTAACCTACATTCCGGCATGTCTCGGATGTCCCCAACGAATGTCGTTTGATATTGTTAATAAAAATACACAACCGTAGGTGAAATATTATTAATATGCGGTTAAAATGTGTTTTTATTTAGTGATAGAAACCCTTAAAATGACATCACCTACATTTATCTGGGTTTCTGGGTTGTGGCAGTTCCTTTGCAGTTGTGGATACTACAGACATTCAAGAGGTCAAATACACTGGTTGTTTTGCTTTGCTTTACCTCAAAACGAACGTCCTAAAATGAAAGCATGAGTAAACAAATGCTGCCCAAGGGAAGGGTGTGTTGTGCCGTGGCATCTTCCTACTTCATTGTCTTTTCCAGGATCGTTTAAGAGGAGGAAAAGAAAGTCCATCATCGTAACAGTGATGCTGCTTATTGTCTCCATACTCATCCTGGTCTTTGGTCTGGCCGCTACTACCAGGACACAAAACATCACAGTCGGTGGCTACTATCCAGGAGTCATTGTAAGTATGCTACTAATGTTCATAGTCGTGCGCTGCCAACCGTTCTCTTGGTCTATAAATGGATTTGTGATGTAAAGTACTGCAAGGCCTCATGTTTAATTATTTTACGCTTGGCCCACCATTATGGTGACCGGTGGCCATTACCTCATTACTGTAAGGTTGAACTGAGTGAACTCGTCCATTTATTATTCAACAGCAAGTATCATTTTGTTCAACACTTTAGGAGAAACATACAAGCTTACATAACCCTCCAGAACGTTTTGTACAAGTAACAGGTGTTTTCTTAGTATTCTGTGGGGATTGGCTGTTTTGAAATACTATATGATGGGGACATGGCCAGATTTCATAAATAGCTCTTAACTCGGATGTTAGCCACACCACAAAATGAGCTATGCTGTACCAAAGGCTTTGTGGAAATTGGAAATTGCATGTGGGATCCTAATGGAGTGAGGTCATCTACTTTTAAGACTTTGAAATAGGTTGATATTTTATATACAGTTGCAGCTGACAGAGTTTCACCCTGTGGTATTTTCAGCTTGGCTTCGGATCCTTTCTGGGAATCATTGGCGCCCATTTGATAGAGAATAAGAGGCAGATGGTAAGAAGTCTTTCATTACACTCCTCATATCAGATTCTGTGCTTGTGCATTCCATCATCCAATTGAGATTTCTAGCCAAATACTTGCACAAACAAACGCATTTTCAAGAATCAGATGCTTGTTTTTAGTCATGTCATGATGGCAGAGACGGCTCACAGGTTTGAGCTCGAATAGCAGGGCATGTTGCAGGCCCTGTGGTGAGATGCACCCAGAAATAGCTCAGTGTAAGGGGAGCGGGATGGATGTCCAGACAGGAATGTTCAGAAGCCATTGCAGTGCAAAGGGAATAGGAGGTGCCACAATCCAAATAAAGAATGCATGAGGATGGCATGGCTGGCCGGATCATAGACACACAGGGACACTTACTACTGGGAGAGTCGCAGGATATACACGCCAGCCTTGGTTAGAGCTGGAAGTCAGAGATTTTATAGATCTGGAAATAAGCAATGTTTAGTTTTTGAACAATGTAAAACAAGGAATTAAGTGTTATGATGCTTTTGCACTATTTCTAGCTCCATAATCAAATAAGTGAATTTGTAGAATTGAGCATGTCAAATCCTTTTGTACAGATGGTCAGATGTTCTTGTTTCCAGTGAAGCACAAGATGCTCTTTGGATAGTTTTCAAATTATGCTGGAGAACATGATCTACAGGTTTACTCAGTTCATGCAGCTATATATATATACTTTAATATGAAGAGTTTATTTGCAAAAACAGATAACTCAGTTTTGAACAATTTTCAGAAATCATGTTTTTTTCATTGTGCATTAATCTCAATCAAACTGCAGTTGGGTTATTTTGATATAAAGTAAAAATAACTACAAAATACAGCTAACTAACGCAATAAAATGCAATAAATATATGGTAACATAATAAAAAACATGATTTTTGAATATTAAAAAACCTGAAGTTATCTGTTTTTGCAAATAAACTCTTCATATATTAAATAATTCTAAAATGTTATTGAAGTGTTATTACAGTATTTAAACAATGCATACACTACTATTCAAAAGTAGTATTGTATGCTTAATGTATCAAGGATACATTATTTGATCAAAAATACCGTAAGAACAGTAATATTGTAAAATATTATTACAATTATCAGCATCATTACTTCAGTTTTTAGTGTCACATGATCTTTAAGAAATAATTCTAACATGATGATTTAACAATTTTACATTATTATCAATGTTGAAATCAGTTTCAACCAATCATTTTTTGTGTGTAAACTGCGAAATTTTTTCCTAGAATTTTTTTGTAACAATATAAATGTCTTTACTATTATTTTTCATCAGTTTAATGCATGCTCGCTGAATATTAATTTCTTTCAAAAAATATTTTTGAAGTATCTTTAGCCCAAAACGTTTGAACAGTAGGGTATTAATATTACACAACCAGTCAAAAGTTTTTGAACAGTAAGATTTTTAATGTTTTTTTTTAAAGAATTCAAATATACGGCAAAAGCAGTGACATTGTAAAATATTTTTACTATTTAAAACAACTGCTTTCTATTTGAATATATTTTAAAATGTAATTTATTCCTGTGATTTCAAAGCTAAATTACTCATTACTCCAGTCTTCAGTTTAACATGATCCATCAGAAATCTTTCTAATATGCTGATTTGCTGTTCAAGAAACATTTATTATTATTATTATTATTATTATTATTATTATTATTATTATTATTATCAATATTTAAAACAGTTGAGTAAATTTTTTCAGGATTCTTTGATGAATAGAAAGATCCAAAGATCAGCATTTATGTGCAATAAAAAGCTTTTGTAAAATTATACACTATACCATTAAAAAGTGTTGAGCTAGTATAATTTTTTAAAAGACATTACAGAAATTAATACTTTTATTTAACAAGGATGCTTTAAACTGATTAGTTTACTAGAAACTTTCTATTAATCAAAGAAACCTGAAAAAATTCTACTCCGATGTTTTCAACATAATAATAATAATAATAATAATAAATGTTTTTTGACCGGCAAATCAGAATATTAGAATGATTTCTGAACGATCACGTGACGCTATGATGCTAAAAATTCAGCTTTAAAATCACAGGAATAAAATACATTTTAGAATAAAGCATTCATTTTAAATAGTAAAAATATTTCAAAATTGTATTGTTTTTGCTGTACTCAAATGCAGGCTTAGTGAGCAGAAAACTTCTTTAAAAAAACATTACAAATCTTACTGTTCAAAAACTTTTGATCGGTAGTGTATATTTTATTATATATAATAAAAATATTTATATACATAAGATAATTTTTTGGTTAAATTAGAAAATAGTGATTCATTGTTTTAAGATATGGATTGATTTAGGTTAGATGTATCAAGAAAAACACTCCAAATAGCATTATTTATTAATTAATATTGGGCAGTTAAATGTTTTCCGTATTCTCGATCATACAATGCCACAAGACACGCCTCTGCAAAGTGCCTTTGATTGAAGCCAGAATCTAAATTCTTGGTTGTGAAATGGCAGGGAAATCAGCAAAGTTAAGTGGCAATAAGGCAGAATCCATTCAGCCCAGATTATCTCCATATCCTGTAATAGACAAACCACTCGATCTGTCTCTATAACGAATTGCACACAGTAGTAGTACCCAGGTGTCACTGCTACTACAGCAGGTGAATATGCTGACATTGGAGTTCTGCTTACAGCTGGTGGCCTCCATTGTCTTCATCAGCTTCGGAGTGGTTGCGGCCTTCTGTTGTGCTATAGTGGATGGCGTTTTTGCTGCAAGACATATAGTAAGTGCTTCCACAATATGTTATTGTAAAATGAATTTGTTCAGTTGACGCTCTGTCATGGCATACTGCTGTTGTTGTTTCAAAGGACCTCAGACCTCTATATGCCGGCCGATGTGAATATTACTCCGGCGGGACAGCGTTTGATTTAGAGGTTAGTCGTCAGCCTTAGGGAAGCGCTCTAGCTGAATTACAAGCCTTTTGAATTTAAGGGTTACTAGTATAGAAAATACATCTGTCTTGCAGGTCCACTGTCACACCGCATCTCGGGTCTCCTGTAACCTGCGAGTGAAGAGCAACACCTGCTACTGCTGTGACCTTTACAACTGTGGCAAGTATGTGTGTGTGTGAGCGAGTCCTATTTGGATACATCCCTTCTAGGATACCTTCTGCAAATAGGCAATCTGAAAAGAAAAAAAAAATATCCCAACAACAACTATGCTATCTTTGTTTTACCTTGGTTCTGGTTTATATTTGCTTGTATGGTGTGTGCTTCTATCCCTGAAATTCAGCTCTGTTCGAAAGAACATTTGTGTTTATTTATGTTTCAGAGAGCATCCTCTTATGGGACTTCAGAGTAAAGATGTTATGAAAAAATTTAGGAAATCCTCCATGATTTGGAAGTAGGTTTTTTCACTTTTAGTCCCTCAATGACATTGACAGCCCATTATTTGTTGTTGTGGCTACATACAGTTGCTGTACTTTTCGTACAGTTACTTTACTCGTGAAGTGAAAGGAACTAAGATTTAGCGTGAGGAGAGACAGCGATAATTTAGGTTAAAAGTAGTCTTTGATGACAGTGAGCTTATATAAGGAGACTGGATATATTTATCCATTTCATGCTCTTCTTAAGAGTGATGTGCACTGGTATGTGGATGGTTTTGTTCTTTCCTTTTGCATGAATCGCTGTTTTGTCATGCTTGACCTCTTTCGTTGCACAGCCTTTCACCTCTATGTGTCTTACTTCTTTTATGAGCCTCTCGCGATAACACATTTCTCCCCTCGCTGCCTCAGTCGAGTGGAACTGCGAGGAGGGTACCATGAGTACACAGAGGTGCGGAGCTGCCAGGACGTTGTGCACCTTTACCACCTGCTGTGGTCTGCTACTATCCTCAACATCGTTGCTCTGTTTCTGGGCATCATCACCGCCGCGGTGCTGGGGGGATTCAAGGACATGGTGAGATTGAAATGCAGTGCAAACAACATATACAGTCATGGCCAAAAATATCGGCACCCTTGCAATTCCGTCAGAAAATGCAACCCTTCTTTTAGAAAATTGTTGCAGTTGCAAATGTTTTGGTACTCACATTTATTTTTTGTTTGCATTGGAACAACACAAAAAACAGAGAAGATCTGATACAATTCCACACAGAACCCCAAAAATACACTGGACAAAATTATTGGCACCCTTAACTTAATATTTGGTAGCACCCTCTTTGGAAAAAAAACCTGAAATCAATCACTTCCTGTAACAATGAATGAGTTTCTTACACCTCTCTATTGGAATTTTGGACCACTTTTCTTTTGCAAACTGCTCCACGTCATTCAGATTTGAAGGATGCCTTCTCCCAACTGCTGTTTTGAGATCTCCCCACAGGTGTCCTGTGGGATTTAGATCTGGACTCATTGCTAGCCATTTCAGAACTCTCCAGCACTTTGTTTATAACCATGAGTGCTTTTTGAAGTGTGTTTCAGGTCATTGTCCTGCTGGAAAACCCATGACCTCTGGTGGAGATGACACTGGCCACTACGTTGCACCCCAAAAATCTTTGGTAATCATCAGATTTCATGATACCAATCACAAAGTCAAGGCATCCAGTGCCAGAAGCAGGAAAGCAACCCCAAAACATCTTTGAACCTCTTTACCATGTTTGACTGTAGGGACTGTGTTCTTTTCTTTGAAGGCCTCATTTCTTTTTCTGTAAACGGTGCCATGATGTCCTTTACCAAAAAGCTCTACTTTTGTCTCATCTGTCCACAGTACGTTCTCCCAGAAGGATTGTGGTTTGGTCACATAAGTTTTGGCAAACTCCAGTCTTGCTTTTTATACCTTTTTGTCAGCAGTGGTGTCCTCCTGGGTTTCCTACCATAACGTGCCTTTTCATTCAGATGGCGTCGGATAGTGCGAGCTGACACCGTCACATCCTGTGTCTGCAGATCAGCTTGAATCTGTTTGGAAGTTAATCAGGGTTCTTTATCCACCATTCAAACAATTCTTCGTTGTCATTTTTCATTAATTTTGCTGGTTAACTACAGTGCCATGGGCTGTAAACCTCTTGATGATATTGCCCACAGTGGACACAGGAACATTAAGATCTTTGGAGATGGACTTGTAGCCTTGAGACTATCCATGTTTTTCCACATTTTTTTCTCTCAAATGCACAGACAACTCTTTACACTTCTTTCTTTTCTCCATTCTCAGTGTAACACAAAACACAAAGGTTGAGTCAACGTTTCTCCATTTTAACTGGTTGCAAGTGTGATTACCTGTGTTACTTGCCACAGGTGTGTCTAAATACAAATTACAGGAGCATCACATGCTTGAAAAGCAATTATTTCTTACAATTTTGACAAGGTGCCAATAATTTTGTCCAGTCCATTTTTGATTTTTGTGTGAAATTTTATGAAGTTTGACTATTCTTCTGTGATTTTTTTGTGTTGTTGCAGTGCAAACAAAAACAATAAGCATGTGAATACCAAAACATTTGCGATTGGAACAATTTTCCCAGAGAAGTGTTGCATTTTCTGACAGGCGGCAATATTTTTGGCCATGACTGTATAGATGCATTTTGTGTGATTTCTGAGAACCTGTGACATTCATTGGGTCTTTTTTTTAAAGATGCCTACTGCAGCACCAGATTCCTGTGAGCCAGAACCTCTCCCTATTCCTCCGCCCCCTGAGACTCCCGGACCCACAACATCTAACAACTCTTTTTACAACACTGCCCCCTGCTTACCTCCATACACTGCCTATGACCTTCAGGTAATCGCATTCGCTTTGAGCTGTCATGCTTCAGTGGGCATTTATAAGTCACTCTAGCAAATGATACAGACTTTTAATATAATGCTTATTTGATGAGATGAAAATTCTAAATTACTGCTGTCAAATTGATTAATCGCAGTTAATTGCATCCAAAATAAAGTTTTGTGTTTACTTAATATGTGTATAAATATACACACATACAGTCAAACCTAAAGTTCATTTAGGTAAGTGAGAATAGCAAAGTAAACTTTGACATATTATACCCAAAAATTCTTCATACAGTGGAGTACCAGTAAAACTGATGCAAATTTGGGACCAAAAATTATTTGTACATGTTGGCCTGATCGTGTTTTGCTCGTTTTTTCTTTAATTGCTATTGCGACCTTTTTACACCACAAACTGAACAAAATTAAGCATTTCTTGGTAATCGGTCATCAAAGTATTGATAGTTGTTTTAATATTGTCATACTAACAGTTGCTTGTTTTTTTGTTTGACTGTAATCCATTACATACCTCTCCATCAAAGTTATCTGACATGATCAAGTTAAATTTGTTCTGACACAGTTTAATGTGACCCAGGACCACAAAACCAGTCATATGGGTAATTTTTTTTTTAAATGAACTTTATACAACATTTAAAAGCTGAATAAATAAGCTTTTCATTGATGTATGATTTGTAAGGACAATATTTGGCCAAGATTCAACTATTTGAATATCTGGAATCTGAGGGTGCAAAACTATCTCTCTCTGTCTCCTTCGTCTTGCTCCCTTTATCAGGGGTCACCACAACGGAGTGAGCATTACAGCCGATTTGGCACATATTTTATGCGGGATGCCCTTCCTGCCACAACCCAGCCCTGAGAGTGCACTAACTCATGAAACCCCAGTGCTGGGAGGGTGCAAAAAAATCTAAATATTGATAAAATTGCCTTTAAAGTTGTCCAAATGATGTTCTTAGCAATGCATATTACTAATCAAAAATGAAGTTTTGATATATTTACGGCAGGAAATTTACAAAATATCTTAATATTTAATACTATTTTAATACTATTTAATACTATTTATTAATATTTAATAATACTTAAAATCCTAATGAATTTGGGCATAAAATAAAAATTGATAATTTTGACCCATATATTTTTGGCTATATATAGATATACAGTAGTCAACATTTGAAGTGGATCAAAAGTTAATCAAAGTTGTCCTAAGACAAGAAGAAAACATATATATATATATATATATATATATATATATATATATATATATATATATATATATATATATATATATATATATATATATACATGTGTTTGTGTATTTGTATATACATATAAATATACCTAATACACACACATATTAAACTTTTGTTTTACATGATTAATCAATTTGACAGCACTATTCTAAATATAATATAATAGAGTATACTTTTTACATTGTATATTATTTTTTATTTATTTATTCATTTAGCCTGTCAATTAATGTTAACTGCAATCAGTTATTTTTAAAAATGTTTGCAAATAAACAATAAGCAAAATAATTTCCCTGGTACAAAATTAAAACGTTTAATTTATTAAATTTGTTTAGTTTTTTTTTTCATCATTGATATCTTATTACAGTTTTTGTTAATATTTTGAATTACATTTTATTGGTATATTTTCTAAGCTCTAATTTTGTTGTGTTGCATTTTTTTGAATATGTATAAATAATACATAATGTTTATTCATTGTTATTTATTGGTTTTAGTTTATTTAGTTTTGGTTATTTTAGTAAAAAATAAAAAAAAACTAATAGGATATCAATGATAAAAAAAAATAACACTGCTCTCAATAAATTTTATATTTTCAAACCAGGGAAATTATATTTTGTGCTTATTGTTTATTTGCACAGATTTCTAAAAATAACTGATTGCACTATTAACATGAATTAACAGACATAAATTAATAAATTTATTTTAAATGTATATTTTCTGTTTTCCGTTAAAATCTTTTAAAAGCTCTAACACTAAAGACACAAAGTTAAAAAAGGCGTGGACAGTTATTTTTGCGCCTGACCTTAATAAATATGCATTTGTAGGACTTTCCCTTTCAGACGCAAAATTTATGAGAGGAGAGTATTAAAATGAATTACGCAATGCATTTCACTAATGTTTACGCTCATAAAATTACTGGTATTTGTGACCCTGGACCACAAAACTAGTAGCACAAGTACTTTTTGTAGCAATAGTCAAAAATACATTGTATGGGTTAAAATGATCGATTTTTCTTTTCTCAAAAATCATTAGGATATTAAGTAAAGATCATGTTCTATGATATTTAGTAAATTTCCTACCATAAATATATCAAAACTTAATTTTTGATTAGTAATATGCATTTCTAAGAACTTTATTTGGACAACTTCAAATGCGATTTTCTCAATATCTAAATTTTTTTACCCTCAGATTCCAGATTTTCAAATAGTTATATTTTGGCCAAATATTTTCCTAACAAACCACACATCAATGGAAAGCTTATTTATTCAGCTTTCGGATGATGTATAAATCTCAATTTCAAAAATTGACCCTTATGACTGGTTTTGTGTTGCAAAGTCGCATTTGTGTTATTATTTTAACACCCAAAAAAAGCATGTCTTAAAGCAGGCGTTAATTTGCGCTGCTCTTGGCATTATGGAATCTGGCTGCGTCCGTTCTTTCTTTGTCTGTAAATCACATGCAGAATTTTCCCTCCCATCTCCCTTTTATGAAATTGTACTCTTTACCCTGTTTAGTAAATCTGTCCCTTTGAGTGTATACATCATATGTTTTGGTGTATGATATGACTATGTGTGCTAATGTGTTTTTACAGGGTGCCAGCATGTTTCCTGACTCGTCGGGCCTGTCTGATGACTCCCAGTCTGGAGCAAGTCACATGTGGCCGAATATGATCCCGCCTCGTTATTCTCCACCTTATTACCCACCTGATGAGAAACCCCCGCCATACAGCCCCTAAGGGACCAGTCTTAAGGAAGACATTTTCCTGCCAAGAGAGAAATGGCGTTGGGCATTTTTGGATATTAGTGTACCCCATCATTGTTCTGAACGAACGACCTTTGCAGAGGAGATTCACCTGTGCGGCGGGTTAAGTATAGAGAGACTACAGCATTAACCGCAGTCATTCATCACCATTCAGCAGATGTAATATGCAACATTAAACCTTGACAAGATTCAAACCCGACGTGTAAAATATTCCCATTACGTAGCCTCGATCCAAGAGGACTATACCTAATAACAACTACGAGATCAAGACTGTTCACAGATAAGCCTTAAAATATGTGTCCGCTTCTAGTACAGCTCCACCTGGCTCGCCTCCTCTTCCTGTTATTGGTAACATCCGTGGGTCGCCTACTTGTGATTTCCTCTCCATAATGTGAACGTCTCCCTTCCAAAGTGGAACAAAGTGTTTTGCGTCGCCTCGGCACGAGGACGAGGCTTTTATCTTATCTAGCAATTGATTTGCACTTTATTGTCTTTTCAGATTTTACTGTATTCACACAGTTCTAGAGAATTACTTGAGTTATTTTTAACTGTTTCGGGCAGCTAGATTGCAAAGAACTGTACGTATATTTAGGCCGAATCTTACTTTTTGTTCTGGGCGCTTCATTAGGATCTAAGATCTGTATGTGGTGTTTCTTCTGCATTACGTCAAGCACACAATCATGTCACAAATTCAAATTTATCTTGTGACAAATATCCTTTGCTTGATGTATGCAAAGTAATAAGCTCTCACATAGTGGTATGAAGAACGAGAGGGTTTTCAAAACCTGTACATCTCACATTCGTCAGCCGTTCTGTGTTGCCGACAGGACGAATGTAAAAAAGCAGGCTTAGCTTTATAAGTAACCATTATATAAACTACGTAATAACAGAAAGTCCCTCCACAATGCAAATATGATATCAGCACGTGTGCAAAGCTGTATATGTTGTACATATACCGAACAATCAAACTGCCTTCTCGTAACACAACAGAATTGAGTCTTAAGACTTGTAGTGTTCCCTTTTGTCTGTTTGTGTGTTCACTGTGAATGTCAAGTCACTGTACTTCATGTGCTTGATTTATATCAAAAACATTGTCCTTTACTGACGTGAGTTGAAATATTACTACAAATTCAATTTTATTACTTCCTGGTTGACGTTTGGGTGCAACTGGTGGCGTCACATGCTATAAAGAAAACTTGTAAAGTGCATCTATGCCTCCATTGTTAATTTCCAACCACATTCATGTCACATGGAAGCGTTGTTTACATTTGATGTTAAAATCTTAAAATGAAAGACTGATAGTTCAGCTCAGTATTAAACTGTATAGCCAAAATAGTTTTTCTGCTGCATTGTCACATGTGCATTTCCAAATATGTGACCCTGGACCACAAAACCAGTTTTAAGTAGCATGGATATATTTGTAGCAATAGCCAAAAATACATTGTATGGGTCGATGTATTTTTTTTATGCCAAAAATCATTAGGATATTAAATAAAAATCATGTTCTGTGAAGATATTTTGTAAATTTTCCTACCATAAATATATCAAAACTTCTTTTTTGATTAGCAATATGCATTGCTAAAAATTTCATTTGAACAACTTTAAAGGTGATTTTCTCAATATTTCGATTTTTTTGCACCCTCGGATTCCTGATTTTCAAATAGTTGTATCTCGGCCAAATACGTCAATGGAAAGCTTAGTTACTCAGCTTTCGGATGATATATAAATCTTAATTTCAGAATATTGACCCTTATGACTGGTTTTGTGGTCCAGGGCGTTTTACCGTTGAATCCATTTATCCCTCATCATGCGGAACCTTACAGATTATATTCATGAATCATTGCATTATAATATACTCATCGACAAGATATTAACTGGTGGTTATCATCCTGAAAATACTAATCACTTTCACCATGCTCTTGGAAATAAAAGAAATCCATGTGCACTTTCTTCAAAGTTTTATTTTGTTCTATATCACACTAAGACCTAATAATAAATAGGTTCCAAAAGGGAAGAAAGTGTTAAAATGAAGGTCTTCAGTACTATCATGTACATGGTTATGGTGTTAAAGCACTAGTTCTGACTGAAGGAATCTCATTGTATTCACAGATTCTTCTCACAGCCCACATAGCTAAAATAATCGATAAAACTATGCTGAAAAAATAAGTTTAAAAAATGATATATGTACAAAATATTCAGGTCCTCTGTATTACCAACACGACCCTTTGATTACCCTGAACAATTCAGTATCTTTTTTTCTCTAGACTTGAGTGCAGGAGGGATGAATATTTCTCTTCAGGTCTCGATTACTGTCTGGGAAAATAATCAGGATATATGGCCAGCATATAAATATACAACCGCAAAACATAATTACTGGACAGATGACATAAAAATTCACATATTTACTCCATCCTTCTTAAAACCTGCTGACAATCAAAAAACTATAAATACAAACATTCACCTTTTCTTACCGCAGGAGCGAAACCTGCCATTAACACTGAACTATCTAGTGCCAAACAATCATTAATAATTACAATACGAAGCTGACAAGAAAATTAGCGTCTCTTTCAAATGTATGGAAGCCTATTTCTGCCACTGAATAAAAACAAAAAAAGGTAACTGCAATTTTTATCTCACAAATATGTGAGCGTCTCACAATTCTGATTTTTTATTTTTTTTTTTCAGAATTGTGATATAAACTCACTTCAAGAAATAAGCTTGCAATTTGGAGAAATAAAATCAGTATTGTGAGATATAAACTCAAAATTGCAAGTTGTAAAGTCAGGTCAGAATTGAGAGATGTAAACTCACAATTGTGACTTTTCTCAGAATTATGAGCAATTCTAACTTTATAACACGCAATTACAGGTTATTAAGTCAGAATTGTGTGATATAATTTGCAATTTTGAGATATAAACTCACAACTCTCACTTTTTTCTTAGAATTGCAAGTTTTATTTTTTTTTCTGAGAACTGAGATATAACTTCACAATTCTGACTTTTTTCTCAGAACTATGATATTAACTCGCAATTGCGAGTTATAAACTCACAATTCTGACTTTTCTTCTTAGAATTGCGAGTTTACACCTTGCAATTTTTTTTTTTTTTTCTCAGAACTGAGATATAACGTCACAATTCTGACTTTTTTCTCAGAACTACGATATTAACTCGCAATTGCGAGTTATAAACTCACAATTCTGACTTTTCTTCTTAGAATTGCGAGTTTACACAATTCTGACTTTTTTCTTAGAACTACGGTATTAACTCGCAATTGCGAGTTATAAACTCACAATTCTGACTTTTCTTCTTAGAATTGCGAGTTTACACCTTGCAATTTTTATTTTTTTTTCTCAGAACTGAGATATAACGTCACAATTCTGACTTTTTTCTCAGAACTGCAATATTAACTTTTAACAATTGCGAGTTATAAACTTACAATTCTGACTTTTCTTCTCAAAATTTAGACAAACTTCTTTTCAAAATTTAGACAAACTTGCAATTGTGAGTTATGAAGTCAGAATTGTGTGACATAAACTCCTAATTCTGTGATATAAACTCACAATTCTGACCGTTTTTCTTAGAACTGCTAGTTTACATCTCGCAAATCTGACTTTTCTTCTCAGAATTTAGACATAAACTCGCAATTGTGAGTTATAAAGTCAGAATTGTGTGATATAAACTCGCAATTCCGACCTTTTTTCTTAGAATTGCCAGTTGACATCTCGCAATTCTGACTTTTTTCTCAGAATTTAGACATAACCTTGCAATTGTGAGTTATAAAGTCAGAATTGTGTGATATAAACTCGTAATTCTGGGATATAAACTCACAATTCTGAGTTTTCTTCTCAGAATTGAGTTTACATCTCGCAATTCTTACTTTTTTTCTCAAAATTCAAACATAAACTCACAATTGTGAGTTATAAAGTCAGAATTTTGTGATATAAACTCGTAATTCTGGGATATAAACTCACAATTCTGACCTTTTTTCTTAGAATTGCAAGACTTTTTTTCTCAGAATTAAGATATAAACTTGCAATTGAGTTATAAAGTCAGAACTGTCTGATATAAACTCACAATTCTTACTTTTTTCTCAGAATTGAGATGTAAACTCAGAATTCTGAGAACATATCAGTCTTTTTTCCCACCTGAAAACTGGACTTTATAACTCACAATTTCAAGTATGTATCTCACAATCCTGAGAAAAAAAGTCAGAATTGCGAGAAAAAAAAACAGAATTGTGAGTTTTCATCTTGCAATTCTGACTTTATAACTCACAACTGTGAGTCTATGTCTCACAATTCTAAGAAAAAAGTCAGAATTGTGAGATAAACAGTCACAGTAACCTTTTTTTTTTTTCCAGTGTCAGAAATGGGCTTCCATACAAATGATACTTTGAAAACGAAAAGCATAATTTTGATTTTGGACTTGGGAATTTATATAACGCTCTCCCAAAAAGCATTTACACATCATTGTAAAAAATAACTGTAACAAACTTGATCCCTACTAATTACATCCAACATGGCTGTAATATCCAGAACATAAATGGGAATAGAAAATATTATGGGTCAGCGCTACAGATCTAATGTGGCTGTACATAAAATATGTATTGTCTACTTAGTCGTATTATCTGATGAAGCATTATTACGATTCAATAATGGACTGTGAAACTGAACTGTAAACCAACACTAAGAAATACATTATCTAAATATACATTAAAGCACCTTGATGGATACTGAAGTTAAGTTTTCAATCAAATGGTCCAAAGATCCACGACCACCTCTCAAATTAAAACACGTACATAGAAACAAGGCACCTGAGCCAGAGCAGCACACTCAAGCATGCTCAGTACGTCTCTGGTATAACAAACTCAAATTCGTTCCTGGTTTCTGCATTTATTTGGTCGATAGGCCTCGGAGGTGGTCCCGGTCGAACGTGAGCCCCCGGCCTGTTTTGTGCTTCAGATTCTACAAAGATGTCGTCCCAGGTCAGTGCTTTGCTTTGGCTGGCTGGAAGTGGCTGGTTGGTAAAGTGCTCTTTGCTGGGGTTTACATGTTGGACAGTCCCGTCCTCACCGATCACCGGAATCCCTCCCGGCTCTTCGGACACGAAGGAATACGGTTTGAACTGTAAGGTTTTACACGGCAGCAGCCGATACAAGTTGTTGCACGAGTCATCTTTCTCTTTCCTTCCTGACGGGTCTTGGTTGTGCGTCTGTTTGCAGTGGGTGGACAAGATCTGATAATTGAGAAACATTTCATTGCACAGTAAACACTGGTAGCGTCTTTCACCCGTGTGGGTGATTTCATGTTTGGTTCTGTACTCGGCCAGGGCGAAAACCTTGCTGCAGTAATGGCACGGGTACTTTCGTTCCCACGAGTGAGTGTTAAAGTGCCGCCTGAGGCTCGTCAGGCACACGTAGGGACGCTTGCACACAATGCACACGTAAAATGTCTTTCCATCCATGATAAGTTCATAGTGATCCTCCTGATCCAGCTTTGATTTTTTCTTTCCCCGAGGTGAGTGATTGGTCACACTGGGAACACCCTGCGGGTTTTGCGATTTCCTACCAGGGGCCGATCCCTCCACGGGATCGTCTTTCACTGGAACAATATCGTAGGTGTTTTCACCAATATTGGCGTACACTTTACAACCCGGCGAAAGCGAATCGATTTCCGAGGCTTTGTCTAAAGTTATCGTCTTTTTCTCCAACACTGTCGGTACCATGTTCATCCCTAGAACCGGACCGTTATTGGTGCTGTACGTCGGCCTTACATCCGACAGTCTGATTTTTCCTGGCGAGTGCTCTAGAAGGACTTTTTTCTTTTGGACTCCGAGTACTTCGTTGTTGTCTGGAAGCAGTGAAGTGCTGTGAGGATCTGGAGGAAGGCTGTTCACACCAGCTGGAGTGGTGGGTTCGCTGTTTGAGCTTGTTCTTACTGGCGAAGTAAGAACGTTGCTACTGGGTTCTGGGCTTGAGAGGAGCACAACATCCGGCTCAAGGTTATTTTGCAGTGCCGTACTTATTTCAGAAGGAAGCTGAGAGTCATTTTTCTCTTGAGCGTTTGCGTCCTCATTTGTGACTTTTTGTTTTTTAGCTTCAGGCCCTTCTTCGTTATTAACATCAGATATCTTGGTCTTTTGAGCTTGAGGAGCCTCTGTTTTTGAGACAAACAGAACATCATCGCTGTCTGAATCCGCATCCTTTTCCGTATTACCACTCGCCATGTTGAACTCTTCAGCGGACAGTGAGAACGTCTCAGTAATGATTGGCATATTTTCACCTCCGGTGCCATTTTTCTCAGAGTTGATGCCATTGTTGTCAGTTTCTTTGGACAGGCCAGGCAACCCCTTGACTTGGGCGAGCGGCGTGCCTAAATTGGCTATAAACGTCACGCCTAAAGCCTCACCGGCGCTGATGAGATCTTCAAGTCTGTCCGAGCGGACTCTGTAGATTTTAGAAGTGTAAATATAATTCAAGATCACATCGAATATGTCCGCCTTGATGAAGTTCAGCTCTATAACTTGTCCTGCGACTGAGAAAAGTTGGCGGAAGTAGGTACTCGAGGCAGACAGCACGCATTTGTGCGCCTTGAACTTGCGGTCTTGCACAATTATGGTGACATCGCAGAATAGACCGCTGTGTCGCTCATCATTGATGGACTTCAACAGTGATGCTGAGTACTGAGTGTCTTCTGCAGATATTAGCTTTAGCTTCGACATGCCTGTGGGGAAAATGGTATGATATGGCTTAATGTACGTATGAACAAATCAAATACATTAGAAAAAGTGTTAAAAATGTCATTGCAACAACTTAATACAAGGCGCATGCAAGAGATGAACTCTCACAGACACATTTTTAGCTCTGCATCAATGAAAAATCATATTTTTAACATCATATTCACTCTCAAGTTGATAAGTCGATCTAAACACTAATTAAAAGGTTAATACAACTTTATTTTTATGAATTTAAAACAAAAGAACGTGAATATAAACGAGAATCGCAGGCACGCTAGCTAGCTAATTGCACAGCAACAAAAGCCATTCATAAAAACATATGCGTCTTGAAAAGTGACGTAAAACTAACGCCTTTGACTAGTTTGACGTGTTTTAACGAAATCGTATTCCCGTGAGTTCACAGCTTTTTGATGTTAGCACTCATAACCGGTAGGACCCCGGTGCGCAGCGGTCAACGTGAAAACAAAAACAAATGGCTCAATTCAACTCTCCTTCCTGGTTTGGCGGCAGCGCGGCCTATCTGATGCACAGCAATGCGTATGTGGTTAAATAAGATGAATTAAAGTTCTTGTTTCCCACATTCTTGAAAATGAATTCCCAAAATCCTCTACCTGCAGAGCGACCCGTTAAAATCCACGATTCTCTTTGCTGAGAAACAATAATGACAGCGATAACGTGAGTCGGTTGCCGTGGACAACACAACGGAGCTCGAGTTCCTTGTCTGAGATGAACGAGACTCTCGCGTTGCGCCTCCACCAGCCGACAGGAGTCGCGCACAACAGTCTGCCACAACAGACGTGGGATGAATGTTAATGAGACAGGACGATTTTTTCTTAAATTTGACTTGTATTTGCACAAATTGTAATTGCACAAATTCTTAAGTACAAATTGGGGCAAATGACATACATTTAAAAAAAAACTTTTTAAGTTTTACAGTTGCTTTCCAGAAAAAGTTTCCATATCGTTTTACGAATCTGTAATATAAGAAGCTTTTTAGTCTCATTTTGTAAGTAAAATAACCTAAGAGATGCATAGTTTCAGTTTTGAGTCTGTGAAAAAAGTGCTATATAAAATAAACAGATTATTATTATTATTATTAAGAAGAAGAATTTTAAAAACATAGAAGTTTTATTGCTTTATTGGCAGGACAAGATCTGTCATAGACATGTCATGGAATGTATAAACGTTTTATTACAATGTTATCACTTTCATAAATGTGACTCTGGACCACAAAACCAGTGTTAAGTAGCACAGGTATATTTGTAGCAATTGACAAAAATACATTGTATGGGTCAAAATGATCGATTATTAGGAAAGTATAAGGATATTAAGTAAAGATCATGTTCCATAAAGATATTTTGTAAATTTTCTACCGTAAATACATCAAAGCTGTACTTTTGATTAGTAATATGCATTGCTAAAAACTTCATTTGGACAACTTTAAAGGCGATTATCTTAATATTTTGATATTCAAACAGTTGTATCTCTACCAAATATTGTCCTATCCTAACAAACCATACATCAGTGGAAAGCTTATTTATTTCAGCTTTCAGACGGATGAGGATTTTTCCAAAAATTGACCCTTATGACTGGTTTTGCGGTCCAGGATTACATATGGGCCATTCTGCAGAATTGTTTCAAAGTCAGAGTTGGAAACGTCTTTTTGCACAAATTTTGCATGTATGCAAATTGTATGATATCCAAGGTACACATTTCTAGTAATTGTTAATCTAGTTAATTCTTATATTGTGTTTTCAGAAAGTTTTGGAATATTTGCCCTCTCCTCAAATTTGTCACTACTGAAACACAGTAATATATAAGTTAATAAAAAGGGTTATATTGGCCTATTAAGATTTTGTTTACATATAACTTGCAATATATTTATTTTTTGCAATTTTATTAAAACGTTTTCATATGTAAATCAATAACAATTACAATTTTAACCATCTTTCAAGTGCCATTTATGAGATTTGTTGTATTTTAAATCCTAACTTCTATGTAAAAGCATAAAGTTGATCATACTAATTTCAAAGTTAAAGATTCTTTAGTTTGAATATGCATGGAACCAAACACTGTCATAACATGTTTGCTGATAATTCAGTATGCTTTATTGTTGACAAAGCATCCCATGTTTTGATAGTGACGGCACATTTTTCGGTAGAGACAGTAATGCTTTGGTAGCGACCACATTACATCACAGAATTTTAACTCGCATACTGAATGACTACTAAAACATACTAAATTACAAAAAAATTGTATAATTGTACTAAAATTGTGCTTATTTCCTCCAAATAAAGGATTATGTGTTACCTTTTGTCACTATCGAAACAATGATGACATGTTTCGGTCGTGACTGTTATGGTAGTGACAACTTTAGATATTTTTGAGCCCAGCTCAAAGATGCTAATCAGCACTTGGTTAGCTAGCACAGTTCTGAACAGTTGAACACACATAAAAAAACTACATTTTATTGAATAACACAAAATAAAAACAAAGATGTCACTACCGAAACTTCACCAAATGTTTTGGTTGTGACTGTTTCGGTAGTGACATTTTTAGATACTTTTAAAAACTAGCTCAAAGATGCTAATCAGCACATGGTTACCTAGCACAGTTTTGAACAGTTGTACACATAAAAATTTTATTTTATGGAATAACTCCCAAAAAAGTGTGCTTAATTGCAGAAAAAAAAGGTGTTTGGTAGTGACGTTCCTTGAAGTTACACAGATTTCTCAGATTTTTGAACATATTTACCTCAAAATGATGAGGCCTATCTTCTCACACCTTGTAGCTATGAGAGAGAGGGACACATGAATATTTCCTGATAATAATTGTAGGCGTGTATTTAAAATGAGTTTTAGGCAATGGACTAAAACATTCACTCTTTCAGTAGTAAAATGAAAATGTGAGACTTTTTTTTTACATAAAGTTTCATGATTTACAAGGAAAATATATGATAAATATTTTTTGGAACTTCACTTTTTTTAAAAATCACAAAGATATTTTCAAAAACAACAATGGGATACATTTTTTCATTATTATTTAATTATTTCAGTGTCATTTTCATAAGTTGAAATTTAGGGGTTAAGGTTTGGGACAGCCTTAATATACTTTATATATATTAAGCTTACTGATATTTTAAAAATGAATGTGGGTTTCAATGGGTAATAGATGGATCTTAGTAAACATGTTGGTTTGAATACTTAAATGCTTTTTAAATATGTTTTTTTTTTGGTTGTGACATCAGTTTGCACTAATTCTGTAGAATGGCCCATATACATCTCAGTAATTACAGGTCCAAATTACAAATTATATTCTCTCTAGCCGTGGTTTTGTGTTGTGAATATGGTTTTCGAACAAAATTTTCCAGTAAACACAATAATACATTAGAAATACATTCAGACACTTACGGAGCAAGCTGTCAGGTGCATAAAAATAAACAATAAATAAATGCAATTTTGTTTTTGATTATTCATGAAAACTTTTATCACACCTACCAAAGCTTCATCCTGTCATATAGCCTTATTTGGTAACCCAGATATGTATTTATAATTATCTACAACTAATTACTATATCAAAATGCATATTCTATATTCAAAAGGCAATCCAAATCGGAATCAGTGCCATTTTGGTGGCAAAAAATAATAGGTTTAATATGTGACCTCCAGGTCCCCAGGGGGCGATATTGCGCGTCTTGCTACACAATTCTTCACAATAGAAGAATTTAGCGTAACGGAAACGTAAACACAAGCAGGCACAAGTTGGAGTTCAACGACGCTAGTATATATTTTGGTCTCATGACCCGGGTTTAAGGTGTTTACAGGTTTCGTGGTGAGTCTCAATACCACAGTGATTTATATAAATTAACATTTTGCCTCAGTAGCTGAAGAAATCGAAATCGCAGTTCGATAAAATCATTATCAAGCTAGCTTTGCTAGTTCTTGGTGAACTGCGACATGACCAGCAAAATGTGATTAACAGGCCGCTTTTTGACTAAATCAGTTTCCAAATAAAAGACTACCCAGTCGTTATTAAAGTTAATAATACATAGTACAGTAATGCCCGAGTTGGACGTAAAATATTCAGGCGCTGTGAGCCCGAAGAGACGCCGACACAGCCGCTCCAGCAGCCGCTCACCGGACCGAGGGGTCAAAAACCACAGATACGACCATGAAGACGACCACAAGTCGCGATACAACGACAAAGAGAGGAACAGAAACCGGTTCCGAGTCGGGAATTCTCGCAGTCGCTCCAGGTCGAGGGAAAGAGATCGGTCAAACTGGTCAGATCAGAGAGACAGAGATCACGGCTTTGGATCAAGATCCGATTACTATGAAAAAAGAGATGATGCCCAACGACAGAGACAAGACGCCTTCATCGCGAGGTCAGACACACTTAAGTTTTAAAGAAGTCTCCTCTGCTCACCAAGCTTGCATTTAATTGATCCCAAACACAGCAAAACAGTACAATTTGAAATATGTTTTATTATTTAAAATAACTGTTTTCAATTTGAATGTATTTTAAAATGTAACTTATTCCTGTGATTTCAAAGCTGAATTTTTAGCATCATTACTCGTCACATGATCCTTCAGAAATCATTCTAAGATTCTGATTTGCTGCTAAAAAACATTTATTATTATGTTGAAAACAGCTGAGTAGAATTTTTTCAGGTTTCTTTGATGAATAGAAAGTTCAGAAAAACAGCATCTATCTGAAATAGAAACCTTTTGTAAAATTATAAATCTATTTTTATCAATTTAAAGCATCATTGCTATATATTTATTTCAGATAAATGCTGATCTTTGCGTCTTCATCAAATAATTCTGAAAAAATGCACTCAAGTGTTCTAAATATTGATAATAATAATTGTTTCTTGAACAGGAAATCAGCATATTAGAATGATTTCTGAAGATCATGTGACACTGAAGACTGGAGTAATGATGCTGAAAATTTAGTTTTGATCACAGGAATACATTACATTAAAATATATTCAAATAGAAAGAAGTTGTTTCAAATGGTAAAAATATTTCTACATTTTTCCTGTTTTTACTGAACTTTAGAACAAATAAATGCAGGCTTGGTTAGCAGTAAAGGCGTCTTTTAAAAAAAAAACATTACAGATCTTACTGTTCAAAAACCTTTGGTAGTCTAAGTATGATGAAGTAAGTTTCTAAGTGAATATTACACTAATTTGTTTTTTCTCTTTTCAGGCGTCTGCAGGAACGTGAGAGAATTGGTGAACTGGGATGTCCTGAGGTCTGGGGATATTCTCCAAGAGTCAGAGAACCTGAGTGAGTACATATTTAATATCATATATATAATTTCCAATGTCTATTGTTATGTGTTTTATAAAGTATAAAATTGCCTAATGATACATTCTTGAGAACAGTTGATGTACAGTAATATAATCATCATATATGCCATGTGCTTAAAGGCTTTCATCTAATATCTTGTAATAGCTCAGACGAACACACTCCTGTAGAAGAGGACGTGAAGAACAGCAGCTCTGATTCAAGTTCACAGGGTAAATGATTCACACAGTGCGCTTTTTCATTACTACATGTTTACCAAACGAACTAGAAGATGTTAAATAGATAATCTAAATGGCTAATATCTTGTCTACAGAGGAAAAGAAGAAAAAGAAAAAGAAGAAGAAGAAGAAATCAAAGAAGAGGAAGAACAGGAAGCACTCAGAGGACAGCGAGTCAGAAAGTGATTCTGAAGGTTTGTGGCATTTTTTTTTTGTTCTGAAATACACATTCTTACATGCAAGGTTATATGAAACATTTACTTGTTCATTTTGCAGAGGAGATGAAAAAGAAGAAAAGAAAGAAGAAAAGCAAAAAGTAAGAATCATGTTTTCACATGTAGTGTATATCGAATCAGCCAAGCTTGAATCGTTTTATATAATAAAATGATTTTATCCTCACAGGAAGAAATCAAAGAAGAAGAAGGCGAAGAAGAATCACAAGGAGTCCAGTAGCTCCAGCAGTGAACATTCAGAGGAAGAAGAAGAGGATGTCAATGAAATCTCATGGGTGGAGAAAACTGGTGTTGGAGAACATGTTGTTGGACCTGAAGCTCCTCTCACTCACCTGTCCCAAGATGACAAACCTTTAGAGTGAGTAAATGATTCTTCCTCCACTCTGTTACTATGTTAAGTTATTTTTAATTCTGTCTCTGGTACTGAATGTTACAGCTTTGTGCCCTGTCTTGTTTCCCATAGTTTTGGCCATGCTTTGCTACCAGGTGAAGGTGCGGCCATGGCAGAGTTTGTTAAAGCAGGAAAACGTATTCCAAGAAGAGGTGAAATCGGTTTGACTAGTGAGGAGATTGCAGAGTATGAGAAATGTGGCTATGTCATGAGTGGAAGCAGGTATGAAGCTTTTATATTATACATTCATGCACTACTGTTTAATAGTTTGCGATCAGTTTTTTGAAAGAAATTAATACTATTATTCATCAAGGATGCCTTAAATTGATCAAAAGTGTAAATAAATGTATATTGCTACATATAATTTCTATTTCAAATAAATGCTGTTTGTTGGAACATTTTTTAATCAAAGAATCCTCAAGGTTTCCTTAAAAATTTGAAGTAATGGTTGTTTTCAACACTGTTAATCATAAGAAATGTTTTGCGGCAAATCAGCATATTAGAATAATTTTTGGAGGATCATGTGACACTGAAGTCTGGAGTAATGATGCTGAAAATTCAGCTTTGTCAAAGGAAAAAATTAAAACAGTAATCAAAATTTGTCAGATAAATGTAGTTTTAAGTAAAAAAAAAAAAAAAAAAAAAAAAGATGAAACCATTATAATTGTAGTTAGAGTATCATGCACATTTTTATATTTTATTCTTTATACCTTCAGACATCGACGTATGGAGGCTGTGCGTCTGAGAAAGGAAAACCAGATCTACAGTGCTGACGAGAAGAGAGCTCTTGCTTCCTTTAACCAAGAGGAAAGGAGAAAGAGGGAGAGCAAAATCCTTTCCAGCTTCAGGGAAATGGTGTACAGAAAAACTAAAGGCAAAGACGGGAAGTAGACTGTTTTGCAGAATTACTTTTTTTTCAGTTTGGATGTCATTATTTTTCTTTTTTTGAAAGGAAAAGACAGAAAATGTGATCAAGTCACAGATTTTACTTAAATGTGTTCATTTTTGTCTGCTTGTGCATCCTCCTGTACAGTACACTGTGAGAGGCTTGTGAACTAAAATTGATGTGTACATTTCTTTTACTACAAACAAAAAAATAAACTGATCAATAGAGCTCAAACCATTAACCACTGCAATACCTTTCATGTAATGTATGTTGCATCTAAATAAAAATGGTCATGTGATGCACTGTCATGCTGGAGCTTTCATTAAAGATGAGAATTTGCCCCTTTATTAAGTAATAATCCTGCGTTAACCTTATGAGGTTAGTTAAACTATAGAGTCTTTGTTTTTTAACATATATGATCCTGGTTCACAAAACCAGTCGTAAGGGTAATTTTTATTTTTAAATTGACAGTTATACATCATGAATAAATAAGCTTTGTTGATGTATGGTTTGTTGGAATGGGACAACATTTTGCCAAAATACAATTATTTTAAATCTGGAATCTGAGGGTGCAAAAAAATCAAAATTTTGAGAAAATCACCTTTAAAGTGTCCAAATGAAATTCTTAGAAATGCTAAGAATATAAGTTTTGATAAACTTGAATAGAAATTGAATATTCATCTGCTATTCTTATTAAACTAGTTAATTTAAATGGAGTATATGCATTTCCTTTAGAAAGTATTAAAAGCATATAGACACTTAACATGCTAAAATATCAAGTAACTCTTTAAAATAATGGATTTTTACATTTATAGCTGTAAAAAAGAGCATTAATAATCTTATTGCACTTACAAAGAGCAAAATCTACACAAATTCACAATTCACATTTTCCATGACTTTACCCTGCCTGGAAATCATAATTTTATGACAGTATGAACAGCAAAGACTCCTATAAGCATTATGGTTTGGAATAGAATGTCACGTCTGCATACTTGCTGCTTAATCATCTCAGTTTTCTCCACTGGACATCTAAGTGGATGTAAAAAGTGCACAAGATTTTCTTTACAAAATAAGAGTGTAACTACTTTAGTACAATTTGTATGCTTATTGCATTGCATTACCACGTATTATGTCTACTGACACTCCATTTGAAGTTGTCAAAGAACTCTGTGGAGCCTTTATATTACATAAACATATTACATCCTATTTATGCACTTAAATTGATCGATTGGAATTATTTTAAGTGCTTTGCACATTTTGTACTGTAGACTGTATTATATAATGTGTATTATGTATAATGTATGTATATGCATTGTTTTGTCTCTGTAAAGTCTGCAGGGATTAGATTATGCACTCTATATTTTAGCCAATCATTACACTTGTATACATGGTGAAGTGACAAAGTGATTTGTTGAAATGTTCTACTCTGCCAACTAAATTAGGCTCCGTTAACTAAAACCTCAGTTAAGCGGGTTAAGGAATTATGAACCTAATAGAGTGTTTTCACAACACGTCGTTAGTCGGCCATATTGGCGGCACTGAATGTCAACAATG
The DNA here is from genome assembly GCA_036247105.1 of Cirrhinus mrigala. Classification (NCBI taxonomy): domain Eukaryota; kingdom Metazoa; phylum Chordata; class Actinopteri; order Cypriniformes; family Cyprinidae; genus Cirrhinus; species Cirrhinus mrigala. Next base: position 10,208,417 of record CM070020.1, on the reverse strand, counting down.
CCACTGAACCAAACGAAACTCGCATATTTTGGTGACTTTTACTGCTGAGCAAGGTCAATTATTGTAATATTTTGGGCCCTACTAATCAGTCAGACAGGGAAAAACATTTGGAGTACTATAGACTGTCAAAAGTTAAAACAAATCGAGGAGAAGAGTACAAAAAAAACTGTCTGAGGGACAAAATGCATTTGTGGTTGGCCAAACTGAACCACGATTTCCAGGGCAAAAATCTCGACAACATTTGTGTTTGTTCATATCATTTCCGGGCAGGTAGGTGAAATATTAGGCTTATGTCTTAATTAATACTGCTTGTACGTATCTTTACCACCTATTAGTTTGTCAAAATATTGTGCCCTTTCCTGCTTACTAAGTCCTTCTCTATATGATTCAGCAGCTTCAACACATTTTTTCAGTGGTTTAGACAGCATAAACTAGCAGAACAACGTATTCAGTAGTACATTAACCGTACTGTTATTTACACCAGAGTATCGCCAATATGGCCACGCATCCAGGTAACTGACCAAATCATGACATACCCTCTACACAGTAAACTATGCAAACAAGTCATATTTAATGTATATTTAAAGCAGTACAATATACCAGCTCTATAAAAAAATATGAACACATAAAAATGAAAACAGCAAGCAAATTAATAATTTAAAGAAATTTTAATAGACGGCTGGACAAAATGTACATTTAAATTGTTGCTTGATGGCTCTTCATTTGATGTTTTCAAGCCCCTGTGAAATGAACAAAGAAGAATATTAAAGCAACAGCTTTTCTGAGCACATTGTTAGTAATTATACGGTTATATATAAGTTTTTACCTTGGCATGGTAATGTGCACCAGTTCCAGAGATTCTCTTGTCTCTCTCCATCAAATACCAGTGATAGGGAACCCGTATGATCCTCTTTTCCTGAATGCAAGAAGAAATTGATTAAATACGGTACACTTACTATACGACAGCATACAGAAACATCAGACGAATGTCAAAAAGTAATAAACGTTTATGTTTATTATATCTATTAAAGCATATACTTAGTGATTGAGAGTGACAAAACATTGCTCATCATCACTCACCTTTCCACCGTTTGTGAACTTTTGGATTTGAGCAGTTGCGATGCCAGGAATCATCAGACAAACTGTCATAATAGCAAAACCGGGCAATATCTCATACCACATGATTGTGGTTAAATATGAGTGTACAAGCACAGAAAAATTATTGCAGAGGACACGATTTATTTAACGTTTTCCAAAAAAATCCTGCAAATTTGCCGTCTACATGGGCCAAAATGTCTGCCCTTATGACGGTCACCAAAACAACTTCCGAGATGTGGATAATTCACTTCCGCATCTGAAAACCTCGCCTGCAATACTGCAGCGCCGCATTGTGGCTCTTAGTGTAAGTTTTATACTAGTAAAACTACTACAGTATAAACAAACTTATGGCTACTTTGTTAATATAGACATGCGTAGCATAGAAACACATTTTTAATCATTTTGAATGATATAGCGTAATGACAAAAAACAGTTAAAGAATTGTTAGGAGCACAGCAATGACTAGCCTGTCCACTCTTCATGAAAGATCACGTAAGTTCAGTAAAAGAGACAAGTATTAGTTTCATAGATGTAATATTGTTTCACATATGATGTTAGTGTCATTAACAATCACTAATTGTAATCGAAGTGGGGTTTTCTCCCTGGAAAGAGTCCATTTGACAACGACAAAGTCGCAGAGTGGAAGAGTGGACGCTCCTCGCTTTATCAAGAGACTCTGCGCCATGTGCCGTAGCCAATCAGAGACGCCTGCTGGTGTTACGGAGAAACAACTGCGGAAAGTTGGGCAGTGGAGAGATAGCAAACACGACTGATAACAGCAAGAAACATACGAAGTAAGACATCGCTGCAAAAGTTGGCAAAGGAGCATGAAGGAGGACAAGGAAAACACGCGTCCCAGAGAAAAGAAAGTGGAAATAAAATGTGATGAAAACGAGAAAACAGAGAAGCCAAATAAAGAGAAGAAGGAGGCTATGACAAAGGTAGATAGTTAGCAGGCTAGCTGGCTACATTCCTGCTACAAATAGACTGTAAACACCGCAGCTAGTCGCCTTTATTTAAAATACTATGAGTTATTGTTTGCAGCTGTATTTTTGCTGAAGTGTTTACATGTTATTCGGTGGTCGATTTAAACGTTGCAGGTGAATATGATTCAACATGCCTGATACTTATAGACTGGTTAGCAAATCCCCCTGTCAAAGTTTCCAGTCACTGCGGGGATTTGTCACTTTGTTAGCATAATAATAGAGGAATCACCTAGAAACTTTAACAGGTGGATTTTTGTGGATACAGCCACAAACAATAATTTCTAGTATTTTAAATGTCAGATCATGTTGAAGTCGTATTATTGTATATATAGTATATGTGCATGTAAGTTAATGACTCTTAAACTCTAATACTTACACGTAACGTTTAAGCTATAAATATCTCATGTGTCATTTAAGTATCACAATGTATAAAAGCATATAAAGTGTGTGCAAGTAATTCCAGTATTGATTTTTGTTTCTTATTATACTTTACTTTTTAGATTGTGATCCGACGTCTCCCTCCAAGTCTGACTAAAGAAGATTTAGTGGAACAACTGCAGCCTCTTCCAGAGCTGGATTACCTGGAGTTTTTCTCTAGTGATACCAGGTTTGTAGATGCAGTCTTATAAAAGGAAACAGAAGACTGAAACATAATAAACGAAAGCTGTATGATGGCTGATCAAGATGTTTGTTTATTTGCAGTCTTTTCCCTCATCTGTTTGCAAGAGCCTATCTGAATTTCAAAAATCAAGATGACATAGTTCTCTTCAGAGACCGCTTTGATGGCTATGTCTTCATTGATAGTCGAGGTTTGGTTTTTTTACATGTCATTATCATTTCCAGCATTCACTGTTTACTTGCTAATGTTTTAGATTTAGGAGTCAGAATTTTGTTCATACTAAAATGGTGAGAACTGTATTATCTTTTTTTGTCCATATTATAGGTCAGGAATATCCAGCAATTGTTGAGTTTGCACCATTCCAGAAAGTTGCTAAGAAAAGGAGCAAGAAGAAGGATGCCAAAAGTGGAACAATTGAAGATGGTGAAATATACTGTATATATATCTACACTGCCAGTCAAAAGTTTTAAACAGTAAGATTTTAATGTTTTTTTAAGAATCTCTTCAGCTCACAAAGCCTGCATTTATTTGATCTAAAGTACAGCAAAAACAGTACAATTTTGAAAGGTTCTTATTATATAAAATAACTTTTTTCTATTTGAATATATTTTAAAATGTAATTTATTCCTGTGATTTCAAAGCTGAATTTTTAGCATCATTACTCCAGTCACATGATCCTTCAGAAATCATTCTAATATTCTGATTTGCTGCTCAAAAAACATTATTATTATTATTATGTTGAAAACAGCTGAGTAGAATTTTTTTTTTTTTAGGTTTCTATGATGAATAGAAAGCTCAGAAGAACAGCATTTATCTGAAATAGCAATCTTTTGAAACATTAAAAATGACTTTATCATCACTTTTGATCAGTTTAAAGCATCTTTGCTAAATAAAAATGATTCATTTCTATAATTTCTCCCCCCAACTCAATTTTTTTTACTGACTCCAAGCTTTTAAATGGTATTGTGTATAAAGTTACAAAAGGTTTTTTATTTCAGATAAATGCTGATTTTTGGGTCTTTCTATTCATCAAAGAATCCTAAAAAAAAAGTACTCAACTGTTTTAAATATTATTAATGATAATAATAATAAATGTTTTTTAAACAGCAAATCAGCATAATAAAATGATTTCTCAAGGATCACGTGACACTGAAGACTGGAGTAATTATGCTGAAAATTTAGTTTTGATCACAGGAATAAATTACATTTTAAAATATATTCAAATAAAAAACAGTTATTTTAAATAGTAAAAATAATTCACAATATTACTGCTTTTGCTGCATTTTGTGTCAAATAAATGCAGACTTGGTGAGAAGAAGAGTATTCTTTAAAAAAAAAAACTTAAAAAATCTTACTTTTCAAAAACTTTTGACTGGTAGTATATTTACATAATAAATATATATATATATATATATATATATGTATATGTGTGTTTTTGCATTTGATTGTTATCACTGTAAACAATAGTTAAGTATTTATTTACATGTGTTTTATTAGATGTTGATTACAAGAAATTTTTGGAGTTCTACAATGGTGACGAGGAAAAATTTCCTTCTAACCCTGAGACTTTACTTGAGGAAATAGAGGCCAAGACAAAGGAACTCAGTTGTGAGTTTTAGCACAAAACTTTCAAACAAAAAACAATTTTAAATAGTTTTCACTTTTAATTTGAAATAATTGTCTGAAATGTTCATTCCCCAGCTAAAAAAACGACACCTCTCTTGGACTTCCTTAAAAATAAACAGGTAAAGTGAGGGTGTAATATTTACTGATTTAATTGCATACTTCATTAGCCTGACACCAGTTCATTTGGTTTCCATATATAATATGTCATACTGTATGTTGCGTGTGTTCATTCTCTCTCATCCTGTCCTCTCCAGAGGATTAGAGAAGAGAAGAAAGAAGAGAGGAGACGGAGAGAACTAGAACGTAAACGTCTGCGAGATGAAGAACGGCGTAAGTGGAGAGAGGAGGACAGAAGAAAAAGAAAAGAGGCTGAGAAACTGAAAAAAGGAGAAAAGGCATCTGATAAGGATAAGGACCAACTTAAAGATGACCAGCCAAAAATCAAGGTACATAACTATCTAAATATTATTGACTACCTAAATTCATTAAGTTTCATTACTAAATTTTTCATACACAGAAGTTGTCAAGATTTTTGAAAGTTTTCTTAAATAAATCTAAGGCTGCATTTATTTGCTCAAAAATAAACAGCAGTATTGTAAAATATATTTACAGCTTAAAATAACAGTTTTCTATTTAAATATATTTTAAAATGTAATTTATTTCTGTGATGCAAAGCTGGATTTTTAGCAACCATTACTCCAGTTTTCAGTGCCATATGATTCTTCAGAATTCATTATAATATGCTGATTTTGGATGATTTCTTATTACTGTCAAAGTTGAAAACAGTTGTGCTGCTCAATATTTTTGTAGAAACTGTGATACTTTTTTTAGAATTCTTTTACAAATGTTTAAAGTTCAAAAGAACAACATTTGAGATATAAATATTTTGTAATATTATAAATGTTCTTACTATCACTTCTGATCAGTAAAATGCATTCTTGTCTAATAAAAGTTGTCATTTTATTTTTTACTGAACGGTAATGTTCAACCTTCTTTTGTCTTTCAGCTCTTGAAAAAACCAGAGAAAGCAGACGACGGTGATACTGAGAAGCCAAAGGACAGGCCCAAGAAACAAGACCGAGAGAAACACAGGGAAGACCGACCTCCTGGAGACACAAAGAAGCGTCAGAATGGTGAACACAGAGAGGAGAAGGGTGGAAAGTATGTTGGTTACACTCAAAACAAAAAAGATTCCCAGCTGTACTCAACACATATTTTACTTTTCAGGTCTTCTCCTCTAATTTCACTTCATGATGTCCATATGCTTTGTCATTCAGATCAGAGGATAGCGGGCATAAACATTACAGAGATCGTGATGGAGATAGAGAGCGAGACCGGGACAGAGAGAGAGAGCGAAGACAGAAAGAAAAAGAACGTATCAGGAGGCAGGATGATGACCGGAGGAAAAGGGAACGTCAGGATGGAGAAAACACCTACAAAAAGAGAGACGAGGACGGGAAGAAGGACAAAGAGCGCGTTTGGGAGAAAAGAAAGCACGAAAACACTGGAGAATCATCTGTTAATGCTCACTCTGAAAAGCCATCAAAGGACAACAAAAAAGAAGACAGTGCCAAAAAAGACCGTCTGAGAAATAAGGTACACTATCGGAGCACCAAATCAGCATATTAGAATGATTTCTGAAGGATGATGTGAGACTGAAGACTGGAGGAATGATGCTGGATATTCAGCTTTGCCATCACAGGAATAAATTATATTTGATAAAAATATATTAAAGGGATAGTTCACCCAAAAATGAAAATTCTGTCAATAATTAGTCACCCTTATGTCATTCCAAACCTGTATGACATTTGTTCATTTTCAGAACACAAATTGAGATATTTTTGATGAAATCCAAGAGATTTCTGACCCTGCATAGACTCCAATAGTACTACCAAGTTCAAGGTCCAGAAAGGCCCATAAAATACCCCATGTGACATCAGTGGTTCAACCGTAATGTTATGAATCTACGAGAATAGGGTCAGAGAACTCTCAGATTTAATTTAATTTGTGTTCCGAAGATGAACAACGGTCTTACGGGTTTTTTGACGACATGAGGGTGAGTAATTAATGACTGAATTTTCATTTTTGGGTGAACTATCCCTTTAAGATGGAAAACTACACTATGAGTCAAAAGTTTTTGAACAGTAGGATTTGTAATTTTTTTTTAAAGAAGTCTCTTCTGCTCACCCAGCCTGCATTTATTTTATCCAAAGTACAGCAAAAACAGTAAAACTTTGAAATATTTTTACTATTTAAAATAACTGTTTTCTATTTGAATATATTTTAAAATGTAATTTATTCCTGTGATTTCAAAGCTTAATTTTTAGCATCATTACTCCAGTCACATGATCCTTCAGAAATCATTGTAATATTCTGATTTGCTGCTCAAAAACATTATTATTATTATTATTATTATTATCATTATTAATACAGCTGAGTAGAACCTTTTTTAGGTTTCTTTGATGAATAGAAAGATAAGAAAAACAGCATTTATCTGAAATGAAAATCTTTTGTAACATTATAAATGTCTTTATCATCACTTTTGATCAATTTAAAACATCCTTGCTAAATAAACGTATTAATTTCTTTCATCTCATTAACCCGAAAAATAAAATTATACTGACTCCAAGCTTTTGAACAGTATAGTGTATAATGTTACAAAAGCTTTTTTTATATTTAGATAAATACTGATTTTTGGATCTTTCTATTCAATAAAGAATACTGAAAAAATGTACTCAACTCTTTTAAATATTGATAATAATAAAAAAGTTTCTTGAATAGCAAATCAGTATATTAGAATGAAATGAAAATTAAGCTTTGAAATCACAGGAATATATTACATTTTAAAATATATTCAAATGGAAAGCAGTTATGTTAAACAGTAAAATTTTTGTTGTACTTTGGATCAAATAAATGCAGGCTTGGTGAGCTGAAGAGACTTATTTAAAAAACATTAAAAACCACTGGTAGTGTATTATGTTAAATTGTAGTAATATTTCACAATATTTAATTTTTTTACTGTGGTTTAAATAAAAAAAAAATACTTTTCAAGAAAAGCATTAAAAACCTTGTATGTCTATAATTTGTATTTCACATATTGCTTATAATTTGTACATTTCTGCTTTAGGATCGGCCTGCAATTCAGCTGTACCAGCCCGGAGCGAGGAGCCGTAACCGGGGCGGAGGAGGAGGAACAGGAGGAGATGGACAGGCAGCGGAGAAAAGGGCTGAGCGGGAGTCCAAGAACACTCAAGAGAAAGCTGCGGAGTGAGGAAACAGCTCTGTGCTGGCATGACATGATGTCTCAAAAGGAGGGGCTCTGTTCTAATCAGGACAAACACCTCAAAAATGTGGTGCTGCCATCAAAAGAAGTCCCCCCCACTTTAAAAAAAAACCTCTCTTGTCAATGACATGAGAGCACATACCTGTTGCCCTCCAGTGCCTGAATGAGCCCCCCAAAGTTTCTGTTCATGAGCAAGGCAAGTTCTAACCGTCGGTTAGATTTGAGAAACGGGGCTTAATCATGAGAGAAGCCAAAGTGATTGGACCACGATAACTCAAAGTGACCTTACTTTTGGTACACAGCCAAATCTGTTTTACTTCACATGCTTTTCTGTTTTGTAGTTTATAAAAGGTCTGATCCAGCTTGCTCACTGTTCCGTTTTAGAAAGATCTTTCGCGCCTTACCCGAAACCTCCACTGCATTTCACTTCAGACAATCAGTAATAAGTTTGTGTTCTTCGAGCATGGATGTAGCCTGCAGCTGTTTTAAAGAGCCTGCTGATCTACGATGCTTCTGTTCTGATTAGGGATTGGTCAGGTGGAAAAAGAGCCATGCTTTATAATGCTGATGCCTTGATAACTGTCAGTTGTTTTTTGCAAGTCGACTAAATTATATGCAAAAACAGATGTGGCCTTTTATAGTTTTGGAATTTAAGCATATCATACCACTCAGAAAAAAATGCAACTTCTGGTTAGCTTGGTTTAGACACTGTGCTGTCATCCGATTGTATGTTCCATTGTAACAAATCGTTAACTCAAACACAGCTTGTTTTCCTTTCATAGTTGCAGCTTTGTCAAAATGTGAAGTGAAAAAAAAAAACAATAAATGAACCTATGTTACTTCTAGTGTTTCTTTTTATTTACAAGTTACATTTCTTTTTGTCAAAAATGACAGTTTTCAGTCCATGAAATAGGATTTTATTTTTTTTTTTAGAATTGATTTTTAGAGTGCATTTCTTTTTGCAACTGTCAACTTACACTAAATTTATAATTTTTACATTACCGGTCAAAAGTTTTTGAACAGTAAGATTTTTAAAGAAGTCTCTTTTGCTCATCAAGCCTACATTGATTTGATCCAAAGTGCAGCAAACACTGTAAAAATGTGAAATATTTTTACTATTTAAAATCACTGTTTTCTTTTTGAAGATATTTTAAAATGTAATTTATTCTTTTAATCAAAGCTGAATTTTCAGCATCATTACTCCAGTCTTCAGTGTCACATGATCCTTCAGAAATCATTGTAATATGCTGATTTGTTGTTTAAGAAACATACACTATACCATTCAGAAGCTTGGAGTCAGTATATATATAGATATATATATATATATATACTGAATATATTCAGTATATTCATCAAAAAAACCTATTCATCAAAAAAACCTGAAAAATTTCGACTTAGCTGTTTTCAAAATAATAATAATAAATGTTTCTTGAACAGCAAATCGAGATATTAGAATGATTTCTGAAGGATCATGTGACTGGAGTAATGATGCTAAAAATTCAACATTGAAATCAGGAATAAATTACATTTTAAAATATATTCAAATAGAAAACTGTCATTTTAAATAGTAAAAATATTTTACAATTGTAGTTTTTGCTGGACTTTGAATTAAATAAATGTAGGCTTGGTGAGCAGAAGAGACTTCTTTAAAAATAAATATATAAATAAAAATCTTACTTTTCAAAAACTTTTACCTGGTAGTGTAGCAAAGACTTTAAAGTTGATAGTTTAATGGTTTTTAGTTAATTTAGCCTTTATGAAAATAAGAGTTTTAATGCTGATATTGCTGATTATTCACATAATTTTCAATAATTGGTTGTTAGTAAAAAAATTATAATAATAATAATAAAATAAATAAAACACAACAAAGTAATAAAAAAAAAGGAGATAATTTTTCTTGAATTGATTAACTCCCTGAAAGCATGTAATTATATTGCTTTTCTTAGTTTATGTAATTAATTAATTATTTTAATTAAAGGCCTTAGTAGGGGTTATGTTGTTTAAAGAGTTGACACGTAAACTTGGACAATGTGTTTGTCCACTAAAAACTAAAGATACAAAAACTAGCTTTTATTTTCATGTTATTTCTGTAATATTGGCAAAAAATGAAGTAAAGTTACTTAAGTTTTGTTGATGTACAATAAAACAATGCCTGTAATAACAAAATTGCATGCAAAATCTAATGTTCGAAAAGCGAAATACACCCACTGACTTCCGTGGAGCCACTGGGTGTCGCTGTGACGTGAAGGAGTCGCTCGGTTCGTGACTCGGATATAGTGCTTGCGTTTCCCATGGTTCCTTCTCTTCGACTACCGCCATAGTGGTGAACGGATAGCGATCTCCGAAATGGTAAGTGAAAATCTCAAAACATCCATAAACAAGTAGTCGTTCTCTTGTACATCTCTTCATTTTTGTATATCAGTTGAAGTTCTTAAGCGGTGGGATTTAATATTTGACAGATTAATGTTCGATGAGTAATAAAATCATAGCTCGTTTTTCCCCGGTGAAGTGATAAACTTCAGCCATTGCAGACAGTCTGAAGGCGTGCTTTACGTTTGTGTTTCAGGCGTCGCACAAGACCTTCAGAATCAAACGCTTCCTCGCCAAGAAGCAGAAGCAGAACAGACCGATCCCACAGTGGATTAGGATGAAAACTGGCAACAAGATCAGGTATGTTGACACGGTTATAGCCGCTGCAATGAACGCAGCTAAATTACACCCGAAACTGGAGTATTAAAGTGCTAGTAGTCATTGTTTCTGAATCTGTAGTTTATAGTAGCCAATGAAAGCAGGACGCAATTGCAGTGCTAACTTTTGTGGTAGTACTGTCATTATACCTGCTGAGAGCATCATCCTGCTCTGGAGCAATGAGTGCTGTCATCTTTTATATGACATGTGAATGCTCTGTTGTGGAGACACACTTCATAGGATTATAATTGTGCTTTTTTTTTTTTTTTTCTTTCTAATGAATGCTTATTAGTACTTTGGTTTGCTGTTAGAATGTCAACTATCCATTAGAGTGAGATGTGTGGTGTTTATTACACTACATTATGCTGTGACATTAAACTGGCATATGCTTGATGGATTTTGCAGTGTTTCAAACTCCCTTATTATTTTCTTGGCTGCCTTGATTGTATTTGTTGAGCAGTGCAGTTTGCTATGAAAGTAGTAATTGATTGTAATTGATTTTAATGGGTGTTTGCCTCTGTGATGCTTTATCTTGGCAAATCTCTTTGCAGATACAACTCCAAGAGGAGACACTGGAGAAGGACCAAGCTGGGCTTGTAAACACACAGTTTACTTCAGCTTCCCCCTCCGTCTGTTCCTTGCCAGGACAACCAACTCGTCCGGAGCTGGAGAGAAGCCATGCTATCTGGAACAGCAGTCTCTCTTTTGTACAGATATTCTGGTTATGTCCTTGCTGAACAATAAAAGATTTGTCATCGAACCAGAAGTATTTGTATTCTCCTCTTTTGTGAAAATGGCAAATGTCAGAGTTGACATTTTCCAGTGGCTGGATTTGCAACAGATGGCTGTGCACAAAAAAGTGGTTGAGGTAGTAATAAACATGTTCTTTGGCTTTCACTGAGCTTTCACACTCCTTCTCATGAAGGATAAACAGTTAAAGCTTTTGATGTGTCTATTTAAGACTTGTATATAATGTTTTAAAATGTATTTTGAAAAACAGAATGCATTTGTGTTTCTGCAGTTCTTTAGGTCTTAATTCACTCACAAATTGAGGTGTTAGTTTCGAGCAGAAAATTCTAAATTCACCGTTCAAATTTCAAAAAAAAAATTTCTCAACATTTTTTGGTTTTCCAAAAAATCAGTTTTTCAGAAAATTACTTTGCTTTTCAAATAAATGTTTTGATTTAAGAGTCTTTAGATATTTACAGTGGAAAAGGACAAAAAGAATTTCTGTACAGTAAAAGTTGCTTTCATATTGTAATGGTTGGAAGCAGAAAATTTAAGCCTTGCGTTTCACTACCAGTCAAAAGTTTTTGAACCATTAGATTTGCAATGTTTTTTAAAGAAGTTTATTCTGCCCACCAAGCCTGCATTTATGTGCTCCAAAGTACAGCAAAAACTGTCAAATTTGGAAATATACATTTTTATATTTTTAAAAGAACAGTTTTCTATTTGAAAATATTTTAAAATGTATTTTATTCCTGGTTTCAAATTTTTTCTGAATTTTTAACAACATTACTCCAGTCACATAGATCTACAGAAATCATTCTAATCAGATTTGCTGCAACATTTACTATTATTATGTTGAAAACTGCAGAGTAGAATTTTTTTAGGTTTCTTTAATGAATAGAAAGTTCAGAAGAGCAGCATTTATCGGAAATCTTTTGTAATATTGCAAATGTCTCATAATAACTTTTGGTCAATTTAAAGCGTCCTTGCTAAATAAAAGTATTTCTTTCCTAATAAAAAAAAAATATACTGACTCCAAGGTTTTGAATGTTATATAGTGTATAATGTTACAAAAGCTTTTTATTTTAGATAAATGCTGATCTTTGTATCTTTCTATTTGTCAAAGAACCCTGAAAAAATGTTTTAAATATTGATAATAATAATAAATGTTTCTTAAACAGCAAATCAGCATATTAGAATGATTTCTGAAGGATCATGTGACACTGAAGACTGGAGTAATGATTTGCATCACAGGAATAAATTACATTTTAAAATATATTAAAACAGAAAACAGTTCTTTTAAATATTAAAAATATTTCACAATATTACTGCTTTTGCTGTACTTTGGATCAAATAAATGCAGGCTTGGTGAGACTTTTGACTGGTAGTGTGTGTGTGTGTGTGTGTGTGTGTGTATATACTAAAACATTAATGAGAAGTTCCTTGCAAATCTGTTTATTAAAATAATGAAAATTCATCATAAAATACAGAACTGTTAACACGTTTAGTGGTGCCACATTATTAATCATACAAATTGTGTTAATAATAAAAGAACAAATTTCAAGTGTATAACAATAATGACCTGAAAAGATGATTTTGTCCACGCCTCAGATCTTTTCAATCAGACCAATGTTGTATAACAGCCTCCTAAATGAAGGGAACCGCTGGCGTAAGATTCCTCCCGAACCATCTACCTCGACTCTCTTTTCTTGAGTATGTTCTTCAACAGGCTGTGCTCGACTCGCACTGTTATTCACATTCAAGTACCCTACCGAGTGTTCATCGTCCCAGGCTCCCAGAAGCTCCTTCATTTCTCTCGGTGCGTTGTGTTTGAGATACTGCCATGCTCTTTTCCCACTGTAGTCCATGACGTCTATATTAGCACTGAATGCACCAACCAAAACCTTCACAACCATGTACTGGTTATGCATGGCAGCTACATGAAGAGGCGTCAGCCCTCCACTACCTCTCAAGTTCACATTCACTGACAGCCCCTCTTTTTCTGCATGCCTGAGGAGCTGAATCAATGTCTCGTCCTTTCCATTTTTCGCCAGCCAGTGCAGAGCCGTAAAACCACTGATAAAGTCTTTTCTGCTTAATAAACTGGAATCCTCAGCGAGGAATTCCAGCATAGTGTCAAAATTTCCATCCACAGCAGAAAGCATCCAAGCGTGCTCCATGGGATCCAAAGCCCAGAGTGCGCCGCTGTTCAAAGTGTCTCCATACGGTGCCGAAGCATCCTCTACTTCTGATGATGTGTGTTTGGATGATAAGATACTTGACAATCCAGATTTATTGTTCAGAAACAACTCTTTCAAATACTTCTTTCGCATAGCGGGGGTGATGGATCCCGACGTATCAACTGACAGTCTGCGGGAGGCGCTGCTTCCCGGTTCCTCCTGCTGTTTCTGCAATCTGGATCTGCGAGAGGAGGCGCTGAACGCAGGAGACGAAGGTCGAGCACCATGTCTTGACAATCGCTCCTCAATATTTGCGCGGAACTGGCTTGCTATTCTGCTTTTAGGGGAATCTGAGCTTCTTACATTATTGCCTGAAGCTTCAGAGTCTGAATCCTGTGGTTCTTCTGAAGGCTGTGCTGCTTCTCCCACAGGGTCATTAAAATGTTCCTCAGGGCCGGTGGGTCCACTACTGCTCCCCTCATACATACCGGCGGATCCTCGGGAAGTTATTTACTTAGATAAGATCCAACCGAAGAGGCTTACATAACCAGAGAAAACCATCTTCGCTTCTTTAGGCTATAAATGTTCAAATCTGGGGGGGAAACAGAAATATAATATGCGTAAATTAAATAAGATTCAAGTATATTTTCTTTAATAGCCTATATTTTTATTTAAGAGGAAAACTAAGCAGCATGACTAGTTTTCTCTTGGGGAAAGAAACGCGCCTCTTCCTCATTTGTGTTCCTCTTTTTACTTTTGCTTTTAAAACAAAACATTCACATTAATCGCTGTTTTACATCATCATTCTTTTATTTGTTTAATCTTATGAGCTTTAGTTAGGCCTTCAGTTGATTTACGTCTGATTAATGTCTGAAATCTGTAAAACTACATCTAACGTCATGCTTTTATGTTCTCGTAAAGTTTTACGACAATTCTAAGTTATAGCGATGAATGTGAAAAAATACCTGTCTTTCAGGTAAACCATCCGGTGTTGTGTCACCTGTTGTCCGCACAGCGCTTCAAAGTAGGCTATTCTTCCCTCGTCCCTCTAATTCAAACTGTCTACGTTCAACCAAATAATTTCCTGTGGGTTATAGGGCTTCGCAAAGCTTTTAATACTTAGTTAAACGACAGTTTCTCCTTTTTGGGAAGCAGAAAATGCTTCTGTGAGTTAACCGAAAGTTATTTGAGTGTGTTTTTCCTCACAGTGGCCATTTCCGACGTCCAAACCCTCCCCTTTATAAAGTCTAAAGTTCAAATACCACTGACTAAATCAACACTTGTCTTCAAACCCACGACACTTGCCACTATTCATTGGCTGATGGAACCCAGAAGGAAGGTTTTTTTTTTTTTTTTTTTTTTTTTTTTTTTTTCAGTCCTGCTGAATTCAATATGATTTAATATGAAGGTTCACTTCCTTATGAAATGTTATGTCAGTTTTCAAATAAATCACATTCCACATAATATATGTCGTGCTAATGTAAATGAGTCAAAATTATGAAAGCAGAACTTAAATGCATCTCTGCTTTCATAATCCTAAAAAAATAATTCCTGTTTGTGTGGACATAAAAACAGGCTTGTGCATAATAATCGGGGGCTATCAAACGATTAATCACGATTAATCACATACAAAATAAAAGTTTGTGTTTACATAAAATGTGAGGGTACATTTGTAGCCATAGCCAAAATACAGTGCATGCATTGTATCATGTTCCATGAAGATATTTTGTAAATTTCCTACCGTAAATATATCAGAACTTATTTTTTGATTTGTAATATGCATAGCTAAGAACTTCATTTGGACAGCTTTAAAGGCGATTTTCTCAGTATTTAGATTTTTTGCACCCTCAAATTCCAGATTTTCAAATAGTTGTATCTTGGCCAAATACTGTCCTATCAAATCTAAAAAATGTACCCTTATGACTGGTCCAGGGTCACATATCTTAAAAAACAAAGGCCGTACATCAACTTTTACTTTTACTTTTAACGTAAAACTTTGAAATATTTTTGCATTATAATATAATATAATATGTTTTCTATTTGAATATATTTTAAAATCTAATTTATTCCTGTGATCAAAGATAAATCTCATCATCATTACTCCAGAAATCATTCTAATATGCTGATTTGCTTGTTTATTATTATTATTATTATTATTATTATTATTATTATTATTATCAGTATTTAAAACAGCTTAGTAAATTTTCCAGGATTTTTTATGTTTTTGTAATACTACCATTCAACAGTTTGGAGTCATTATATAATTTTTTTTTTTTTTTTTTTTTTTGTGAAAGAAATTATAGAAATTTGTATTTTTATTTAGCAAGGATGCTTTAAATTGATCAAAAGTGATGATAAAGACAAAAGATTTCTATTTCAGATAAATGCTGTTCTTCTGAACTTTCTATTCGTTAAAGAAACCTGAAAAAAAAAATTCTTCTCAGCAGTTTTCATCATCATCATAATAATAATAAATGTTTTTCTGAGCAGTAAATCGGCATATCATAATGATGCTAAAAATTCAGATTTGAAATCACAGGAATAAATTACATTTTAAAATATATTCAAATAGAAAACAGTTATTTTAAACAGTAAAAACATGTAAGAATTTTACTGATTTTGTACTTTGATCAAATAAATGCAGGCTTGGTGAGCAGAGACTTATTTCAAAACAGTAGTTGTTAGACCTGTGGAAATATGCATTTCAGCGGTTGAGCTGAAGACGAAGAGGACTATACCATTTAATGAAATGGGGGGCATAGTGTGACACGATATTTTGATTATCCTGATTATTTTGAGCGTTTTAATTATTAAAGTATGTGTATTTTGGCTATACGTTAATTCATATATAATTGCAATTCAAACGTGTGTACTTACAAACATAACAGAAGCCGCCATGCCATCAATCATGAATGGTATAGTCCATCGTATCTGAGTTGATCTCTGTAGCTTTGCTTTGCGTGCGTGCTGCAGTTTCCTGTGAAGGGTTGTTGCAGGAGAGAACCATGGCGGCCACTGAGATAGCGCGACAAGCGGTAAGAGCACTGTTTTATCATAAAAATATGCTTTCGGTTTACCAACCTAGAATGGCGAATTTCTACCAGATATTTTAGCGGGTGTGTCATATAGTAGAACCCAGTAGGTTTCGATTTTCTTTTATTCGTGAACGAGATGGCCCATTATCAACAAACTGATTTATTCTAGAGTATTTCAAACGGCTGATATTGTTTTTGTACACGATTAGAATATATAAGCACATTTTGTGAATATATTTTAAATATACAAATTTCCATGCAGCTGTTTTAAATTAACGTTAATGGCTTAATGTTGAGGGCCAACAATAACGGATGAACATGACGATTTGAAGTGACCACGATTGATGGATTTTCACAAACAACGATTAAAAAAACAATCAATCAAATTATCAAGCGTCTTTATGTTGTTAAATTCATTCAATTCGAGTGCGTCTAATACCGTTATATATAATTCCAACAGCATCCTTGTATGTGCACAATGGGCGTTGTCTTTCATCAAGTATTTCGTACATTAATGTCAGAAACTGGCATATTAGACCATTTCAGATGTATTTTGTATCAGCTTGTGTTCTGTTCATTCTGACGTCTTTAATGTGAATACGTAGCTAACATGAGGCAGCAGCCTCAAGACTGAGCTCAAAAGCTGCTGAATACGATAAACGACGTCTACATCAGTCTGTACTATTCAAACCAGGGGTTTGAACCAGTATGTTCTGGTTACAAAGCCAGCCAGTGGGGTGTTTCAGTCATGATGACCCCCCTTTGGACTCCTTACAGTTGTCTGGTTTGGGAATGTTGCACATGTGGGTCAGATTGTGACTGTGTTTGTTCAGTCAATAAGATGCTCTCACAGTCTGTGACTTTTCCTAGTTGCTTGTTTTGCAGTTAATGAAATGTATGTTTTATGGTTAGTGTTATTTCTCAGTAATCTAACATAACAGTTCATAACAGAACGGATCATCTTTGTTGATCATCATTCTCACTGAATTGATTGCACTGTTCATTGCAGTTTAACTTAATGTTTCCATTTGGATAATGGGACTTTTATTACATTAGACCTGTGCTGATTGAATGCTCACTTTTCATTTTTATTATTCTAGCAGAAATCGAATGATTTGGCACATTCGCTCTGCTCATCGCATAGGTCACACATGCAAACACCTACACACCAAAGGATATACTGTAATTGTGGGCCGAAAGCCTTTCCTGCCAAAGTTTGGCAGGCCAGGTGGCAGACCTGTGTGAACAATGGTGGAGGAAGTGTTGAAGAGTAATATGGCTTAAATTTGACATTTGTGTCATGTTATTTACAACCGCTTTGCTTCACAGGTATCTGCGTCACTTGATAATGGTCACATTTCTCTGCGACTGCAAAAAGGTTTACGTGTCTGTTTGCCTGAATGTGGTTTCGACAGTTGAGATCAGACAGGAAAGAGGAAGTGCAGAGCTGAACCTTTGAGATCTGTACCACAGAATTACTTACATAGCGTCTATGTTTGAAATGAGATGCATGTTATGTATTTTTACTTACTAAGTTGACAGTGTTTCTTTTTGCGGGCTCATAAATGAAGGTGCTTACAAAGACTTTGCATTGCTAAGAGTGAGAAACTGTGCAAATTATCTTTTTTTGGTAAAAGTCATCATGCTTGTTTTATTCATGTGATTTGGTTTTATTTTATCTTAGGGAGAGGGTGCACGTGGCGTCCCACTCTCTGGTCATGTTGGCTTCGACAGCATGCCGGACCAGCTGGTCAACAAGTCCGTCAACCATGGCTTCTGCTTCAATATCCTCTGTGTGGGTGAGTGTGTCATGCGGGAGCTCCTTTTTTTTCTTGGGGCGAAACTAACCATTTGCTTCAGTGTATGTCACACCCCTTCACTGTGAACGCATACTGATTCTGTCCTGTGACCCACTTACTAAATACTGGTGCACTGATGGAGGGCAGTTGCAGGAACTTGTGATTTGGTTTCTTTCATACCCTGCTTTCGTGTAGCTTGCTAACAGGAGGTTAGACATTTTTATAATTGTAAATTAGACAACAAAAAATAGGGGAAATAATCTTTCAGACTATGCTATTTTGCATGTTATTTGACCTGGTCAGTAAAACATAATACAAACACACCTTCTAGAGGAAATAAACTACCCTGTGTCATCAAATCTGTCTTTGTATGTTGTGATGAAAATATTGTGGGAGTCAATCTTAAATAGAGCCCCTGGTATTAAAACTTGTATGGCTTAATATAACGGAAATTATGTCTCTTACTGAAATATGTAGTAGAAAACCTATATAAGATTTACGTTTTATGCATATTTTAGACTATGGGGGGCACCATTATTTTGTTATGATGTAAAATGTTTGCACTCTGTGAGCTACTGGGGCTACCTGTTGCTATTTTTAGCACAGCACAACTCTGAAAATAAAATTCTGATACGATTGCACATTGTGTGGCTTTTGGTTGTAATTTTCAGTTGAAGGTTCAAAAGAGAAGTGCAGGTCTTCACTGCTTTTCTAGCGATAAGATAAGGAGAAAAGAATGGGAAGATGCCTGTGGATGAATAAAACTTCCTAAAGACCTGCGTCTTTGTTCTCTCCACTTTAGTCCTGATGCCTTTGAGGCTTTTAGTAGACCACTTAGTGCAACCATTTCACATCATTGAAAAAATGGCACCCCCATAGTCCAAAATATGTAGAAAACTATGTGGATTTTTAAAATAATGTAAATCTTTCATGGGTTTTCTACCACATATTTCAGACATCATTTTGGTTATATTAAGCCATACAAGTCTTAATACCCGTGGTTCCCTTTAACAAGGTGTGTGCATGTGTGTTTGGTTTGGCAGAGAGACTGTGCCAGCTGAATTCATTTCTTGATTCCAGGTGTTGTTTACTGTTGTGTTTAGTTTGGACTAGCACTGTTGTCTGTGTATTTCAGTTCGGTGTTGTTTAACGCTGGCTTTTAAAGTTGTAGTTGTTCTGAAATCTGTGACAAAGAAGGTGATGCTCACACACAACAATGCATTTTGAGTAATCAAAAGTGGGTAGAGGAGGTCAAATGTACACCTAAACAAGGCAGAGTGTTAGACTGAAGTAGTGTGCAGGTTCACTCTTGTTCGTATTAACAGGTGAGTGATGTCGTCTGGCCTACACCTGTATGTCAGTAACAATTCCTAGAATAGCTTACTATTTTAACTGGTAGCATACTAGGAAAAACATTTCTGTAGGTTAAACAGTAGAGTCATAGTGCTAACAACACTGGTTTGGTTTGGAATGCATGAAATGATAAAATATGTTTTAAATGCAGTGCAAGTCATAAACACAAAAATGTAACTATACTCTTAAAAATTAAGGAGCTTTAAAAGGTTCTTCACAGCGATGCCATAGAAGAACCATTTTTGGTTCCACAAAGAACCATCCAGTCAAAGGTTCTTTATAGAACCATCTCTTTCTTACCTTTTAATAATTTGAAGAACCTTCTTTTGCCACAAAGAACCTTTTGTGAATCAGAAAGGTTCTTCATGTTAAAGGTTCTTTTATAGAACCATTTAAACAAAAAAGGTTCTTCTATGGCATCGTGAAGCACCTTTATTTTTAAGAGTGTAGTATGTTAAAAGAAAATGTATAATTTTTTTAAATCAACAATGTAGTATATTGTTTTTGCATTGTTGTTTATTAGTGAATTTACATGTGTAGTAGATATAAAGTTATAGATGTAAAATATATATTTAACATGGACTGCAAGAGAAAAAAATAATTGGTAACACTTACAATAAGGTTTATTAGTTAAAATTAGTTAACTACATTAGTTAACATGAACTAAGAATGAACAATACTTCTACAGCATTTACTAATCATAGTTAATGTTAAATTCAGCATTTACTAGTCCATTATTAAAATCACAAGTTGTGTTTGTTAACATAAGTTAATACGCTGAAAAATAAACGACTGTATTTTTAACTAACATTAACAAAGATTAAAAAATAGTGTAATGTTTTGTTCATTGTTCATTCATGTTATTTAATACATTAACTAATGTTAACAAATAATTATGTATTTTTGATTAAATTTATTTATAATCAGGTTCCTGATCATCCTGTCATACAAAAAATAGTTTTGAATGCTCAGCATTTTAATAATAATTTTGAAATTTGTTTGTAAAATCAACAGTATGGTCTGAGGAGGTGTTTATAGCAAACTGTGAATCAGGCATATATGATGCTTGTATGCTAAGAGGTCATATGCCAATAAACCAAGTAAAATTCTAGCTAAATCTTATGCCTGTGATGTCTTCATGCTTTTCGTATTCACTTTGCCTTTTAAATTATTTACACAAAGGCATTGTTTCAGTTTTTTGTTAGCATCTCCTAAAGTTCAAGGCATCTGCCAGGGCTTTTATTCCATTACTGCTAAAGCTCTAAGGAGGTAGTAACAGAACTCTCTAGAAACTAGTGTAAAGGGAATTTGGCAAATGGCTTGCAGGCCTCTCTCTCCTCTCTTCTTTCCTGATTATTCATGTGCAGGTTCAGCTTCAATGCTTCAGGTTTGGTGAATGCTGGGTGCTTTGGCATGCTGTAAATATCATGCCGTGATTATCTGGAGAAGAGAGGAGATGCTTGTGATTCATATAACCATCAGCTTTGATTGAGTTATGTGATGATCAGTGTATGATGCCTGCGTTGCCTTTAATTCAGTCTCAGGGATTTCATACCTTGTGATAGTCACTGCTCATCAGCATTTGATCTGGGTAGAAAATCGCTGCTTTATTTTTAGGTGTCAGACGAGGTTTTTCTGCTCACGCCTGTAGTGAGGGGCCCGTGGGAATGGGATCTGCAGGCTGAGTTTATGAAGAAATGGCAAATGTGAGCCATCCATATAATTAACATTCTGGTGGTGTTGCGTGATGTCCATTTCTACTGCGCTTGTGGCTGTCAGGAAAGCAAGAATAGGACCTTTAGGCAAACTCAGCCAGGATTGAGCATGGCTTTTAGACTTTTACACACCGATTATGTGGGTTAAAATCCAAAGTGAATGCATCAGCTAAATATTATTAAAGCTGATGTGTGTAATTTTGATGTTAAAAATTCTCCTATTCCTGTTTAATATGTAGAGACAACTATGTAATATACTATATAGTATTTAATTATTTAAAATATCCTATACAGGGCAAATCCAGTGTTATGGATGTGACACACAAATGCTTAGAGAATGTATGTGTTAACAATATACCGAACCATCTGTTTATATTTTATTAAACCCTTGCTGATAGAGTTTAAACATTAGAAAAATATCATATTTTTAATGAAATTTGAGAGCTTTCTGACCCTGCATAGACATGAATGCAACACATTCCCAGGCCTAGAAACATAGTAAGGACATTGTTAAAATAGTCCATGTGACATCAGTGGTTCAACCTTAATTTTACAAAGCTGCGAGAAGACTTTTTGTGCACAACGAAAACGAAAATAACGACTTCATTCAACAGTTTCTTCTCTTCTGTGTCAGTCTCCGCCGTGCTTTCACGAGACCATGACATAGAGCCTGGCAGCTTATTGTTGTGTTTCTTACAGGTGAGACGGGTTTGGGAAAGTCCACTCTCATGGACACCCTGTTCAACACCAAATTTGAGGGTGAACCTACACAGCACAATCAGCCTGGAGTGCAGCTCAAGTCCAACACTTACGAGCTGCAGGAGAGCAACGTTCGCCTCAAGCTCACTGTGGTCAACACTGTAGGCTTTGGAGATCAGATCAACAAAGAGGACAGGTGAGATCTGTCAAATGATCTTGTGTCAAATGAGGTTACATAAAACGATTCTTTAGCTACTTTAAAATAAGTCCTATGATGATCCACAATGTTAGTTATAAGCTTCCACTGATATATTTGTCATTTGATTATAGGTACAATCTACTTGTGCTTAATAATTCATTGAAATTTGTTGTTGGTTTTAAATGTGTCGGTGTGTGTGTGTAATATTTTATTACTATAACTGATAATAATTTATATATTATACTCAGCCTAGTATGTTTGAAAACAGATAATAAATCTCAGGTGAGAAACCAATATCAGTTTAATGTCATTAGTTATGACTGCAAAGAACATTTTGTGCGATCACTTTTTTTTTTGTACATAGTGATGCATTAAAAGATTCTACAGAGAATTCACTACCCTCTTTTGTTTATTTGGGACTTCAGAGTCTTGGATGTTTTTTTTCATTAGAGAAAAACTCGCATTAAAAGGAATTCTGTTGTTCCTGCTTTTCTTGATCTGTCATGTGACGCTTTTGTGTGCAGAGCTCATTTTAATATAAAGGATGTATGGTATCAGGAAACCAGATATAACCCCTCTTTCAGGTTTCTGATGCTGTAGGCTAAAAAAGTGCCAGTTGTAAAGGATTTTCATGGTGTTCAGATTTGACTGAAACCACATGTTATTAAGCTGAATGGTTGTGACAAGCTTTATTTTGCCTGAAGATGCACTTTTACAAGTCTTGAGTTATCCAACCATTTATAGATGGCTGAACCAGTATCTTTTCCCCCTCAAAACTAACAGTTTAATTTTACTTTTCTGTAATTCACCTGAAGCTTTAAACTTTTTGTACATTACCCTAATCTTACTTAAAGGGATAGTTCACCCAAAAATAAAAATCCTGTCATTAATTACTCACCCTCATGTTGTTCCAAAGACCTTCGTTCATCTTCGGGAACACAAATTAAGATATTATTGATGAAATCCGAAAGCTTTCTGTCCCTGCATAGACAGCAATGCAAAATCAGAAGATGAACTAAGGTCTTACGGGTTTGGAACAACACTAGGGTGAGTAATTAATGTCAGAATTTTCCTTTTTGGATGAACTATCCCTTTAAGTGTGAGTGTTAGGTCAGTGTTTTGACCGTATGTAATTATTTCCACTTCTTTATTGTTCAACTTGCAGTTACAAGTCTATTGTGGAATTCATCGATGCTCAATTTGAGGCCTACCTGCAGGAGGAACTGAAGATTAAACGCACCCTACACAGTTATCATGATACACGGATCCACGCCTGTCTGTATTTCATCGCTCCCACTGGACACTCGTTAAAGTCCCTCGATCTGGTCACTATGAAGAAGTTGGACAGTAAGGTTAGTGATGTATTTTATATTTAACAAGTGTAAAATACTGATCAGAATGACAATATTGTCAACGTTATCTTAGTTGATACAGTATTTAATGCAGTGGACTATTACTTTTTGATTGTAATTTATTACATTTTTTTTTTTTATTCTATTCTAACAAAATAATGTTTTAAATAAATAATACAAAAATAGGCTTGTATTCAGTTGAAGTAATGTCTGCCAAATATGTGGCTTAGCATTATTTACATTAGTGATGTTTTTTATGTTTGCTCACACATATGACTGAACAGAATGACAATATGGTTAACGTTATCTTAGTCAATACAGTATTTAAAGGAGAAGTCCACTTCTAAAACCACAGTTTACAAATAATTTACTCAACCCCTTGTCATCCAGGATGTTCATGTCTTTCTGTCTTCAGTCGTAAAGAAATTATGGTTTTTGAGGAAAGCATTTCAGGATTTTTCTTCATATAATGGACTTCGATTGTGCCCCCGATTTTGAACTTCTGAAATGCAGTTTAAATGCAGCTTCAAATGGCTCTACACGATCCCAGCTGAGGAAGAAGGGTCTTATCTAGCGAAACGATTGGCCATTCTTTAGAAAAAAAAAAAAAATATTGTATACTTTTTAAGCACAAAAGCTCGCGTAGCACAGGTTCTTGGATGCGCGTCCACGGGTCGGTAAAATGATCCGAACTTCCCATCACTACTACGAATCACGTCTGTGTACTCCGGCTAAAAAAGGTAGAGTATGGCAAAAAACTCCATCTCATTTTCTCCTACAACTTTAGAATCGTCCGATACATTGTACCTTTTTGTTTGTAAACAGTGTTTGACTTACTTGCACTTTCTTAGTCTTTGTGCGTTTGCTTTGTAAACACTGGGTCTGTAGATCCGCCTACGTTCCGCGTGAACTTTCGACATGATTCAATAGTATATTGTGAACGTGCATGCCAGAACCTGTGCTACGTGAGCTTTTGTGCTTTAAAAAGTATACAAATTTTTATTTTTCGAAAAATAAATCGATCGTTTCGCTAGAGAAGACCCTTCTTCCTCGGCTGGGATCATTTAGAGTCATTTGAAGCTGCATTTAAACTACATTTCGGAAGTTCAAAGTCGGGGGCACAATCGAAGTCCATTATATGAAGAAAAATCCTGAAATGCTTTCCTCAAAAACCATAATTTCTTCACGACTGAAGACAAAGACATGAACATCTTGGATGACAAGGGGGTGAGTAAATTGTTTGTAAATTGTGGTTTTGGAAGTGGACTTCTCTTTTAATGCAGTGGACTATCAAAAATACATTACTTTTTGATTGTAATTTAGATTTTTTTTTTTTTTTTTTTTTTAATTCTAACAAAATATTAATGTTGTTTTTTAATAATACAGAAATAGGCTTGCATTCAATTAATGTCTGCCATATATGTGGCTTAGCATTATTTACTGTTTCACTGTGCAGAGCAGTTGATGTTTTTAAGATGTGGGTTATTAAACATTCAGCTGATGGCTATGCCATGTTTAATGTCACTGGAGCTGTGTAGATGGAGTCAGTGAAGGTCAGCTGTGTAATACTGCATTCTCTTTCATCTCTCTCTGTGCTGCACAGACTCCCTGAACAAAGATGCTCTCAGATCTGAAGCTGAGCCTAACAGTTACCTTGTATGCTTGAAAAGAGATGCATGTGTACTCGCACTGTGGCTAAAGCTTTATTTAAAGTGTCTGTGTTAACCTCACAATTCATCAGTAGTAAATTAGAGGATAGCATAAAGCTAGTGGCCAGGCTACTGAGAATAGTATTGAGATAGTGGTGTGGGTGGCAGCAGGGAGTGTTAAAATTGAGTGAGTGGGATCAGAGCACTCCATATGTGCACTTGTGTGTGTAAAGGAGAGAGTCATGAGTGGAGGATGGGTGTTTGATTATCCCCCTACTAGCATGGTTAGTTTAACCCCCATCCATGAGACCTGAGATTAAAGGAGTAATTCATCCAAAAAATAGAAATTAATTTAATCACCTTCATGACGTTCCAAAACCATGTCTTTCTTTTTTAAACAACATCCAGGCCATTTTATACATATATATAGTGAAAGTAAATGAGGACAGAGACTCGAGTTCCAACTGAACTATCCCTTTAAATCTCCTCTATGAATTGGTTTCAAAGTGAATATCAAATAGCTGCATATGCTTAATTCTGTTCCAGTTTAAAGTGCATTCAGATTTGAGCAGATTGAGCTTATGTAAGCTTTCACTGTGTACTATGGAGTTCATTTTAATTGCATTAGCTCCTCCTAATTAAAAATTTAAAAAGAGTCTATAAGTCTATTTGTGCAAATACATGTGTTTGCAGCAGCCTCTGTGCATAAAGTAAATGCTGTCTTTTTCGGCACTCCGTGTGCCATTTATTCAGTTTGCTCAGGCATAAAAGAAGAGAGAAGCTGAGTGTCTATATTTATCTGGACTTAGCCAGATGTTCTGAGGTTGCTTGAGTTGCTTGCATCTGTATTTAGTAATTTACTGCCTGAGTGGTTGAAAGTTAGCTGTCTGAAAGGGAAATATTTGCTTGCTAGAGTTGTTTAGGGGCTTGATATGAACAGAAATCATCTGACCACTGCTGTGTTTGCTTGTCATCTTAATTAATGTGTACAGAAATGTATTTATTTATGTTTACTGATTATTTCCAAATGCCTACAAAAAGTGTTTCTCCTTCTACGTATAGGTGAATATCATCCCCATCATTGCCAAATCAGATGCCATCTCAAAGAGTGAACTTGCTAAGTTCAAAATTAAAATCACAAGTGAGTTGGTGAGCAACGGCGTCCAGATCTACCAGTTTCCCACTGACGATGAGACCGTGGCAGAGATCAACTCAACCATGAATGTAAGTAACTTGTATTTGGCCAAAATCTTTTGTTTTCAGCCAAAACAGTTTTGGATGGGTCAAAATCATTGTGCAAAAAAGTGTAGTTTATTAGGGCTTCTCCAATGACACATTTTGATTGTGTCTGTGTTTTACTTGTGAAGACAGCATGGATAAACACTTCAGTCAGTGTTTAAACCATGGGAAAATGTCCTCAGAAAAGACCATCAATGTCTAAAACACAGTCAGCTGGAAAAAAATAACGCTAGGGAGGAGAATTTTGATAAATATGTGGCCCTGGACCACAAAACCAATCATAAGGGTTATTTTTTTTTAAATTGAGGTTTATACATCATCTGAAAATAAATAAGCTTTCCATTGATGTTGATTGGTTTTGTTAGGACAGGACAATGTTTGTCCAAGTTACAACTATTTGAAAATCTGGAATCTGATGGTGCAAAAAAATCAAAATATTGAAAAAAATCACCTTTAAAGTTGTCCAAATGAAGTTCTGAGCAATGCATATTACTAATTAAAAAATAAGTCCAAGTTGTCCAAGTTACAACTATTTGAAAATCTGGAATCTGACGGTGCAAAAAAATCAAAATATTGAAAAAAAATCACCTTTAAAGTTGTCCAAATGAAGTTCTGAGCAGTGCATATTACTAATTAAAAAGTAAGTTTTGATATATTAATGGTGGTAAATTTACAAAATGTCTTCATGCAACATGATCTTTACTTAATATCCTATTGATTTTTGGCATAAAATAAAAAATGAATAATTTTGACCCATACAGTGTATTATTGGCTATTGCTACAATTATATTCGTTCTACTTAACGAACAGTTTTGTGGTCCAGGGTCACATATATGCATTATATTACATACTCTTTTCATTATTTTTTTTTATGCCTTTCATTATTTCATTATATCTTCATTATTTAATGTATGTCTGGTAAAATCATTTACATTTCACAAGAAATGAAATTGGAGTAGAAACACGAAAAGTCAATATAAATGCCAATATAAAAACTCAATTTACATGTTTATATACAGCTATAGATAATTTTTATTTGTGTTGATTATTAAAAACATCTTATTAATTAATTTATTATTAAATAAAATAATAAATTAATTAATAATCAAAACATATTACTAATCAAAACTTATTTTTGATTAGTATTATGCATTGCTAAGAACTTCATTTGGACAACTTTAAAGGTGATTTTCTCAATATTTTGTTTTTGTTTTTTGCACCCTCAGATTCCAGATTTTCGAATAGTTGTATCTAGTTGTGTAGTTGTACATATAATTAAATAGTTGTATATGGTTTGTTAGGATACTGTCCTATTATAACAAACCATACATCAATGGAAAGCTTATTTATTCAGCTTTCAGATGATGAATAAATCTCAATTTAAAAAAATGTACCCTTATGACTGGGTTTGTTGAAAAAAGGTTTTGCCTTTGTGTTTCCAAGTCTAAAATCTAGTTACTTTGTGCTAGAGAACAAAATGTACTTTTAGTATTTTGGTATTATTTAATTACAGAAACCAGATAAAGAATGATGTGTTCCTCTTGAAATCCTTTTGCATAGAATCAATCACAACTGTACTATTTCATGTTTTGCTTGGAGACAATGCAGCCATGTTTTATACTTAAGCGCTTGTCCGGTTCTCATTTCACATCATAGTTCAGCAGTTTAAGTGAGAAGGACTCCATATGGTGTCCAGCTTTCCTGCTTGTGTTTGCTCACAGGAAATGACACCACAATAGGAGAGGCATTCTTCTTCAGTGTACTCTCACAACAACATGTTTTTACTGTGGGATAGACACACTTTGTATAGAGCAGGCTGCATGAATGAATGTCAGTTCACCACACAGCCTGTGCCTGCGGGGTTACTGTGGAGGTCTTCCAGTACTGGTTAACCATTGAAAACAAAGATAGCTGACCTCAGGACCCTTCCCACTCATTTTAAATGGGATGTGCCCTCATATATTTTTCTCAGTGGTTTTAAAGGCCATTCTTGTGCAGTAAATGTTATCATAAGGTAATTTCTTTGAGGGTTTCGACACTGTGAGTTGTAGAGAGGAGGATGCTGTGTTGTTTCCTCTGTGTTTATACTCTCGGTAATATTGTGAAATGGCAAAGCTGAATTTTCAGCAGCAATTACTCTAGTCTTCAGTGTCACATGATCCATTAGTAATCATTGTAATATGCTGATTTGGTGCTGAAGATTTTTATTTTTTATTTTAATTATTATCAATGTTTTTCAGGATTCTAGAATGTTTCAAAGAACAGCATTTATTTGAAATATAAATCTTTTGTAACATTAAAAGTGTTCTTAATGTCATTCTTGATTAATTTAATACATAATGTTTCCAAAAATATATACTCACCCCTATTTTGCATTTAAATGTTGCATAATCAACTCTATTACTGTAAGAACTTAAAATAGACTGGAGTATTTTTGCTAAATTATTTGTTTGTGGGATTTTTTTTTTGTACTCTGCAGGGTCATTTGCCTTTTGCAGTGGTGGGAAGCACTGAGGAAGTGAAAATTGGGAACAAGATGGTGCGAGCACGCCAGTACCCCTGGGGAACTGTTCAGGGTAAGTGCCGGTCACGTCTTCTAGAGGAAATGACACTGAGCTCTTCCCTCTGTTTGGCCGTGGCCTCTTTGTTCAGGACATCCAAACCCATCCCGTCCCTCCCTTTCTGCCGCGTTGTGTCTGGACACTCCTTTTCAACACACCATCCTCTTTCTCGCTTGGGTTTTTTTTTTTTTTTTTTTACAGCAGGGTAGAATGCTAATATATTAGGACTGTCAAAACGAGAAACTGAGTTGTAATTTCCATGTGACTTATCGCTGTGGAGCAACAGGAAAATTACGTCATTACAGCACTGACAATAGCACACACAATCAGCAGTAGTTATTCTTATCATATGATTCTTCAGAAATCATTGTAATATGCTGCTTTGCTGCTCAAGAAACTTTTTTATTGTCAGTGTTAAAGAATGTTAAAGTACATATATTTATTGCAGTGTCCTTATATGAAAAAGAGGATCTGCAGTACAATGGTGATCATTTGTCATGTTCAGTAAGCTGTACAAATCCAGCTGACTTCATTCACTATCTGTCCTGTCAGTCTTTGTTAACGTGTTTTATGCATGCAGTGATTTGATGCGTAACATCATAGCAGCAGTACTCTGACTGTCTTCAGGCTGTCTGTGACATCACTCTAAATCTCTCTCTCTCTCTCTCTCTCTCTATCTCTCTGTCTCTATCATGAGATAGAGTCATGGTGCAGCTCACGTGCTCTTACTTAATTTAGCCTACTGCAAGGCTGACCTGACTGAGGAAAATTTTTATATGTGATGTGTGTGTTTTCATGCATCACTGCCGCTGTGTGTCAAGTGTTTACTTTTGATTTATTGCACACATTTTACTTAATTAAAGATACATGGATTGAAATCAGTGTATATCAGCTGGTTTTGCACAGACAAGCAGCACTCGTGATTTCTTAGCAAATGTAAAATATCTATTTGTTTATACTGTTACAATAACAGCTGCAGGGAATGTTGATAGTGTTAACAATACTAGATCACAGCTGCTGGTAAGAGTTATACGAACTGACTGTTAAAAAAGGTCTTGTCCTTGTATCAGTGGTATGAAATAGAATAATGCTATCAGAAGTCACCAAGATGTTAAAATTCATGTATTTTACATGTTGAAAAAAGTCTGTCTGGCAAGATTTTTATTTTAAAATTCAAATCTTAAAATTTCTCAATCACACAGTGTCAGCTTTTATATGGCCCTATGATTTCCACGATGCGGAAAATGCGGACAGAATCACGGAATACAGTGATTTTTTTAAAAAAAAAAAAAAAAAGAATTGACTGTATAACACGTAATGTTATGAAATTTGCCTAATTTTGGATCATTAAATCACACTTAAATTAAGCTGCAGAAATACTATTTAAATATGAGTCCTGCATGTTCTGTGTGTCTCTGTGTGAATGAATGGCACAGACGCGTGGTTTCGTCTACACACACTGAAGCAAGCGTGACGCTCACTGTGTTTTCAGCCTTTGCCGCCTCAATATAAGTACATGAATACATAATCTCTAGAACTGCTCTGAGAGTCACTTCATGAGCATGTTACAGTTTAATTTGAGAAAAACTGTTGTCATGTATGCAAACAGAAACTTAACGTTCTTTATGGCAACTCGTCAAAAAAGTCTGGTTCAACTTGAAGAAACTGTGACTGAAATATATTACTTAATGTAATGATAGTACTAGTACTAATAATAAAATTATTATTAAAACATTATTTTTTTTAAGGAATATTTACCAGAAAAAAAATTTACCCAAAAAAACCCCACAAATAAATAAAAAAAATAAAAGAAATAATAACAATACTTAAAAAAAAAAAAAAATTAGAATTAGAAATGCTTTTGATGATTTACATTTAATGAAAACATTAAAATAATATCCAAATGAACGGAAAACACAAAATCTAGTAAAAATATAACTGAATTTGAGAGACAAATGTATGGGGCCTTAAAAATTTAATTCTTGTTGAACTTTTAATAAATTGCCATTAGATTGTATAAGTTTCGTGATTTCAATTAATTAGACATGATTTTTGATTACTTTTTTTTTTTTTTTTTAATTTAAAGATTAAAACAGTCTAGAAAAAATAAAATGAAAAAAACATGGAATCCAGAAAAATTAAAATGGAAACACTGGAATTTAAAACAAAATAAAACTGATTTCATAGGGCCCTACTTGTAAACACCTATAAGAATTAAACACATGCTTAAAATACATTGTCGTTCCACTGTTATGTATGTTGTGTGTCATGTCAACTAAACGTCTGCAGCTTTTCCATAAACTACCCAGATCTTTAACTCTTAGACTAACTCCACCCTTGAAGGCAGTGCAGTAATTAAGGCATATGGCATGTCCAGGAGGAAGTTATTTTCTTCTTTTTTCATGTCCCATATGACTCTGGAGATCATTGGTGGTCATTCTCCTTTGTGTTTTGTTTTCCAGTGGAGAATGAGAATCACTGTGATTTCGTGAAGCTGAGAGAAATGCTGATCAGGGTCAACATGGAGGACCTGCGAGAGCAGACTCACACTCGCCACTATGAGCTATATCGCCGCTGCAAGCTGGAGGAGATGGGATTCAAAGACACCGACCCCGACAGCAAACCCTTCAGGTAAAGATAGTGACAGAAAAATGTATAATCTGCATTTTTAGCCATAAATAAATGGGAAAGTGATAGTTCACTTATGTACACAGCCTCATGTCATTCTAAACCTATAAGGCTTTGGTTCATCTTCAAAACAAATTAAGATACACTACCAGTCAAAAGTTTTTGGACAGTAAGATTTTTAATGTTTTGTAAAGAAATCCCTTCTGCTCACCAAGCCTGCATTTATTTGATCCAAAGTACAGCAAAAACATTAACATTTTGAAATAATTTTACTATTTAAAATAACTTTTTTTTTTTTTTTTTATATATTTTAAAAGGTAATTTATTCCTGTGATTTCAAAGCTGAATTTTTAGCTGAATCATTCTAATATTCTTATTTGCTGCTCAAAAAACATTTATTATTATTATTATAATTATGATGTTAAAAACAGCTGAGTAGATTTTTTTTTTTTTTTTTTTTTCATGTTTCTTTGATAAATAGAAAGTTCAGAAGAACAGCATTGATCTGAAATGGAAATCTTTTGTAACATTATAAATGTCTTTAACTTCACTTTTGATCAATTTAAAGCATCATTGCTAAATAAAAGTATTAATTTCTGTCATTTCTTTCACAAATAAAATTTAAAAAATATACACTCTCCAAGCTTTTGGATGATATAGTGCATAATGTTAAAAGCTTTTTATTTCAGCAGGATCTTTCTATTCATCAAAGAATCCTGAAAAAAAAAAATGTACTCAACTGTTTTAAATATTATTAATAATAATAATAATAATAATAATAATAATAATAATAATAATAAATGTTTCTTGAACAGCAAATCAGCATATAAGAATGATTTCTGAAGGATCATGTGACACTGAAGACTGGAGTAATTATGCTGAAAATTTGGTTTTGGTCACAAGAATAAATTACATTTTAAAATATATTCAAATAATTAAAAAAAGAGTTATTTTAAATAGTTAAAATATTTCTCAATTTTACTGTTTTTGCTGTACTTCAGATCAGGCCTGGTGAGCAGTAGACCCTTCTTTAAAAAAAACATTCAAAAACTTTTGACTGGTAGTGTATTTTTAATAAAACCTAAAAGACCATAATTGAAAATCCAGTTAACCAAAACCTAAAAGATCTAAGAAGATTATAAAGGCATTGTAAAATCCATATGAACTGAGTGGCTTTAATTCATTTTTGGTAAACTATCCTTTTAAAAAAAAAAACACTTGTGTATGGTTTGTTGTGTTCAGCCTCCAAGAAACATACGAAGCCAAGAGGAATGAGTTCATGGGTGAGCTGCAGAAGAAAGAGGAGGAGATGAGGCAGATGTTTGTCCAGAGAGTCAAAGAGAAGGAGGCAGAGCTGAAAGAGGCAGAAAAGGAGGTTTGTTTGTTTGTTTGTTTGTTTGTTTGAAAACTGTAATTATAGCAGTTTTGTAACAAATTTAGCCAAAGTGTTATCCACAGCTCTTGCAATACAGGTATGTACAGTAGTTTGATTTATACAATCAAATGCATCCAAACATTAATTAAAAAAAAAAAGTCAGTGTTTACTTCTTAAAATAAAAAATGGACTATTTTACAATAGATGTAAAGCTTTGTTTGTTCAGTAACAAATACTGACTCTGGTGTTCCCGTCGCAGCTTCATGAAAAGTTTGACCGTCTCAAGAAGCTTCACCAGGATGAGAAGAAGAAACTAGAGGACAAGAAGAAGGCTCTTGATGATGAGCTTAACAGCTTCAAGCAGAAGAAGACGGCCGCTGAGCTGCTGCAGGCCCAGAACCAGCAGGCAGGGAGCTCCGCCACACTCAAGAAGGATAAAGAGAGGAAAAAGTAAGTATTGACCTCTACATGGTTCCTAACCCTCACAACCTTCCCTCCTCGAGACACCAGAAGATCACGATGCAGGAGAACATGTGTGAACTTGTGTATGTGTGTGTGCGCATTTCACTGGCCGCTCATGTAATATTGAAAGGGACATTGAATTTGGAGTTCAGATGGATGGAGTTGACAGTGCAGTGATATGAAAATAAAAGGTCTAGTTTGAGCATATACATTACTGTTCAAAAGTTTAGAAGAGTTTTTTAAAATAATTAAAGCAAAGATGCTTTAAATTAGATGTTAGATTAATTTTATATATATATATTTTAAATAAATGCTTATTAACACAAAAAACACATTAAGCAACACAACTGTTTTCAACACTGAAAATGTTTCTTGAGAACCGCTTCTGCATATTATAATGATTTCTGAACAATCTTATTAATGCAGAAGACTGAAGTAATGGCTGCTGAAAATTCAGCTTCACAATCACAAATAAATTATATTTTAAAATATATTAAAATAGAAAAGCTATTTTAAATTGTAAACATATTTCAGATTATTTCACAATATTTTTCGACAACATTTTACTGACCTCCAAACTTTGGAACAGTAGTGAAGATACTCATTCTAGTGCATTTATAATACAAAACATCAGGCACATTTTGGTACTG
Organism: Cirrhinus mrigala; assembly: GCA_036247105.1. Taxonomy (NCBI): domain Eukaryota; kingdom Metazoa; phylum Chordata; class Actinopteri; order Cypriniformes; family Cyprinidae; genus Cirrhinus; species Cirrhinus mrigala. Next base: position 10,174,492 of record CM070020.1, on the reverse strand, counting down.
TTCAGCAGTATTTCAACTGGTATGAAAAGATGTGTGGTAGAAATCTTGTATTTACTGAACATGTTAGACAATTCTAAATAGTTATAATTACACATACTATTTAATTATAATTTTCATTGTATTAAATGATTACATTATCAAAGGCATGGTTCACCCAAAAATGAAAACGGTCATTGTTTAATCACCCTCAAGTTGTTCTAAACCTGTATGGGCTTCTTTTTTCTGTTGAACACAAAAGAAGATATTTTGAAGAATATTGGTAACCCAACAGTTGCTGGGCTCCATTGACTTCCATAGCTATGTGAGTCAATGGGAAACAGACATTTTTTGGTTTTGAACATTCTTTAAAATATATTCTTTTGTGTTGAGAAGAACTTTCATGTAGGTTTAGATCAACTTGAGGGTGAAGTGAATGCTGAGAGAATTTTCATTTTTGGGTGAACTATCCCTTTAACAGTAAAATACTGCATTCGCTTATTGCATTGTGATCACGCACATTCAATCTGAAAAGGGTACTAGTAATCAGAGCTCAAATAAATTGCTTCAATAATGCTGGTAATCACTCATGGTTGTGTATTCAAGCTGATTTGCTGCATTCACCTGAGTATTATATGGGAAGAAGACACTTGCACTGACAAGGTTTACTTTTTTGATGATTTTTCATATCAGTCTCTTCCGTTTATAACCGTTTCCCCACCTAAGCTTTTTGTATGTCCTCACAAGGCAGCACTCTTCACAGCAATGAGATACTGAGGAAACACCGTTAAATGTTGGCGTCATGCTTTTATTTTTGCAGTATGCAATGTGCAAGATTGTCCAAATCCAAAATTTGAGATCAAACTTACAGCATATGGGGCATTCTACAGAAATGGTCCAAAGTCTAAGTTGGAAACGTCTTTTTCAAAAAATGTGTATGTTTGCAAATTGTATAATATCCAAAGTACACGTTTCTAGCAATTGTGCAGTTAATTCTCATATTGTATTTTCAGAAAATTTTGGAATATTTGTCCTCTCCCCAAATTTGTCACTACCGAAACACAGTAATGATAATTTAATTAGCAGGATTATGTTGACCTATTAAGATTTTGCATACATATGTTAAATACATATTTTTTTTTTTTTGGCTATTTTAAGATTTTTTTCAGAGGTTAATCAATAACAGTGACATTTTTAACAATATTTCAAGTGTAATTTATGAGATTTGTTGTATTTTGAATCCATTTTTTCTTTGTAAAAGGCAAAAAGTTGATCATACTGATTTCAAAGTTAAGGATTCATTAGTTTGAATATATGTTGAACCAAAAAATATCATAACATCTTAGTTGATAATTCAGTATACTTTATTTTTGACCAAAAAAAACTTTTGTTAATGACTGCACATTTTTGGTACAGAATTTTAACAGTACCAAAACATACTAAAATACAAAAAAATGGCATAACTGTACTAAAATTGTTTATTTCCCCCAAATATGAGGATAATGTGTTCCCTTTTGTCGCTACCGAAACGATGACATGTTTTTGTCCTGACGGTTTTGGTAGTGACAATTTTATGGGATAACACCCAAAAAAACAAAGATGGCACTACTGAAACTCCACCAAATGTTTCGCTAGTGACTGTTTCGGTGGTGACAGTTTTAGACACTTTTTAGCTAGCTCAAAGATGCTAATCAGCACATGGTTAGCTAGCACAGTTCTGAACAGTGGTACACATATAAAAACTAAATGTTATGGAATAACTCTCAAAAAAGCTTGCTTAATTGCAGAAAAAAAGGGTTCGGTAGTGACGTTCCTTAAAGTTACATGCAGGTTTTTTTAGACTTTTAAACACATTTACCTCAGAATGATTTAACCCATCTTTCACATCTTGTAGCTATGAGAGAGAGGGACACATGAATATTTCCTGGTCATAAATGTAGGAGTGTAGTTAAAATCAGCAAACATACGCTGTTTCGGTAGTGACATGAAAAAGCGGGACACTTTTTTTTTTTTTTTTTTTTTTTTTTTACATAAAGCTCCAAAGTTACAAAGAAAATCTAAAAGAAATATTTTTTTTTGAACTTCACTTTGTAAAAGAATCAAAAAGATACTTTTGAAAACAACAATGGAAAAAAAACAACAAATTATTTCAATATCATTCTCATAAGTTGAAATTTAAGGGTTAGTGTTCGGGACAGCCGAGAAAGTACCCAATAATTGATGATTTTAAATTAGGACTGTCAAACAATTAATCACGATTAATCACATACAAAATAGTTTGAGTTTGCCTAATATATGTGTGTGTACTGTGTAATTATTATGTGTATATAAATACACACAAATTATGTATATATTTAAGAGAAATATGTTATGTGCAAAATTTAATTTATAATATAAGTGATATAAAAATTAGAATAAATACATATACTTGTAAATATTTCTTAAATATATGCACAAATGTGTTTGTATTTATATATACATAATAATTACACAGTACACACACATATATTAGGAAAACAATTAAATGTTTCACAGCCCTATTTTAAATATATTAAGCTTACTAATATTTTAAATATTATTGTGGGTTTCAATAGATAATAGAATGATCTAGCAAACATCTAATATTTGAATACATAAATGCTTTTTAAATGTGTTTTTGTGTTTGTGGGACAGCAGTTTGCACCAATTCTGTAGAATGGCCTGTATGTATGTATATATATATATATATATATATATATATATATATATATATATATATATATATATATATATATAGAGAGAGAGAGAGAGAGAGAGACAGAAAAATGGTACAGTTTTCCTCAGTACTCTTTCAGGCAAGGGCATGTAGATTATTCATTGTTTGATGTTGCATGTAAGGTGTCTTGTCTAGTTTGTGCACGTGTCATGTACGTCTCATCCATGCTGTTTTCCAGTTAACTCCTCACCTGTTCCCAGTCCTGCATGAGACACCTTATGCTGGTAAGGCTTTCAAAGTATCTCTTAAGGCACGAACCCTCGCTAAAACAAGGGAACTAAATTACAAAAACACATGTAATGATGATGGTCAGTTAGCCTGATCCTGTAATTGCAGTGTCAAAGCACTGCAGTAGTAATTACAGCTTTTCCTATTCATGCTTAAAAGTACTGGTAATGTGAAGTATGTCTGTGTGGCAGCAGCAGGAGATATTATGTCACCAGCGCCAGGCGAGAGTTTATTGCTCTCCCTGTGTGATGTGCAGCCATCTGCCATCTGAATCCATAACAATCTGCTGTTGTTTGCACTCCATTGCTCTTGCACGATCTCACACAAAAGAGCCTTTAATGGCTCGGCTCCTACAGCTGGGTCACACTAGTCCACCACTTGGCCTTAAAATAATGCTGTTGTTGAGTGAGCTATCCCTTGTCACGGACCTTTTATTAATTGTTAAAGGATATCCGGTTTATGCAAGTAACACAACAGAAGACACCATGTAATGAATTTTATCTGGTACAAAGAGAACAATTCTAAGCCTTACCACATACACCCCCTGCAACCGCTTTGAAGTGTTTTAACACATGCACGACTAACATTTTGGATCATTTTTTTTAATTAATGTGTGAATACAACAGTGTGTAACCTGTAGGGAACAATAATCTTCCTTCTCTCTCGTTTCCAGTTCAGGATTCCTGTAGAAAGTGCTCCCCCTGCCCGCTGTGAATGAGCTCTTCCCCCCTCAGTGTTCCTGAGCCATGCTGTTCACGTTCCCTCCCCCCTCTATCCCTCTCCCTAGTTTAATGCATAACACAGCTGAGGAGGGATATTAACTGTGAATGAAATCCTTCTTTAATTGTTTAACTTCTTTTTTTTTTTTTTTTTTTTTTTTAAATTTTACATGCGATTTGTTCTTTTTCTTTGTTTTACATGCTGTGTTATGATGTCATGATGATATTGCTTTTTGCATGACGTGTTTGATTCAACTTTAACATGAGGGCTACTGTTGTGGGTATGCAGTAGTTAAGTGCACAAGTTAAAATGGGACAAATTCTATTAGCAGTACTATAATTCTCATTAGTAGTATTAAAATATGAAGATTTATGAGCTGCTTTCTGTTCAGTCATGCAGATTTACGAGATTTTCCAACGAAGTCAGGAACATGAGTAGTAATGATGTTTTGTCTCATTTTAGCTCATGCGTGTTATACAAATACTGCCATACCTCATTTTTTATAAACGTGTCATTTGCTATGCTTGTATTAGTTTTGAAACATTTTGGCACATCTCATCTAAATGTAAGCACCTTTTATAGCTCTATTTTTGTGACATTTTATTTTTCACAGAATTAATAAAAAAAATCACTTTCTAATAAATAAATATCAATTGCAAAGGGACCAATTTTGTATCAGTAATAAACGGCATTCTTTCATAAACCTTTAAACTCTGGGAAGTCATTGTGTATGAATATCAGACAATTAATTCTGCATTTTATTTGCATTATTCATAAAACTGGGACTAAATGTTTGTCAAAAGTTTTTTAACAGTAAGATTTTAAATGTTTTTTTTTTATTTATTTTTTTTTAAAGAAGTCTGCATTTATTTGATCCAAAGTACAGCAAAAACCGTACAATTTTGAAATATTTTTACTGTTTAAAATAACTGCTTTCTATTTGAAAATATTTTAAAATGTAAAAAAAATTTCCGTGATCAAAGCAAAATTTTCAGCATCATTACTCCAGTCTTCAAAAATCATTGTAATATGCTATGCTGATTTGCTGTTCAAGAAACATTTATTATTATTATTATTATTAATTATTAATAATATTTAAAACTGTTGAGTACATTTTTCTTTGATGAATAGAAATATCCAAAGATCAGAATTTATCTGAATTTTGTAACATTATGCACTATACCATTTTAAAATCTTGGAATCTTGGAGAAATTATAGAAATTAATACTTTTATTTAGCAAGGATGCTTTAAATTGTTCAAAAGTGATGATAAAGATATTTACAATGTTACGAAAGATTTCCATTTCAAATTGTTGTTCTTCAGAACTTTCTATTCATCAAAGAAACCTGAAAAGGTTCTACTCAGCTGTTTTAAACATAATATTAATAATACATGTTTTTTTTGAGCAGCAAATCAGAATATTAGAATGATTTCTAAAGGATCATGTGACCGCTCCAAAATTCAGTTTTGAAATCACAGAAAGAAATAACATTTTAAAACATTCAAATAGTAAACAGTTCTTTGAAATAGTAAAAATATTTCAAAATTTTACTGTTTTTGTTGTACTTTGTATCAAATAAATGCAGGCTTGGTGAGAAGAAGAGAAGAAACATTAAAAATCTTACTACTCAAAAACGTTTGACTGGTAGTTTACTTGGGGTGACATAGCCAGTGTTCAATTTTGTATTGACAAATCTTGATTCCTCAATATATGCTTTGATTATTTGCTTTAGGGAGGAGCTGGATGTTCACCTTACATTCACTTTACTATATCTTTATGCTTAATTGAGCATATACAATAAGAATTTACTCTTTTGTTTAAAGGTTTGACCTAAATTCTCAAGTGAAGTGTTAGACCATCGCCACAAGTCAAATTAACTGAATGCCATTACAAGATCCTTATATGACCAAATAGTGAGGGAAATTTAGTCTGAGTGTCATTCTGCAGTGACTCAGAAAAACAGTGAGTCTCTTAATAAGTTTAAATATTTATAATAACTATTTTCCAAGCTACGATTAAAGATACCAGGCTGTTGGGTCTGTGCTGGATGACTGTTTTGTATTATATCTGGATGCTGGTCTTTCAACAGGTGGTATTGATGTGACATTGATGTTCATCACCTATTAACGCTCTTGCTCCCTTCAGTGTCCCTGCTCACTGCCGTGTGTGTATTTACTTTCCTTTGCAGTAATCCCTGGCTCTGCACTGAGTAGTATGGCTTTGATAAGGGACGAGGCCCAGACTCTTTGGTTAACCGGTACCCCAAGGCTAAGGGGAGGCAGTGTGGACCAAGCCCTCTGCGTTTTCTCATAAATCACCTCTTGTATTTTGATTTTTGGCCTCTTTCTGCAGCTTTTACTAACAGTCTGGGTTTTTTTTTTGTGTTACCAAAAACTTTGCTTAAGGCTGTGCTTATCTTTTGTGATGCTTTGTGTGACTAATATGCTTAAAAGAGTTCACCCAAAAATTAATTTGTTGAAAATTTTCTCTCCCTCAGGCCTTCCAATAAGTTTGTTTCTTCATCAGAACAGATTTGGAATAATTTAGCATTACATCAATTGCTCACCAATGGATTCTTTGTAGTGAATGGGTGCCGTCAGAATGAGAGTCCAAACGCCCATTCACTTAAGAGAATCCATTGGTGAGCAAGTGTTGGTGAGTAATGCTAGAAACAAACCCATCTACATGAGGGAGAGAACTGTTTTTGGGGGTAAACTGTTCTTTGAAAATTTGTATCTCTTCAGAGAGGTGGGGAGGAACGCATTATTATAATCACTGTCCCAGTTAAAAGGTTAGTTCACCCAAAAATGAAAATCTTAGTCATTAATTACTCACCCTCATGTTGTTCCAAACTCGTAAGACTTTCGTTCATCTTCGGAACACAATTTAAGATATTTTTGATGAAACCCGAGAGGTCTCTGACCCTCCCATAGACTGCAAGGGTACTGCCACGTTCAAGGCCCAGAAAAGTAACGTTACCAAAATGATCGACAAAGTAGTCCATATGACATCAGTGGTTCAACTGTAATTTTACGAAGCTACTTTTTGTGAAAAAGAAGAAAAAAATGTGTGTGTGTGTGTGTATATATATATATATCGACTTTATTCCACTTTTCCGTCCACAGCACCATTTGTGCACGCGCGTTCACGAGAGCACCCCGACCCATGCGTGTGGCGGCGCTGACCCGGTTTTCCGCGTGCGTGTGTTCAACGTCATAACGCTGGATCTGGGTCAGCGCCGGCGCCGCCACACACGCACAGTGTTGCCAACTTAGCGACTTTTTTATTTATTTATTTATTTATTTATTTTTTTTTTTTTTTTCCCCAAAAGCGCCTAGCGACTTCTTGGACAAACCTTGATTAGTTTCTAAGGCTCTCCGGTACTGCCGCACGAGCGCGAGGTCGTTCTATCCCAGCGCGCGCACACCTATCTTTCTCTTTCTAGCTGCGTCTGCTCTGTTCAGCGAGCGGCAGAAGAGCAGCGCTTTCAGTTAAAAAAATAAAAATAAAAAAATTACTGTTACTTCTGACTATTTTACATGCAAGTGTAAAGCCGAAATCACAGCACAACCATTGTCTTAATCGTATGTGTATTTGATTTCATTAGAGAATGTCGTGATTATGAATCAGGATTTAAGTGTAGATTAATATCTTCGTCTTCGAGAGCTGGTAATGTAGTCTTAATGAGTTTCAGTCAATTTTTCAAATTCATCCCGTTGTCTGACCGCAAAAACAGTAAAATATATCTATGAAATATATCAATGAAATCCATTTTATTGAGAATTTGGCAGCAATATGTGAGGCCTGAGAGGCGAAACGGTACACGTACTGACGTTATGAATATGCTAATTAGTGTATGACGTCATCTAGCGACATTTGGCGACTTTTCAAGCGGGGTTTAGCTAGTTTCCAAGTTGGCAACACTGCACGCGCATGCGTTATGGTAACGTACTCTCGTGAACACGTGTCCACAAGCGATGCAGTGGAGACGAAAATATAGAATAAAGTCGATATATTTTTTTTTATTTCTTTGCGCAAAAAATATTCTCGTAGCTTCGTAAAATTACAGTTGAACCACTGATGTCATATGGTCAATCATTTTGGTATTTTTCTGGGCCTTGAACGTGGGAGTACCCTTGCTGTCTATGGGAGGGTCAGAGACGTCTCGGATTTCATTAAAAATATCTTAAATTGTGTTCCGAAGATGAGCGAAGTTCTTACGGGTTTGGAACAACATGAGGTGAGTAATTAATGATAGAATTTTCATTTTTGAGTGAACTATCCCTTTAAGCTGTTTTAGATAAGGTTATTTTTGACCACAGCTTTATTAAATAGAGAATGCAAGCTGAACAAATCCACGCACATTTAAAAGCAAATTGTGAAGAGGATGCCCAATGCATCTGAAGCAGGGCAGAAGGATGGTGTGTTCCTATCCGCCCACATTGCGAATGCTTCATGCTTTTGGCTGGCAAAAGAAAAATCTGAGTGCCCATTTCCAATTGACTGATGTAAACTTGTCTTCCCACTGGTGCTGATGAGTTCAATGGCCTCCTGATACTTTCTCTAATCTGCTTTTGTCTCCTCTCTTCTTTTAGCTTCTTTTAACTCTGTCTTGGCCACCTGTTGGAAGAGGGAATTGCAGCTTCCACGAGAACTAAGCGTCCACTCTTCTTCCTGTCTTTTTCACTCCGTCAGCCTTGTTTGAATTTTTTGTTTTTATTTTTGAAACTTTCATGCTGTGTGCCCTGTTGAACATGGCCTTATGTGGGCTTAACATGGTATTTTTCAACAATATTAGCTGTTTCCTAATTAGGGCATGCTAAGCAGTCCCTCATTAGTATTTTTTACAGACATCGTTTGCTGGTCACACCAGAGCCAAAGCTTTGGTAGAATGGCTGTGAACTAAAAGAATCTTTAGTTTTGCTTTTTATGTCTATGATATTGCCTTGCAGACTCAATCTGTTTAATTAAACAATCGTTTTGTTTCTTTTATGAATACATGTGTTTGTGAATGAACCTGCATGTCCTCATCAACATTAACACAGTGTTAACTGTGCGGAGCGAACGGATACTAACTTATTTGCAAACACTATGTATAATTTAGGGTGTAGTTATTATCTTTAATAAGACTTGAAAACATTGACACGCTGGCTGTGAATTTAGAGAAAATCCAAAGAAAATGGGCCCGAAAGTTCCTGGTTGTTTAAACAAGAGATATTTAATGGTAATTTAATGATAATCTTTATTTGAAAGCATGAGGTGAATAAAAGCTAAATCTGAGAGGTTTGTATTGTATGTTTTGTAATGCCCTATACATTTCAAGTCTTAAATAGTCACAGCAATAGAGTTATAATTTATTTAAAATGTAATCTTAAGGAAAAATGGAGCACCTATTGAAATACCATGTAGGTCACATTCAGTGCCACTTTTTATATTCTTTATCTTCTGTTCTTTTGCATGCCCTGATCATGTTTTTGTTTATATATGGAGTTATTCTTTGCTTAGACATATTTACTCTTTAAATGCTTCTTATTTTGAACCATTTTATTACGTGTATTTATTCCAGGTACATGTGCAGTTACATTCAGTTTTTAAATGTCATTTCCCATTTTGCCAAATACTGCATTTAGATATGCGTCAAGGGTTTTCAGTCACTTCCTTTCAAGTAAGTCAGTTACGAGGTACAGACGGTCATGCATATGTGCAGTACATATAATTTTTAAGGACCTTTTTTGCGTATCAATGTCGAGACATGTTTTAATGATTAATGACATTATGGACAAGTGACTGTTTTCTGTGTGAAATATTTTGGGTGTCAAGACTGGCCTACATTTTTCTAGTCATCTTCCATATTTTCCCCTTAATGTCAATTACCCCCTCCCCTGTAATACCAGAAATTTGTGAAATATTTAACTGTAGTAAGATTCCATGGTGTACATTTTCAATAAAACGTTTAAAAACCTGATATGCTATTTCATAATTTACCCTCCGAATGAGTTTATATACTGCCATTCAAAAGTTTGGGATCAGTGCGATTTTTAATGTTTTTTTTTAAGAAGTCTCTTATACTCATCAAAGCTTCATTTATTTGATCAAAAATACAGAAAAATAAGTAATTTCATGAAATATTATTGCAATTTAAAATAACACTTTTTTTTTAAATTATTTTAATATACTTTAATATATAATGTATTTCTGTCATGTAAAGCACCATACTCCAGCACCATACTCAAGTTTTCAGTGTCACATGATCCTTCAGAAATGATCATCATTATAATATGCTAATTTAATATCAGTATTGAAAACAGTTGTGCTGCTTATTGTTTTTGTAGGGATGATTATTCGTGATTAATCGCATTCAGAATAAAAGTTTACATACTATGTGTGTGTATATTTCTTATGTGTATATATAAATACACACGCATATGAAAAATGTTAGATTTCTATATAAAATATTTATATATATATATATATATATATATACACGCACACACACACAAATATTATTTTATATATATACATGTGTGTGTATTAACATTTTGAATGCGATTAATCATTTTGCAGCCCTAATAAAAAGTAAAAAAAAAAGAAAACATCAAAATAGAAATCTTTTCTAACAATGTAAGTCTTTCAATTTTAACATATCCTTACTGAATAAAAGTATTAATTTCATTCAAAGAAAGAAAGAAAGAAAAAAATTGACTGACCCTAAACTTTGAACGGCAGTGTATGTTGTTACAAACGATTTCTATTTGAAATAAATGCTGTTATTTTTAACGTTTTATTCATCAAAGAATCCTAAAAAAATATTAAGCAGCAAAACTGTTTCCAACATTAATAATAAATCAGCATATTAGAAATATTTCTGAAGGATCATGTGACACTGAAGACTGGAGTAATGATTCTGAAAATTCAGCATTGCATCACATGAATAAATCCTATTTTTAAGTATATTACAGTAGAAAATCACAATTTTAAATTGTAATAATATTTCACAATATTACTATTTTTTCTGTATTTTTAATTAAATAAATGCAGCCTTGGTGAGCAGAAAAGGGTAATTTAAAAAAAACAAAACTTTTGAACGGCGGTGTATATAAATATACATATGCATAAAATTACATTATAAATACAGTTATTGTAAGAACTATATGAAGTAATTGTATGTCAATTCATTTTACACGCAAAACTGATAAAACGAGGAAATTTGAGGATTTAAATGCTACACAATTGTTAGGTATGACAGCAGACATAGGCTGTGTCTCAAAACCTAGTCAGCTGCCTACTAAGACAGCATTTTGCCACTCATCGTCGCGTTCAAACGCTTGACTGGAATCTAGACAGCCTATGTAGGCAGCTCACTAGCACTGGGTAGTGAAACACAGCCACAGCGTGTCCTGCGTTTCCATCTTTGACCACTAAGAGGCGCTGTCACTCTCAGGAATCTTCAGCTATCAGCGCTCCGTCACTGGACTGTACAGTGTGTCCTTCGTCCGCGCACAGAAAATAATAATATTTAGATAGTTTTTGTTTATTGCACTCGATAAATATGTCTACTACGACCGGTGGCGGAGAGTTTGGCAACCCTCTGCGGAAATTCAAGTTGGTTTTCTTGGGCGAGCAAAGCGGTAAGTGTTGAGATAATATGAGACGTGGACAGAGAAACGGACAGGCCAGTTGAAAGGATGCTACAGAAGGATAACGTTAGATGTTACGAAATAAACAAGCAAAAAATTATCTGACAACTGGGGACAAGCACTTAAAATGCAGTACAACAGACCGAAAACGGTTGTCATGAACAGACATTATGTGGCGTTAAATATCCTGTATCCGAACTGCATTAGAAAGACACGAGATACGATTATTAACTCAATTATGCTTTAACCGACAAAGTATATGTTATTTATATATCTTTCCCCTCAGTGTTTGTGTATTCTTGCATTTAGACATCGAAGGAAACCATCAAGTCCTTGTATTAGCATGTTTGTGTTGTCTGATCTTAGCCACAATGGAGATCTCCCATTTTTAAAGGCCTTTCATATGTGATCGCATCTATTATTAGTGTTTAACACACAAAGTGCAAAAAAGATAGCACTACAGCCTTGAATGAACGTGTTTCAGTGTATAAAACAATACTGTCTGTTGTGAAGATTGTTGCTAGCGCTTAGCACTTAGCATGTTTCTAGCTAGCCGGCTGTGACAATCAAGATCATGAGCTCATAAACCACATCAGGGATGTGTAACTGCCACATCATCCACGTCACATCCACGTTATCGTTTCATAATGGCTGAATCGGACGTAAAAAACGACTAGCGGACTGTCGTAAACGAGAGTTACTGCATTTCTTAGCCTGTATTGAAATGGTATGTTGCTGTGAAAGCAGGACGGCGACACCCATGTTGCCAACACAGCGATCAGAGTTCAGACTCATCCTGCAGACCAATGCATCCCATCCTTTCTTGGCAGCATCTCTGAGATTATGCAAACATGCTGTCTGTGTAGGGAGCACAAAAGGTTTTGAGACGCATTTACTGTGAGGTCCTTATTTGTAATGCTTTGTTTTTCTTTTTCTCCACAGTGGGCAAAACGTCACTTATCACCAGGTTTATGTATGACAGCTTCGATAATACCTATCAGGTAACACCTGCTGTGATTGTCACAGCCCATATTATGTTCACGGATGCTTACCATGTTAGTATGCATCTTAATATCTTCCCAGAGTATTTTGGACTTTGTCAAATCTGTAACGTGAGGGTTTGGTTCAATGGTGGTCCCTAAAGGAATAGTTCACTCACTAATGAAAATTCTGTTGTTTTCCAAACGGCTCTTTCTTCCTTGGAACACAAAGGGATACTTTGTACGTTGTAGAATAGTCACACTGGTATTTTTGCTATACAACAAAAGTATGTGATTTCCAACAGTCTGCATTTGTTTGATCTGAAGTACAGCCAAACAGTATAATTGTAATATATTTTTACTATTTAAAAGAACTGTTTTCTATTTGAATACATTTTAAAATTTATTCCTGTGATCAAAGCTGGATTTTCAGCATCATTACTCCAGTTTTCAGTGTCACATGATTCTTTAGAAATTATTCTAATTTGCTGTTCAAGAAACATTTTTTATTATTATTATCATCAGTGTTAAAAAATAGTTAGTTCCTTTTTTTTTTTTTTTTTTTTAGGATTCTTTGATGAGTAGAAAGATTCAAAGATTAGCATTTGTCTGAAATAAAAAAAAAGCTTTAACATTATACAGTGTATAATTCATTATTATTGAGAACATTGCCTTTAAAGTTGTCCAAATTAAATTACGTAAAATGTATATTACTAATAAAAAATTAAGTTTTGATATATTTACAGTAGGAATTTTATAAAATATCTTCATGGAACATGATCTTTACTTAATTTCCTAATGATTTTTGGCATAAAAGCAAAATCAATAATTTTGACCCATACAATGTTCTTCTGAACTTTCTGTTCATCAAAGAAACCTGAAAAAAACTCTACTCAGTTTTTTGAGCAGCAATTCAGAATATTAGAATGATTTCTGAAGGATCATGTGACTGGAGTAATAATGCTAAAAATTCAGCTTTGAAATCACAGGAATAAATTACATTTTAAAATATGTTCAAATAGAAGACAGTTATTTTAAATAGTAAAAATATTTAAAAATTTTCAATTTTCAATTTTTTTTTTTTTTTTGCTGTACTTTGGATCAAATAAATGCAGGCTTGGTGAGCAGAAGAGACATACTTTTAAAAACATTAAAAATCATACTGTTTTGACTGGTAGTATGTATATATTTTATCATTGTGACAACTGCCAGTGCTAAGCTGTTTGTGGAAAAATGTCATAGATTTACCTGCAATACTATATAATAAAAGCATAATTGTGTTTAATCTTCAGGCTTCCTAGGTAAACATACCCTGTTATTCAAGCGTTTGGGGTCAGAAGGTTTTTAATATCTCTTATGCTCACCAAGACTGCATTTGTTTAATAAAAATACAATAATAAAACTGTAAAATAGGTGAATTATTATTGCAATTTAAAATAGTGGGTTTCTATTTAAGTATATTTTTAAATTTAATTTATTTATGTGATGCAAAGCTGAATTTTTAGCAGCAGTTACTCCAGCTTTCAGTGTCACATGATCCTTCAGAAGTCATTCTAATATGCTGATTTGGTGCTCAAGAAACATTTCTTATTGTAACATTATAAATGTCTTTAATGTCACTTTTGATCAGATTAATACATCCTTAAATGCTGAATAAAACTATTACTTTTTCTTTAAAAAAGTAAATAAAATACTGATCCCAAACTGTTGATCGACAGTATATGATGAAGAACCAGTGAGTTTTGGTGCCATTTATGTCAAATTTGATATTAAACGTGTGTTGATGCAGAAGGTTTGAATATGTTCAAGACCAAATTAGATTTTCCATTTTTTATTTTTTAACTTATCAGACTCATGACTGTATGCATGCATTGTAAGGAAAAGAACAGTATGAACATTGTGCAAAATATCTCCCTTTATGTTCCACAGAAAAAAATATTTCTTTAATGATCGTTTTTGCAGTGTGCACTAAGTTAACAAATTTTTTCTCTCTACAGGCAACTATTGGCATAGACTTTCTGTCAAAAACCATGTACTTGGAAGACCGCACGGTAGGACAGAGATCAACGTTTCTAGAATCATTTCCATGGAGTCTCTGTGTGTCCAAGCCTTTTGTCGTATTAGAAAGCTAGCATGTTTGTATAAAGCCTGGTTTAGTATAAATATTGACTAACAGTGTTTATACTCGTATAGTAAATGGTTTTGACACACACTGGCTCAAGTCATTCTAATATCACCTGTAAAGTCTATGAGACATCATTCTTTATTTATGTGAAGTCTGTCAGGTGATTGTCACATATTCATCACAGTTATCATTTGCGTAATTCCTTGTGCATGCTTGTAGCTCATCACATTTATGTCATTAGTTTGTCATTTATTTTGATTTCACCTTTTTAAGTTTGGTTGTGTCTTTGTCCACCTCACCCCACTCTCTTCCATGGCTGGGTGCTGAATGGGTCCCCATGCCTGTTGTGCTGCATGGACGGTCATAGATTCGGCTACAGCTGTGGGACACTGCTGGGCAGGAACGCTTCCGTAGCCTCATTCCCAGTTACATCAGAGACTCAGCAGCCGCAGTGGTGGTCTATGATATAGCAAGTAGGTAGCTAGTGCTCCTGCTTCACCACATGGTGGGGTCAAGTCGGGTACCGCTTGAGTAAATGGCACTCATGAAGCTTTTTAAGTGTGTGCTGGTTTTTTTGGAGCATTACTGGAAAAGCTAAATAAATAAAAAAAAAAGACACACTTATGTTGTTCCAAACATGTTTGACTTTCTTTCTTCTGTAAAACCCAAAAAGACAGAAATGCTTTTGTCTAGTGAAAGTCAGTATATTTTCAAAATTTCACAGTAATTGTGTATTTGAACCCTTTCCAACAATGACTGTATGATTTTGAGATCCATCTTTTCACACTGAGGACAACTGAGGGACTCATATGCAACTATTACAGAAGAGTCAAATGATCACTGATGCTTCAGAAGGAAAAACAATGCATTAAGAGCCAGGGGTGTAAACTTTTGAACAGAATGAAGATGTGTACATTTTTCTTATTTTTGCCTAAATATCATATTTTTTCCATTAAGTACTTACCTTCAGAAGTTACAAAAGATACTTACATAAATTTACCGATCTTCGAATTTAAAAAGTTTTCATCCCCTGGCACCTTAATGCATCGTTTTCTTCCTTCTGAAGTATCAGTGAGCTTTTGAACCTTCTGTAATAGTTGCATATGAGTCCCTCAGTTGTCCTCAGTGTAAAAGATGGATCTCAAAATCATACAGTCATTGTTGGAAAGGGTTCAAATACCCAAAAATGCTGAAAAATCAAAGAATTTGTGGGATTATTTCTGAAGAACAGCGGGCAGTTTAACTGTTCAAGAACAAACAAGGGACTCAAGAACGACTATGACTAAACAAAAAAAAAAAAAAAAAGCTGTGGATCATTCAGGTAACAACACATTATTAAAGGAGATGTCCACTTCCAAAACAAAAATTTACAGATAATGTACTCACCCCCTTGACATCCAAGATGTTCATGTCTTTCTTTCTTTAGCCATTTTTTTTTTGAGGGAAGCATTTCAGGATTTTTCTCCACATAATGGACTGCTATGGTGCCCCGATTTTGAACTTCCAAAATGCAGTTTAAATGCGGCTTCAAAAGATCCCAAATGCGGTTGTAAACGATCCCAGCCGAGGCAGAAGGGTCTTATCTAGTGAAATGATTGGTTATTTTCATTAAAAAAATACAATTAAAATACATTATAATCTCAAACGCTTGTCTTGTTTTGCTCTCCTTGAACTCTGTGTATTATGGTTCAAGACAGTTAGGGTATGTCGAAAAACTCCAATCGTATTTTCTCCCTCAACTTCAAAAATCATTTCAAAATCATCCTACATCGCTGCAGAAGTACCGACCCAGTCTTTGCAAAGAGAACATGCAAAGAAGATCAAACACCCTTAACAAAAAAGGTAAAACCGATATAGGACGATTTTGAAGTTGAGGGAGAACATGAGATGGGAATTTTTCGACATACCCTAACTGTCATGAACCGGAAAAAAAATGTTCAGGCAGACCGAGACAAGACGAGTGTTTGACATTAACAAGTATATAAATTGTATTATTTTTATTAAAATAACAGATCGTTTCGCTAGATGAGACCCTTCTTCCTCGGCTGGGATTGTTATAACCACAACTGGGATCATTTGAGGCTGCATTTAAACTGCATTTTGGAAGTTCAAAATCAGGGCACCATACCAGTCCATTATATGGAGAAAAATCCTGAAACGTTTCCCTCAAAAAACATAATTTCTTTACGGCTATAGAAAGACATGAACATCTTGGATGACAAGGGGTGAGTACATTATCTGTCAATTTTTGTTCTGGAAGTGGACTTCTCTTTTAACAATCAAGCGTATGATTGTTAAGCGACTTTAAGCGACTTTTGAACAGGATAATTTTTATAAATTCAACTAGGGCTGTGACGATCACCGCATCACTGAAGTAATGAGATGCCGACCGTTGTGTTGAGGTCATCACCGTCATCACTGCACTTTTTTTTTTTTTCTTTGCTGGTTAAGGTTACAGGAGTGCATATGGTGCATGTGACTAACGCTATCTCATGACCATTTTGTATGATTTTGTACGATTTGTCTAAACCCCACTGACGGGCAGGTTTAGGGGCTGGTTTAGGTGTAGGTCATACATACAAATTAAGGTGTATTGTTCAACGAGTAAGGTCATACAAATTCATAGAAATTAGCCACCTCGTAAAATATGTACGAATTGCCATAGCGCCTGCTGGTGTAGGGCTGTACGCACTGTGTGTATCATGAGCACACAGACTGACCTGAGAAATGTCTGCCTGGCAAATATTTCTGCAGGTATTATACTATGGTCACATAGCCTATTCTGTTCTGTGGTTAATCGCCAAACCACTGGATTTGTTACTTTGCCGTAAGAAAAAATTCCATACTGTCACAGCTCTAAATTCCAACTATTGTTTTCTCTTGTGGTCTATATGTAAACATCTTTTGTGTGAAATATCTTATTAAGGTCAGTACTAAATAAAAAATAGCAAGCATTTTGTATGATCCCTCTTATTTTGGTAAAATAATTTAACATTTTGCAGATTCTGCAAGGTGTGTGTAAACTTTTGACCTCAACTGTATCAGTGTTTTAGACCCCATTTACTTTTATTATATGGACAAAAAACATACTTTGTTTTCTACAAAAGAAAGTCATACAGAAACAATATGAAGGTGTGCAAATGATGATAAAGTAATTTTTTGGATTCTTATAAAAACAATTTAGGCTTTTTATAAAGATTTCAGAACCATAAAGTGATGTGGTTTAGACTGAACCTGTCCAGCAATACTTTTGTGTATGGAGTGCCATTTGCAAAGCATCTTGCAGAAAGCAGCGTCATTCAGAGAACAGGAATGGAGAAATGCCGAAATGCCTTCAGATGGTTTCTAAAATCATTCTTAGTCTCATTTCCTGAAACCTTAAGTCATGATCTATAAATAAAGAACTTCATACGCAAAAAATTGGTCAATTCTATTGGTGCATTTCTCCATTTCTGTCATGTTTGGTTTCTTTGATGTTGTTCTTTTTCTTCTAACCCTGCTCCCTTGCCTTATTCTCTCTTTATATCTTTTCTTTTCTCTGTTCTGCCTTTCTCTTTCCCTTGTTTTGTTCTTTGCACACCTCGGTTTTGCTGGTCCCTCAGGTTCGGCTCCAGCTGTGGGACACTGCAGGGCAGGAGCGGTTCCGCAGCCTCATTCCCAGCTACATTCGAGACTCCACTATTGCTGTGGTGGTCTATGACATCACCAGTGAGTCCGAGCCTCACTCATTGGGTCAGCAGGGATTTATGCCTCCAGGGCACAGTTAGCACAATTCGCCAGCTGCTTCTAGGTCAAGGCAGTTCATCTTAGTATGGTTGCGTGGGAACAATGATATTTTTATTATTTCATACAGAAAAAATCAAAAGTAGTTTGTACAAGCTGCTTTTATAACAGCAAACTGCTGTTACTGAGCATTGAAATGACCTGTGCTTTAACTTAACCGACTTCTGTTTTGTTGATCTTCATACTAACAGTCTGCTTGCACACTTTCTTCTAAGAAAACTTGACTTTGAATCCCGTGTGATTTGACCACTGCCAAATTTGGATTGTGCAAACTGATTTTGAATTGAACAATCAATAAAGTAATTTCCAACATAAGATGTTCAGTCCTTTCCTGACTTCTTTCCCCTCTGTTCTTCAGATCTCAACTCTTTTCAGCAAACTTCAAAATGGATAGATGATGTCAGAACAGAGCGAGGAAGTGATGTCATTATCATGTTGGTTGGCAACAAGACAGACTTGGCTGATAAAAGGTACGGTGACTGCGGGAGTTTGATGAACACATCCTTTGTTTGTCCATCGTTTTAAGTTATTTTTGTGTTCAGTTTTCTCCTTGTTGATATTTTAAATATTACGTTGAGGAATTTGTGCCATTGTTGCTTTTCTGTTTGCTCATATTTTCTCCTGTGTTGATGTTATTTTTGATTTCCCATTACTACTTTTGTTTTTCATATCCATTCTAATTTGAACTGTGTCCACACCTGCACTATGGACTATGGCAGGCAAGTGTCAGTAGAGGCAGCAGAGAAAAAAGCTAAGGAACTGGGTGTGATGTACATAGAGACCAGCGCCAAAGCTGGTTATAACGTCAAACAGGTGGGTGAAACGATAGAGCTGTAGTGCAGACCTAAGGTTTCTAATTTATGCAACAGGATCTGTGGCATATTGTCGACTTCCATGGAAAATAATTTCAGAAGAGCTAAACACACAATGACAGTAATACATTCTCAGCAAACAATTGTGCAACAACTTAAATAGATGTTTAAAATTGGGTAGTGTTGCATTTTGAAAGTATCACAAGAGCAAAATTTTGGAAGCAAAAAAAGTCCATTGTCACTAATGTAAGATTAGGGTGGGCGATATGACCAAAATTTTATATCACGATATGAGTAATTTTATTTCACAGTAACAATATATATTACAATATAGTTATTTTTGCTTTAAATAAGGTCTTTATGACATCAATTTTTTTAAACCATAGAAATTGCATTATTCTTGTCACCAGTGTCAATATCACAGAAAACTTAAATTATACTTAATTATACAAAAAAAAAGGAAAGAAAAACTTAAGCCCACTGAAGACAAGTAAACAGTCAGCAATTAAATAAGAATAAAAACGAATTAGAAACAATAGAACACAAACCTACAGCAGAACAAATAAGAAATGCTACATACATTTTATAAAGTAATCAAATGTATAAAAACACTTCATATTCTTCACTTCAGATTAAATATATATATTTCTTCTTATTAAAGTTACAAAAGTGATTTAGTCAAGAGCAGTTGTTTAATTAAAGGAACACTCCACTTTTTTTGCTAATAGCTTAGCATAGATCATTGAATCAGATTAGACCATTAGCATCTCGCTGGATGCTGACGGTCTAATCTGATTCAATGATCTATGCTAAGCTATTAGCAAAAAAAGTGGAGTGTTCCTTTAACATGAATGACAGCAGGAATATTAGACTGCTATCACTTTAAGAGCTGCACGGATCGAATATACTCTTACACATTTTCTTTCTCAGCTGTTTGCTTTCACTTAAGACCTAAATTACTGTGTTTATGAGGATACTTGCAAAGACAGGCATTTTGACACACATAAGTGTGTGTATTTAACCTTCAAGGCCTATAAAGCATCAGTAATAACTTGGTCAATACTCCTGTGCTCTTTGAACACCATTTTCCCGTGCATGCTTCCTCTCTCGTTTCCTAGACAGCGTTCGCATATAGTGATATGAGTTTTCTTTCGCTGCTGATTGCATTTCAACGGCTTAAAAGCACTTGTTTTTAACCGCAATGCCTAAAAACGTTTGCAAACAAAAAGTTTTAGTGACCACGTAGCACAGCAACGTCACGTGAGCATGTAACCGCCGATAGGGACGATAGTTGAAAATCTGTACCGTTTAACAAATTTCAACCGGTCAATTGTGTGTACCAGTATATCGCCCACCTCTAGTGTAGAACTGCTCACACAGGTCATTTATAAACCTTTCTGTTGGTCAGCACACAAATTTCCGTGATCATCTTGAACCTGATGCACAACCTACGTGGGGAAATTTTCACCCTCACTCGAAACTCACGTTATTGCGGATTCCTACTAAACTGACTCCATGTCAGTCACAATGTTTTTTTTTGTGAAAGAATCACAAACGCAGTCAGTTGTGATCTGCCTAAGGAAACCAAAAAGAAAGATGGAAAGAATGTGACATTAACACCCACACGGATTCTGCAGCCACAGAATTCAGCAGAAAGCTCTACAGATTTATTAGTGAATTGAAATGCACGTCATTCACAAAATCCTTTACATTTCTTACCTTTTGTATGTGCTTTTGTTAAATATTTTACCATGTTGATTGTTTTTTAGCTAACAATAAATGTCCGGCTCACACATTTTACCAAATCTAAACCCTTTCTGCAGACTTTTCTCCTTAAATGCAAAAGATGGTGTTTGTCTGGGCATAACTATGTGTAAAAATAGTCAAAATTATTCTCTATGGGAAGTCGATCAAATTTAAAAAATGCCTCAGGTGCAGTGTGGGAACATTAAAGGAGTAGTTTACCCAAAAAATTCTCCTATCAACCTTGTGTCATTCCAGACTTTTTCTTCTGTGGAACACAAAAGAAAACATTTAGCAAAATGTCCATGCTGCTTTTTACTGTACTATAGACGTGGATGAAAAGGAGTTTGGACATTCTTCTATTATTCTATGTTACAGTGGTCCCACTTTATATTAGGTGGCTTTAATTACTATGTACTTGCATTTAAAATAACCACTTGATACAATACGCTTATTGAGTACATACATGTAGTTATTTGAAAAAAAAAAAATACCTGGATGTAATTACATCTGTAATTAATACATTTATAAGTACACTGTTGACTCATCCCTTACACCTTAACCCACCCTTAAACCTACCCATGCCACCAAATTTGCCCCTAACTTTACCCATATCCCACCTCAATAGCAGCAAAAGTGTTTTGGAATACAAAATGAACACGGTAAGTACATTGTACTTTTTTTATTACCAGTCAAAAGTTATTGAGCAATAATTGTTTTAATGTTTTTTTTTTTTTTTTTTTCAACAAGTCTCTTCTGCTCACCGAGCATGCATTTATTTGATTCAAAGCACAGCAAAAACAGTACAATTTTGAACAGTTTTTACTATTTAAAATAACTGCTTTCTATTTGAAAATATTTAAAAATGTAATTTATTCCTGTGATTTCAAAGCTGAATTTTTAGCACCTTTACTCCAGTCACAAGATCCTTCAGAAATCATTCTAATATTCTTATTTGCTGCTCAAAACATTTATTATTATTATGTTGAAAATGGAAGAGTAGAATTTTTCAAAGTTTCTTTGATGAATAGAAAGTTCAGAAGAACAGCATTTATCTGAAACAGAAATCTTTTGTAACATTATAAATGTCTTTATCATCACTTTTGATTAATTTAAAGCATCCTTGCTAAATAAAAAGTATTAATTTCTATAATTCCTTTCCCACCAAAAATTATACTAACTCCAAGCTTTTGAATGGTATAGCGTATAATGTTACAAAAGCTTTTTATATCAGATAAATGCTGATCTTTGGATCTTTCTGTATATTAAGGAATCCTGAAAAAAAATGTACTCAGCTGTTTTAAATATGGATGATAATAATAAAAGGGTTTCTTGAGCAGCAAAACAGAATGTTTGAATGATTTCTAAAGGATCATGTGACACTGAAGACTGGAGTAATGATGCTGAAAATTTAATTTTGATCACAAGAATAAATTACATTTAAAACATGTTCAAATGGAAAACGGTTATTTCAAATAGATGAAATATTTTAAAATTATACTGTTTTGTCAGCGCCGATAGCCGTTGCGCTACGGGTATCCCGAGTTTCAAATCCCAACTCGAGGACCTTTCCTGATCCCGCCCCCTATCTCTCCCACTTCACTTCCTGTCAATTCTGATCTGTCCTATCCTAATAAAGGCAAAATGTCAAAAAATAAATCTTTAAAAAAAAAAAAAAAAAAAATGTTTTTGCTGTACTTCGGATCCAATAAATGCAGGCTTGGTGAGCAGAAAAGACTTCTTTAAAAAACATCAAAAAACTTTTGACTGGTAGTGTACATAGTAGTTAAGGCCACCTAATATAAAGTGGAACCGTTACTCTTTCATGTTCCAAAGAAGAATTTATTCAAACAGGCTTAAGACAACATAAGGATGAGTAAATGATGACAAAATATTAATTGCTGGGTAAACTGTCTCTTTAAGCTGCAAATAAACAAGGGATATTTTAATGACCCAAGTGCCAACGACATTATCATCACTTCCCTTAATAGGGTGTTAATTTATTTGTTTGTTGTTGATTGTGAAAAGCCTTTTGTTGAACTGCAGTGCAGTGATCTCTCTTCAGTGTTACGATTTCAGCCATTTCTTAACTTCTTAACCTGTGACGGGGTCCTATCAAAACACTAATTCCTCTTCTTCCCCATTACTAATGTGAACCTCAGTCAGTCTGTCTCCTTCTCTTCTTCTTGATGCAGTTCTTTTGTCTGTCTGTATTTCTTTCCTTCCCCCCTCCTTGCTCGGGTCGAGCAGACAGATTACCACGGAGGAGGGCGAGCAGAGGGCTAAGGAACTGAATGTCATGTTCATTGAAACCAGCGCAAAGACTGGCTACAATGTCAAACAGGTAGAATCACTGAGAAGCGAAGACGGCCCAGCCCTACCTTCCCTCCACCACTCTATCTTGTGCTTTCTTTTGGTTTCTATCTTTCTCTGCCTCACCCATCGTTAGCCATTCTGCCCCCGCCTCACATTCACAGGTGTCCTGTGCTATTGGGCTGCTCTTTTTGTGTCTTCATTGTTTCGTTTGCTTGAATTGCTCCTCATGTACTGTCACAGATGTCGTTTGCATGTTGACCAAGCGTCGCTAGAATGATTCTTCTTCATGTGCTGTGTTGTAGCACCACTTGCAATTCACAGACTGGATGTAGACATTTCATTTGTGCATTGTGCTTTTATCAGCATATTGTATTCTGTTTTATTGTCAGAATGAGTAGAACGTGGAGTCTCTTAGTTCAAATAGGGGAGACCAAGGCTAGTGCTATACTACTGATCAAAAGCATGGGGTTTTGATTCATTCAGTTGATTAAAAAAAAAGTAACAGTAAAGAGATTTGCACTTCCACATAATACAGTGGTGGCTAAACTTATTAGAACACTAGTAAAACAGTTTTAAGTCAGTTATTGCTTTCTTTTGCTGTAGTGTGTCAGTAGAAAATATCAGTTTACATTTTTAAACATTCATTTTGCCATTAATTGTAATAATAATGAGATTTTCATTTACACAAGAGATTACACAGAGTATGCATGCATGTGGCAGAGCTACACAAGATGAGCATTTGAGGTTAAAAAGTATATACATTTTATTGATTTTTTTAAATTTAGAAATAGACTAGACTATAGACTAGATAAGACCCTTATTCCTTGGCTGGGATTGTTTGGAGCCCTTTGAAGCTGCATTTAAACTGCATTTTGGACGTTCAAACTCACAGGCACCATTGAAGTCCACTATATGGAGTAAATTCCTGAATGTTTTCCTCAAAAAACATAATTTCTTTACAACTGAAGAAAGAAAGGCATGAAATTCCAGACAGACTGGATGATGATGATATTCAATCTCTGTGTGGAGCACTGGCTATTGTCAGACTCCTTGTGCAAAAAAAAAAATCTCACTGGATTATTACAATTAATCACTAAATGAACATTTGGAAAACTTTCCTACTGACACACTACAGCAAAAAATAGATCATGACACTGAAGACTGGAGTAATGATGCTAAAAATTCAGCTTTGTCATGACGGTTTTGTATGTGTATTTTAAACATTTCTTTCAAGTCCTCTTAAATTACAATAATTTTTAATTCTTTTCTTGAAATTTGCATCTCTAATATTTCTGTAATAGCTGATGTCTTTTTGAGTTATCACATGTATTTTATACATTACAATTTTATACAGCTTTATTACAGTATTACTTGGGCAAAACAAGTTTTTTTTTTTTGGTATTCTTTATTTTTCTGGTTTTGTGACTTTTTTTTTTGTTGTTTTACTATTTTAAATTAACCTGAAAAACTTACGTTTTAATAGGTTTTTCAGCTTGCATTGTGACAATTTACACCATATAGTGTGACAACATGCCAAAAAATATTGTCGCAAAATGTCAAATGTGTGTTCACTGAACTGCATAATGGATAATATCGGTGGAAATCATTTTTTGTGATTGTGGGGTATATATATATATTTTTAAATAATCTTCCATCAAAAGAAAATATTGACTAGAGTAAAACATCTGACTAGCCACAGTCTCCCCTACTAGTAAGATATTTTTGTATTATGTTAAAGAGTTAGTTCACCCAAAAATGAAAATTCTGTCATTAATTTGTCCTTCCAAACCTGTAAGACCTTTGTTTATCTTTGGAACACAAATTAAGATATTTTTGATGAAATCCGAGAGTTTTCTGACCCTGCATAGACAGCAACACAACACACGTTCAGGGTTCGGGGTAGTAAGGACATCGTTAAAATAGTCCATGTGACATCAGTGGTTCAACTTTCATTTTATAAAGCTATTAGAATACTTTTCGTGTGCAAAGAAAAAAAAATAATAACGACAATTCAACTTTTTTTCTCTTCTGTGTCAGTCTTCAGCATGCGTTCAAAAAAGTACCACGACGTTGCTTGCGCCGTGTCACGTGGACTATTTTATCAATGTCCTTACTACCTTTTTGGGCCTTGAACATGTCAGTTGCATTGCTGTCTATGCAAGCTCAGAAAGTCTCGGTTTTCATCAAAAATATCTTAATTTGTCCTCTAAAGATGAACAAAGGTCTTACGGGTTTGGAACGACACGAGTGAATAATTAATGACAGAATTTTCATTTTTGGATAAACTATCTCTTTAAACCTGCATTGATTTATGTACATTTGGCCCAAGCATTAGAGTTTTTAGACTAATGAACTTTCTTTTGTTTTCCAGCTGTTTCGTCGTGTTGCTGCTGCTTTGCCTGGAATGGATAGTACACCAGAAAAAAGCAAAGAGGACAGTATCCTTCACATGCAACATAAAGTGCTTCTGACAAATGTGACACCACTCGCATTAAAATGTCAGAAACAGTTTGGCTGCATCGGCATGATAGCAGGAGATCACAAGCCAGAGTTTTTTTTTTTTTTTTTTTTTCACATGATTTAAACCATAACAGAAATCAAAAAACGACTTATTCAAATGTGACCCTGGACCACAAAACCAGTCATAAGGGTCAATTTTGTGATTAAATCATGAATAAATAAGCTTTCCACTGATGTATGGTTTGTTACGATAGGAAAATCGAAATATTGAGATAATCGCCTTTAAAGTTGTCCAAATTAAGTTCTTAGCAATGCATATTTTTAATCAGAAATTAAGTTTTGATATTTACAATAGGAAATTTACAAAATATCTTCATGGAACATGATCTTTACGTAATATCCTAATGATTTTTGGCATAAAAAAAAAAATCAATAATACAGCGTATTTTTGGGTATTGCTACAAATATACCCATGCTACTGGTTTTGTGGGCCAGGGTCACAAATATTCACATAATCTAGTCACTAACTAATCCTTAACCTTAACTTTCAGTGATCGACATCAAACTGGAGAAGCCTCCGGAGTTGCCCGTTACCGAGAGCAGCTGCTCGTGCTAGTAACAACCCTCGTTCCCCGCCAGGCCCTGCGTCCCCCTCACTCGACCCCCTCACACACAAACAGCTTGCCTCTCAGTGGTCACTCGCTCCCCTCACGGCCCCGTGTCATGAGCGGAGAACCTTTTCTTTCTCTTCGACTCAGTGACTTTTCAGAGTAACCGTGTGGATGTGCTATTACTCTGTATTAAAACAGGATTCCAAAAATACATATATAATAATGGGAAAAAAAAGTAAAATCACGGCATAGATTAAATGCTAAAACCATTCAGATTCTGTTCTGGCTGCATGGCATTATATGGGATTGCAGACTGACATACACTCTCACGTGCTCTTGAGTTTTCACACATCAGTGCCGTCATAGTCATTGTGAAGTTAGCATTTTTCAGAGCTGGGGCTGATGTTATCATTTTAGGCCTTGTTTTTTAATTTCACTGGAGGAAGAACTTGACTTTACTGTATTGAGAGGCTGTAAACTTGTGTTACTGGTTCATTTTTTTTTTTAACATTAAACACTATTTTGTTAGTGTTTTTTTTTTTGGCAGAAGTTATTTAAAGAAAGATACAGAAGGGATCTCTTCTTGTGAAATATCATGGATACAATATTCTGTATAATTGGATGTTTTCATGTTAAATATGGTATTAGGGACCAGATATCAGTAAAAGGTCTTTTTGTTTCAGGAAATACACATGTACGACCAGGCTAAAAACAGGCTGATTTTAAACAGGAATCTTCAGAGGGTTGTTTGGATGTGGAATGTATTGAGCTGTGGGGAATTAAAAAAAATCGGATTTAACGTGCTTAAAAAAGGGAAATTGCTTTGTTAACGTATTTAATTTCGTTAAACCTAAGATATTTAATGACTTATCCACGACTGTAGTTACAAAACCTAACGTCGATTGTAAAAACGTGTAGCCTATGTACCTATCCGTAACACGTCGCTGAGCTTGGATATGGAAAGCAATTCACACTAATCATTTTCTGCCTTGTTTTTGCTGCGCAAGTGTAGGAACAGCATGCAGTTTAGAGACGGTTTAACACAAAATGCCTTGCTTGTTTTGTTGTCATAGTGCACCAGTTCAGGCCACAACGCTATTAACGTCGCATAGAGCTAATGAGGTTTCGTTAAACGGGATATTTAGATTTCTTCCTTCAACACGGCTATCGCTTAGTGTACAGACACGTCTTGGTATTGCTCGTCGTAAGACTGTTGGTTTCATGTGTTTATTTATTATCTCACTAGTTAGTGAAACAGTGTGTCGTATGCTTGACCGGAATGGCAGTTAGCAGTATGCGGGAATCCAAGGTTGATGTATAATTTGCATTGCTGCCTTGCTACTGTATCACAAAGACCTAGTCGTGTCACGGTAAAGACATTCACGCCCCATCTGTAATGCCGGGTTTCAACAGTTTTAGCTTGAATGGGCTTTTATTTGCTGGAGAGGTATCACCGAATCCCCCCAGCACTGTCGCTTTTCCTCTCATTCGACTGTAGACCCACGAATCCTTTCATCACTAAGACTAAAAAAAGGGCATCGAGTGTGTTTTAAACATTAACATTTAATATGGTTTGATATGTACGAGTTAAAATAAACAAGAGTGAAAACCCTCCTGAACAGCTCTGTCACGTGTCACTGACTGAATACTCAGCTGTGTGCTATTCTGAAGTGTGTTGGTCTGTTTGAAATACGCTGTCTACTAGTGTTTAGCAAAGTTTGTGTGAACAAAGTACTATTATTATATGCTGTAAAAAATGGAAGGTTAAAGAGACACCAAAATGTATCACATGAATAAAGATATTTCACCACATTTGCTGTTTGTCCTGATTCTGGTTTTTGTATGTAGGATTATACACATATAGTATTGGATAGTAATAATGGACTACTTCGATGTATTATGTAGTTAGATTACACAACCATTATCCACCTTTTTCTTCAATGCGGAAGTAAGCCTATGGGCGAGACTTCCGGTTCATTATCTGCTATAATAAAGAAAAGAAATGTAGCTGCAAGCAGTGATTACCAGGGTTCAAGTGCTTCAAGGCATTAATGCAAGTATGGGAAAAGTCATACTGTTCAAGTCTGTAACCACCTAAATCAATGATTGAAAAAAAGCACTTTTGGCAAATACAGGAAATTTGCCATAGAAATGTGTTTTTTTTTTAACGTTTATGACTCAGGTTTTGTGAAGTTTTGAGTTTTCCTTTAGGCTTTATAGGATTTTGAGTACCATTTGGACGGGCCTCTTTTTTCTAAACACCACCGTTATAGCTTCCCAAAGGAAAAATTTCAACTTTTTTTTTTTGATAATTATTGGCCTACAGAGTCCAGAGAATTGTACTGGAGTGGTTTTCTCCAGATTAAACGAAAAACCTAGGACTAGTTTGCAAACGCAGGTTTTAAGACATCATCTCAATCATTTAACAAACGATTTGATTGACAGCAGTGGTTCTAGAGGCAAAGTTGTCCAGAGGAGTTGTATCGTATGATACGAATATCATGCATATGTGCTAAAAACGTGCAACATGCAATCGTTTACAACCTTGAAAAAAGCAATATCGACAATTTTTCTCACATTTCTTAGACCTTTGGGGCCGTGAGTCAAACAGGTTAACCTTGTCTAACAGGTGCTCAAAATTCGTCGCCAATGGCGGCCATAATTTTTGAGATATGCAAGACACTTTAGACAATTTAGACACTTGTGGCACTTCGGACCAAGACCATACACACAAATTGTCATGTTGATAGGACAAATGGTTGCACAGTTATAGCCATTTTTATGTTTTATAGCACCACTTAGTGGCCAAGCTCCGCGATTTTTTTCCCCTGTAAACTCAGATTAAACTCTTACATGAGTGTTCTGAGTTTGGCAGAGATATCTCATTCTGTTGAGGAGTTATAGGCATTTTACCAAAAGTGGCCACGCTCTTTTCGAACATTTTGGCGCCCCTTAGCAATGGTAAGTCTGATAATTATTGATATTCACGCTCCAGAGAATCTTTCTGCACTGGTTTGGTTCCGATCGGGCAAAAAAAAAAAAAAAAAAACTAGACTATATAGTTTGCAAAAGTAGTTTTTTCAAAAAATGCTTTTTGTATTTTTTTAATCAAATAAAATTTGATTAATTAAAATGAAATTATTAAATAAAAGTTTATTTATAATAAATGTGTTTGTATGTATTTTATTTATTTTATTTATTTTTTATTTTATTTTATTTTATAACTTCTGTATATATTTAAAAAAAAATACATAGACCATATTAAAAATATTTAATGCATATAAAAAAAGAATAATATTGTATATACTACAGTATGCAAAAGGTTGGATTAATGTTTTTAATGTTTTTTTTTTCTGTTTGGCTCGTTTATTAAAATAAAGGTTTTTTAATACATTTAATTAATATCTATTTAAACTCTTTAAGTTGTGTTTGGTACCACAAAGAACAGAAACGTTCATGAAATTTAGTTTCTTACTGATGACTCACTGCCCAAGCCGGTTGAATGTTGTTCCGGTGATTTGAAGGGTTTCGGTCGGTGAACACAAGGCGGAGTTCGGAGCTCGTTTTAGTGGTTCCGTTATGAATTAATCATGCAAACAAGCGGAGAGACCACTGACCCTGCACCCGAATGGCCAATCAATACGAGCGTTCCGACACACCCACTTTGTCCCAGCTTTTCAACAGTCTCACTTGAGAACATAAAAGCCAGTGAGTATAAATCAGGATCCTGTCAGTGTGCTAAATCACTGTGATTCAATACTGATTGACTAGCTGCGCACCTTGCAGTGTTGTAATACACCTGTTCTACTCCCGGAAGTGGTGACGATATTTTTTCCACGCGCAAGCGCTGACGCCAGGTGAGGAATTTGTGACAAAAATCTTGTCGAGCTTGAAAAGTTAATCTGCGACTATAATAGTTACACCTCATTCTTTGTGAAGAGAACAAAGATATTTAGCCTTGGTAGCAGCAAACGGATCTTGCTTATTTCTCCCAGAGTTTTTGATCGGTGAATCTCGGTTTCAGGCATGTCTCGCAGTTCGGGAATCATTCCAGATGAATTCATGTTTAATGAGTTCAAAAAACAATGCTTGTCCACGGAGAACTGGCTTAGTAAGTATGATAAAAATGACATGGAGGTCTGGGTCGAGGTGGCCCCTTTATCAACTTCTACAAATAACAAAGGGAACTACTCCAAAGTACACAAAATCAAGGTAAGATGTCTGCCTGCCCTGCATCTAACTCCTTATAATGTCGTGTGTATGATTTTATATATATTTATGGAACTAAGATTACCTTTAAAATTATCCTAAACCAGTCGTTTTCAGACTTTTATGTATAACTTTTATTAGGGACATTAACATTACTACATCATAAAATGTTTAATGCGTCTTTGTTTAGACATGATTTAATAGTAGTTATTAAAAAGTAAGTGTGTGGGTGTGTGTTTATATATTATTTATTTTACACATCTTTTCTCTGGGACCCCCACACACTATTACATTATAATTTAATTTACATGACGATTCCTGTGTACTGCTGCCATAACAATACTCATGCAAATGTTGTTTCCAATGCAGTGTAGAATGAACATAAAGGATGTATCGGCTGCCACCATGTATGACGTGCTTCATGATGGCGTGTACCGGAAGACATGGGACCCTACAATGCTTGAGAGTTTTGACATTGCTCGTCTGGCTCACAATGCTGATGTGGGCTACTATTCATGTGAGTCATGTAATCGGTTACATCTGTATCAGTTAGTGAGAGTTATTTCTTATTTCTTATCTTACAGACATTCTTGTTGTTCTTTAGTGGATTTGTTAGTCTCTGGTAGTTCATCTAACAGTGTTAGTAACAACAGTGCAATAAGACCTGAAGAAAAGCCTCCTGGGACCATGTTTTTGTATGGATTTGTAGTCAATATTATTATCAGCTTTGTTCCTCTTTTCTGTTGCGGCTATTTATGGGCCAGCAGGTCATATCACGATAAAAATGAAAAAAAAAAAAAAAACTAAAAAAATAATAATAATAAAAAAAAAAATAAAATAAAAAAGCGAAAAAAATATATATAGAGAATATTTATATTTATATTTATATTTATATTTTTATTTATATTTTAATCCTTTATTCACAGGGATCTGCCCAAAACCATTGAAGAACAGAGATGTGGTGACCCTGCGCTCATGGCAGGCGTCTGAAAATGAGTATGTGATCATTAACTTGTCAGTGAAACATCCGGTACGTCTTTTATTTACTTCTGTTATTACTTAAAGGGAACCATCCTTATTATGACTTATATTGCTTAATATAACATAAATTATGTCTCTTACTAAAATATTTAGTAAAACCCATAAAAGATTTATTTTTAAAAAATCCACTTTGGACTACAGGGGGCCCCATCATTTCGATGATGTCAAATGGTTGCACTTACTGAGCTACTGGTGCTACCTGTTGCTATTTCTACCGAAACTAAACTAAAATACTGAAAATAAAATACTGATATGATGACCACAGCTACTGAAAGCACTCACAGAGGGTGATGGATGTAAACGTACGCTTAAACCAAATGCCATACCATTGATATATATATATATATTTTTTTTTTTTCAACAAGGAGTCTAAATGCCCCTGGATATCGAGTAAAATCCACTGTGAAGAACTCACAAAATTACAACCAAAAGCCGCACAATGTGGCATTGTATCCGTATTTCATTTTCAGAGTTGTGTTGCTGTAAAAATAGCAACAGGTAGCACCAGCAGCTCACCAAATGCAACCATTTAACCTCATCAAAATAATGGCACCCCCATAGTCATTATTAGTAATTAATCACATTCCAAAATAAAAGTTTTTGTTTACATAATATATGTGATTATATTGTGTATATTTATTATGGATATATAAATATACACACATACAGTATATATTTAGAAAATACTTACATTTACATGTGTATATATTTTTATTAATATACTCTATTATATTTAAATATTTGTAATATATAAACAACATTTTTCTTAAATAATGAATGTGTATTTGTATGTATGTGTAATATCATTTAATATCATTTAATAAACTCTTGCTATCATTTTAGAAATTTCCCCCACGGAAGGATCTGGTGAGGGCCGTTTCCCTTCTGACGGGTTACTTGATCAAACCAACGGGGCCCAACAGCTGCATTTTCACGTATCTCTCACAAGCAGATCCCAGAGGTATATCATTCACCCATCATTTGTTTACATTGTAAGATTTTAATTTGTTACCGTTCTGTAATAATTTTTTAATCTTTCAGGTTCTCTTCCGAAGTGGGTTGTCAACAAAGCATCTCAGGTCCTGGCTCCAAAAGTAAGTAAACATATTTTGTTTCTTACTATTGTTTCTATAGATGTGCTCTTTGAGGATGCGAGTGTCTATGTTTAAGGCTTGTGAAATCACAATTGTTACCATGGGAACCTACTGGTAGATCTTGTACTGAAGACAATCACGCAGCACTTGCTGTGCCAAAGTGAAACTTGTTTATCTTGTTCTGTCTGTGGGCTGCATGACTACAGTCATTCTTTTATATTTACAGTAGAGAGTGTCGCTTAGGCTATTAAATACAAATCTCTTTTCTTTATTAATCATCACGTGCTAATCACTGACAAAACAAACGGCAAGCAGTGGCATTTTACACGTGTTAGAAACGCCTTGAATAGTTCTTCAGTCCTCATTGAGTGTTCACAGTTTTTTTTTTTTTTTTTTTTTTGTCTGTGTCATAGTCTCGTGAATTATTACTGCATATGACAGGGCTGTTTGCAGTGTTCACAGACAGTATCTCTGTCCAAAGGGCAGTGATAATGTATTCTATGTGTCACACTGGGTGTTTAGAAACTATTATTGAACACCGAGGTGTTTGTCTTTCCGCTGAGCGCTGATTAGGTGTTAAAGGTATAGTTCAACCAAAAATGAAAATTCAGCCATTAATTACTCACCCTCATGTGGTTCCAAACCTGTAAGACTTTCATTCACCTTCTGAATACACGTTAAGATATTTTTGATGAAATCCGTTAGCTTTCTGACTCTGCATAGACAGCAACACAACTGGTGCTTAAAGTGCCTGAAGTACTTGAATTTGACTTTTTAAAATTTAAGGCCTGGAAAACGCTTGAAAATAGCAATATTCTTGAAGAGGTACTTACACTGTCTTTCAATAATTCAAGCACTTTTTATCTATGAAATGAGCGTTTAATTTTTTTTTATATATACATTTAATATCTTTTCATGCAAAATTCAGACAATTCAAAAAACAAAAAACATTTTTACACTTATTTCAGTTAATAAATCTGGTAAAAAAAACAAAACATAAAACAATAAAACCTAAAACTAGCGAACTTAGCCAGTAGTAGTACTGACAATGTAGTGTAAACATGGCTGAAGACGTGAAAAGAGGAACAGATTAACTGAATCAATTGAGTGAGTCATTTACGCTGAACCGCTCTAATTGATTCAAACTTGTGACTTCGATCATTTGTTTCACTAGCCAAAAAAAACAAACACCCAGATTAAAATAAGAGCCAATTATTTTTGAATTTCAACATTGCTTGTAAAGATTTTAAAAAGGACGAAGTGATGGGTGAAACTGAGTTTTTCAAAACTCCTAATCAGTTAAACCATTGTGTTGCAAAATGATTCACTGTTTCGAAACGCTCCAATCAAATCACGTATCGCAAATCATTTCAAATCAGGACTTCGGAGCGTGGATCGCGAATCATTTTGATTCGGGTTGGAACTTCAGGGTGAGTGGTTTACAAATCATTTACAAATCATTTGATTCAGATTGAGACTTCGGTGCATGTTTGCGAATCATTTGATTCACTTCAGGATTTTGGAGCGCGTATCGTGAATCATTTGATTCACTTCAGGACTTTGGAGCGTGTATCGTGAATCATTTGATTTAGATCAGAACTTCGGAGCGGGTTCGCAAATCATTTGATTCAGATCGAGACTTCGGTACAGTTTTGTGAGTCATTTGATTCAGTTCAGCACTTCAGAGTGTGGATCGTGATTCACTAGTTTCAGATCTGGATTTTATAGTGGTTTCACAAATCTTTTTCTGATTTGTGTTTTTTTTTTAATTTATTATTAAACTGTATAAAAACTAAAAGAAAGAAGAAAGTGTATGCAAATACAAATCCCTTAATTTTAATTTAAAAAGAGAAGACACTGTTTCATAAATTAGTTGACACTAGTCCTTGAAAATCCAAAAAAGTAGTGCTTCAAAAGTCCTTGAAAGTATCTGTACGAACCCTAAAAATGGTAGTAAGGACATCGTTAAAATAATCCATGTGACATCAGAGCTTCAACCCTAATTTTATGACGCTACGAGAATATTTTTGATGCACAAAGAAAAACAAAATAATGACTTTACTCAACAATTTCTTCAACGCGCATTCATGAGAGAACTGTACACGGATGCGCGTTTTAATCTAGATCTTTCTCAAAAGAAATTTCAGTAGAAAAACATTTATTTCCATGTTTTAGGTCTAAAAGGAGGATGATTTATTTGTGGATTAAGTGGATTGTTCCTTGTCCAGTAATACTGTTGTATTAAAACAAAAAACAGACACCTTTAGTTCAGAAGTCAGATTTATAGACCGCATTTCACACTGTGTAACTGTGTACTGCCAAAAATTCAGAAGACCAGGACAGAAACTAGAAACGCAATGTATTTATAGCTACGCTTGAGCAAAAAGACTTTGCAATTTGAGACACTGCGCGGCTTGAAAATGAGGCAAAACTGGATTCCATTTCATTGTCTGGGTTACATAAGAAGGAAAAAATGATCAAAGTTCAGTGTCGCTTCCGCTGATACTAGTGCCGCTCCCTCATTCCCCTCTGTCATTCCACAGGTCTTGAGAAGCGTACATAAAGCCGGTCAGAACTACCCTGCGTGGAAAGCGGCAAATTCT
This sequence comes from Cirrhinus mrigala, assembly GCA_036247105.1. Classification (NCBI taxonomy): domain Eukaryota; kingdom Metazoa; phylum Chordata; class Actinopteri; order Cypriniformes; family Cyprinidae; genus Cirrhinus; species Cirrhinus mrigala. The sequence continues at coordinate 10,139,397 of CM070020.1, read as the reverse complement.
CCAGATCATAAGCCGTGGCTGTACCCCATCCAGAGTGAGCTGCCCATGATGAATCCAGCAGAGCTGTCTATCCAGCGAGGAGACTCGCTCGAAAACGTGGATGAGAGCTCGACCAAGGATGCTCAAGAGAATGAAGATAGCAGCTAAAATGGCTCAAAAGCAGACAGTCTTGTGACAGGGTCAGTCTAGTTACCTCTCACCCCACTTATAGCTTGCTGATGCCAACATTCCTTCTCATTCGCTCACAGAATGTTTACAGTCACACATTTTCCACGTCTGGGTTTCTTAGGGCATCGCATGTGCGATTAGTGGTGCTAACTTGAACACAAGAAAATACTATGGAGTTGCTGCTTAATTTAATTCAAAACCTTTTGAAGGCGTTTCATTTTCTTGAATGAGAATTTTTGCTTCTGTAATTTATTACTAAATGATTGTGATGAAGCAGCACCTACGTGCTTTTGAAAAGGTTGTTTATTTCTTTACAAATATAGTTAATCTTCGTTTTAAGTCTCCGTGCTAGGGAGAGGTTTCTCTTAATGTCATCCTTTTGTGTTCGTGTATTTATTTCTATGTGCCTTGCCTTTTTCAAAAAGGTGTGTCTGTATTGGCGTGTGAAATGATTGACACCAAGCAACCATGGGCGAAAACCTGGCCTTGTAATATGACCAAAGCAGTCCGAGACACAATGTGGTATTACCTCAAGATTTATTACTTGAAGTGAAGTTCATTTGCCTGTAACAGGCAGAAGAAAACAGAAGGCAGAGGAATGTAATGATTGAGTTGTTCTGTACTTCTCGGTTATATATGTGCCCTTGAACATGAAAGAAAACGACATTTGCAATAACATGATACTGGTGGATCAAAGTTACCCATATTTTTGATGTTTTTTTCTTTCTGAGGAAGGATGGATATGTAAGTTTGTGTGTTTGATAACTTGAATTTTATGTATATGAAGTCCTAACTCACTGAAGGGTAATAAGGTTTTATACTTTTAAATAAATTTTAAATAAATTATGTTCAAAGTGCTTTTGGAAACTGCCTTTTTTTTTTTTTTCTCCTAATAAGTGATGTGTCTTTTTGTAGGTTTATTAATGGCACTGTGCCATACTAGTTTACATGATCTTGGTCTAATACCCAGTATTTGCATATAAACAGTCATCTGCTCCACTGAGCTGCAGTAACACAGAAGCTACGATTAAATTTTGTGTAATGGAATGATGTAATTTAGTAAATTGGTTCAATATTAAAAAATTATTTTACCCAAAAAATGAAAATTTGCTGAAAATACTCATCCTCTGCACATCCAAGATGTAGATGTGTTTGTTTCCTCATCAGAAAAAAATGTAAAGAAATGTACACTACCAGTCAAAGGTTTTTGAACAGTAAGATTTTAGAATGATGCTAAAAAATTCAGCATTAAAATCACAGGCATAAATTACATTCTAAAAACTATTAAAATAAAAAGCAAGTATTTTAAATGGTAAAAATATTTCAAAGTTGTACTGTTTTGCTGTACTTTGGATCAAATAATGCAGGCTTGGTGAGCAGAAGAGACTTCTTTTAAAAAAAAAAAAAAAAAAAAAATCTTACTGTTCAAAAACTTTTGACTTGTAGTGTATCGCGGTGAATGAGTGCCGTCAGAATGAGACAGTTGATGAAAACATAATTTGTGAGTAACCAACATAACTCCAATCCATCTCTTTAAATCTAGTTAAAAGCTTTGTTTCTAAGAAACAAATCCAGCATAAAGACATTTTTGGATCTTGATGTGAAAGGACAATGGAGGATGGACTATTTAAGGTTAATGGATGTTTGCAACGGTTTAAAGTTAAAACATTTCAATAATGGATTTGTTTCTTACAAACAGGCAGCTTTTTACTTTACAATAATTGATGGACTGGATGTGTGGATTATTGTAATGTTTTTATCAGCTGTTTAGACGCTCAATCTGACGGCACCCATTCACTCCATTGGTAAGCGAGTCATGTAATGTTAACTTAACCAAATCTGTTCTGATGACAAACTCATCAACATCTTGGATGCTTTGAGGGTGAGTAAATTTTAATTTTTTGGTGATCTGTTCTTTTAATAGCTTTAATAATAATACTTAGTATATATAGTACATCTAGTCAATACAGTTTATTAACAAACCACACTACCTAACATAATAAATGTAAGCGTAACAAGATCTGAGAATATAATATTCCCTTCTTGCATTTGCCCTCCCCGCCTTATGAGACTTTTCATCATACAGGTTTATTTTTAAAAATGTGCACAAAAATACTTTGCATGAGCATATTGATTTAATGACAATTAATTAGTCAGTAGCAATGTGTTTGTCAGCAGGACACCAATCATTAAACAATTAAATGCTTTGCTACAGAATACAAAACTGAAATGTAATCACAAAAAAGACCTAGTTAATAAAATAATATGATATATTAAACATAATACCAGCTTCATTTAATAAATGCCTTTAAGTGAAGATATTAATAGCAGATCATGATTTTTTCATGATGTAACCATCTATAGTCATCTCATTCAATAAATAACACATCTGGCATGTTTTCTGTTCATATGAATGACATATAGTGTGTCAAAAATGTACATACTCCTTGCTTATTTTACCAAAATAAGAGGGATCATACAAAATGCATGCATTTTTTATTTAGTACTGCCCTGAATGTAAGTATCTTCTGTAGCTTCTAAAGGGCAGTACTAAATGAAAAAAATATGACATTTAGGCAAAATAAGAAAAATCTACACATCTTCATTCTGTTCAAAAGTTTTCACGCCCCAGCTTTTAATGCATCGTGTTTCCTCCCGGAGCATCTGTGAGCGCCTTAACCTTCTGTAATAGCTGCATACGAGTCCCTCAGTTGTCCTCAGTGTGAAAACATGAATCTCAAAATCACAGTCATTGTTGGAAAGGGTTCAAATACAAAAAAATGCTGAAAAATCACAGAATTTGTGGATTTTTCTGAATAATAAGTGTATGTAAACTTTTGAGGGGGGTCATTTTTATAAATTCAACTATTATTTTCTCTTGTGGAGTATATTTAAACATTTTTTATGTGAAATATCTTATTTAGGTCAGTACTAAAAAAAAAAATAACATGCATTTTGTATGATCCCTCTTATTTTGGTAAAGTAAACATTTTGCAGATTCTGCAAGGTCTATGTAAACTTTTGACCTCAGCTGTATCTCACAGAATATGCTTATTACATCTATCTAAAAATGTCACCAGCTGCATTCAAATTTGGCACAGCTCAAAAAAGCTGTGAATCATCAGGCATGTCGTGAAGTGTTTGAATATGATTTCTCTGAGTCTCTTAGTGAGAGAAAGTAGGTAGTAGGAGGAAGATGATGCAGAGCATCTGAACGTTTCGCTGACACACCAACGCCTCAGCTGCGTCACTGAACTGGTTCAGTCATGAAAGTCAGCTCTGCCACCTAGTGTACAGTCCTCTCCTTTTGCCGTTGGTAGTCTGGAAAAACAGATGCACAACATTTATGTCAGGTACTCCAACTAGGTTTGCTTAACTAGGGTTTAAAAACACTTAATGTTCAGTAATATTATCAGATCATTCAAATAATGAATGAATATAATACTCACTGTAAGGAAAGTATCGAACCTTCATCAAAATCTCTCTTGCAGTCTTTAAAATCTCCACAGCCTAGGAGAGAAATCAAGATCACACCAATTCCATTTAAAAGACAAGATATTCATATACAACATCTCAGATCTTACCTTTGAATGCTCAATGTCTTGAAAGTCCACATCGTTGACAGAAAGCACCTGATCACCCTCTTGCAGTCCTGCCCTATGGGCATCCGAATCGGGTACCACCTGTCAAAACATTTCAAGCAAGACCAGTCAATTCTGCAACCAAAAGATAAACAAAGCAGCTTTCAACTGTCAAAACTGACCTTTGAAATAAATATACCAAGCTGCGAGGCCTTTCCTCCACGGATATTGAAGCCTAGTTGTGCACCAGGGGGCTTTTTTAACACTATAGTGCGAGGAAGGAACTGTGTGAGTTCATTGTTGTAGTCAGGGTGATGTATTCTCTGATTATAAAAAGAAAGATGTAAATTAGATCAATATGATTACAAAAGATGAGTTGAAAACGTAGTGTTTAGCACAGTCACCTCTTGTTGAGGGATCCATGCAGGAGGGCTCTCATAGGAAGGAAGAAACACTACTGGCAGTTGATAATCATCATATGGGATCTTCTGGTCCATGTTTTTCGAGCTAGGGATGAGAAAAACAACAATGAGTAACAAGTGTAAACACTAAATTAAGCACTTAATTAAATAAACTATGTATACACTGATGGCTAAAGCATGATCAAAGATTTATATTTAAAGGAGTGTAAATTCACTCTCTACGATTCTCATTGTACAGTGAGTACAAGAGGCTAGCTTGCTAACACTCAACAGTAAACACAAGATGCGCTGCACAATAAGCCATATAGGCATACAAATGACCAAAACGCTGAGCGAATAAATTGACGAGACAAATATTCTAATACTAAAATGAAAGGCAAGCAATATATAAGCCGCTTTTGCTCGACAGTGCTGTTTTTGTCTATCAACTCACCAAGAACTCCTCGAACGAACCATTGGCCCCGCCCTCCTGCAGATCATGTGACCAGCCCTTTTTGTTTTTTTTTTTTCTTTCCTTTTTCCTCAGCAAAAAAACTATGGGGAGTTAAAGAAAATATTGATACTGGGACAGTTTCACGGATAATATGCAAAGACCTTTCAAACTCTTGGTCACTTCTCTGATGGATGTCCTTCCTGTCCCGTTGCTCAATTTCAAGAGCTTCCTAAGATCATAAATGATTTGTTCACAGTGTCTTTACGGGTCAGGACGGGTTTAGTAGAAACAGAAGCAGTGGCTTCAGCTCATCAGCTTATGCTGTAAATGTACTGAAGATATGATAAATAATTAACTAGGCAATAACCCAGTTCTTTAACTGAAAATAGACTACACCTGACTTTTTACTGTCCTTACTCTACCTCTTCTTGGAAACACTCTTGAATGTCACATTTTAATAAAACAACACTTTAAGAAATATACAATGTCTTGTTATACTTTAAGGTCCTTGCTTATTAAATAAAAATCCCATTTAAATCTATTGAAGAATGAAAACAGCATAAAACTTTTGCATTATATTACCTTTTGTTAACATTACTGGCCTCAAGAGCTACTCTGCTGTTCAAAAGTTTTGGATCAGTAAGACTTGTAATGGTTTTAAAAAAACGAGTCTCTTATGCTCAGCAAGGCTGCATTTATTTGATCAAAAATAGAAAAGAAACAGTAATATTGTGAAATGTTATTACAATATAGAATAATGGTTTCTATTTTAATATACTTTAAAATCTTATTACTGTGATGAAAAGCTGAATTTTCATCAGCCATTACTCCAGTTTTAAGTGTCTCATGATCCTTCAGAAATCATTCTAATATATATACTGATTTATTATGAATTGGCAACAGTTGTGCTGCCAAATATTTTTTTTAGAATCTGTGACACTTTGTTCAGGATTCTTTAATGAATAAAAAGTTCAAAACAGCATTTATTCAAAATATAAATATAAAATTTCTAACAATGAGTCTTTTTATCTGCTATCACTTTTTATAACATCCTTGCTGAATAAAAGTATTAATTTCCGTCAAAAAAAAGAAAGAATAAAAATGTACTGACCCCAAACTTTTGAAAGATAGTGTATATTGTTAGAAAAGATTTCTATTTTAATAAATGCTGTTCTTTTTATGTTTTTGTACATCAAAGAGTCCTGAAAAAAGCATCACAGGTTCCAAAAAATATTAAGAAGCACAGCTGTTTCCAACACTAATAACAAATCAGCATATTAGAATGATTTCTGAAGGATCATGTGACACTGAAGACTGGAGTAATGATGCTAAAAAAATCAGCTTTGATCACAGGAATAAATTTGATTTTAATGTATATTAAAATAGAAAAACATTTTCTTTTTTCATTTTTTTTCTGATTTTGCATCATAATAATATTTCACAATATTACATTTTTTTTCTGTATTTTTGATCAAATAAGCAGCTTTGATGAGCATAAGAAACTTTAAACAACATTAAAAATTGTACTGATCCCAAACTTTTGAACACCAGTGCATATGAAAACTCTTTCAGTAACACCGAAAATTATATTTTGAAAAATTTCATTTAAATTAATTTTCTATGAAGTCAATTATTGTTTTCTCACTACTCACTTCTGATTTTGTAATTTCTCGTTTTCTATATTTATATGCGAATGTAAACAAAGGGGGAAAAAGAGCACGTACGGGCAGAGATCTTATTATAAAGATCATATTATATTAATTTTGTATAAATGATAATTTATTATGTTTTTATTAGCCCCTACAGCTAATATTAAAGGGTCTTTTTTACTTTTCGCAGCGTTTATGTTGATGGACCAATCACAGCAGTTTATGTATAAGCTAAACGAGATATAATGCATTTACAGTCACTGTATTTTATTGTAGGAGAACCTCTTGCTTATAACAGATTTAAAAAGTTACACGCTTTTAAGGTTCGCACTTTTTCCCTCTGATGGAGACCGGTGGAACTGCACTGCTGCTGATCCATACAAAGCTGCAAGGAATGTGAAGCTCATTCATTGTTACCGTCTCATTGATACTCTGTTCACGGGATTTAAGTCTCAGTATGAGTTGGAGTGCACAAGCTGTCGAAGAGTGCTTTCGTTTAAGAGTCTGACTGGGATTTCAGTACCCCATGCTACTTTTTTAAAGAAAGGTAAGGTACCAACGTGAATATTTAAAATCAGTTTGTTCTGCCGGACTAGAGCTGTTCTGATCTAATATTACGGAAAGGCGTGCGAGCTAAAAATCATCAGGTGTGTGTTAGACTGTCATTACAGGTGCTTATAGCATCCTTATAAGAAAAAACGATGATTTAGGTAAACCATGCAAGCTACCATTTACAAAAACAAAAGTTTAGATTTTTTGCAAATGACGTGTTATCAAGAGGTTAAACAGTTTTTAAGGAAGAAACGTTTGATTCTGTTAATTATTTACTTGGATTTGGAAATGATTACATTTACAGGGTGTTGCATGTAAAGAAATTTGTCACTGTGAGGTCGTGTTAAACTGAATTTAACTGTAAGAACGTATTAATACCCTTGGTTTGAAAAAAAATTTCCACGATGTCACTGAACTGCAGATCAAGATCTGAGGTTGTAAATTACTTATAGAATGGGTTGAAAGCTCTCCCGGTCAACATGATGATCCTTAAATGCTTTATTTAAAGTAGGTGTGACCAAAAAAATAAATACATAAAATTATCTTATAAAGCAGAGCCTGTGTATTTACTTTGTAATATTGTAGGTTCTAAGAAAATGTGCAAATGATTTTGTGTCAAAGCAGTTTGGAGTCTGTAGTTTAAGTTTAATTAAGAAACTGAAATTCAAAATTATTTTTAACATTTTATTTCACAATATAGACAAGTCACATGCATTGTGCTCAACAACAACATGTTCCTTGACTTGGCCGTTTGATTTATGTGCGGGTTTTACATACAGTTTTGCATATAGGCTGATTTTATTTTGCTTTTTACTTTCTATTTTACTTTTTTTTCAAATGGGCGTTTCTTAAAAACATTCCTACACTTATTTTGAATGCTTCGATAAAAGAGGTACCTTTGTGTGATGAGTACAGTTATCAACAGTGTGATGTTTGTTATGCGGCAGTTTTCATCAGGCAAAGTTTTTCTTTCTATGAGCACTTAAAGTGAAAGACTGATGGATGAATGATGGAGTGGATTTGCCAAAGTTGTAATGCTATTTAGGTGCTTTTGTGTTTTACTAAGTTCATAATGGTTGTGAAAATAATGCCACATTTTTTAATGACCTTGTTGAAAATGGGATATAGAGTCTTTTGGAAATCTTGTTATACCTGTCTGCACAGGGGTTAAAAAACGTTTGCGTTGTGTCCTCAGGCTGTCTACTTAAATGTTTTTCCTTTTTTTGTGCTCCTGTTGCAAAACATGTTAATTGGAATATCACAAATTCATTTGAAATTTTCAGTAAAATGATCTACTGGCATTTGATAGTCAAGTTGAAAAAAATGTTATTTAGAGTGTGTATCACTCATATCTGTTGACCCCGTTAAAGCAGAACATATATAACCAGTCAAAAGTTTTTGAACAGTAAGATTTTTAGTGTTTTAAAAAAAGTCTCTTCTGCTCACGAAGCCTGCATTTATTTGATCCACAGTACAGCAAAAACAATAACATTTTGAAATATTTTTACTATTTAAAATAATGGTTTTCTATTTGAATATATTTTACAAATGTCATTTATTCCTGTGATTTCAAACCTGAATTTATAGCATCATTACTCCAGTCACATGATTGTTCAGAAATCATTCTAATATTCTGATTTGCTGTTCAAAAAACATTTATCATTATTATTATTATGTTGAAAACAGCTGAGTATAATTTTTCAGGTTTCTTTGATGAATAGAAAGTTCTGGAGAACAGCATTTAGCTGAAATAGAAATCTTTTGTAACATTATAAATGTCTTTATCCTCACTTTTGATCAATTCAAAGCATTCTTGCTAAATAAAAGTATTAATTTCTATAAATTCTTTCCAAAAAAAATATACTGACTCCAAGCTTTTGAATGGTAGTGTGAGTAATGTTACAAAAGCTTTTTAGTTCAGATAAATGCTGATCTTTGGATCTTTCTGTTCTTTAAAGAATCCTAAAAAAGGTACACTACTCTTTTCATATTGATAATGATAATAATATTTTCTTGAGCATCAAATCAGCATATTAGAATGATTTCTGAAGGATCATGTGACACTGAAGACTGGAGTAATGATGCTGAAAATTTAGATTTGATCACGGGAATAAATTACATTTTAAAATATATTCAGATAGAAACCGGTTATTTTAAATAGTAAAATATTTCAAAATGTTACGTTTTTGCTGTACTTTGGATCAAATAAATGCAGGCTTGGTGAGCAAAAGAGACTTCTTTAACAAAACAGTACAAATCTTACTGTTCAAAAACTTTTGACTGGTAGTGTAATTTTTTGTAATGTTTTGGTTTTTGAGATCAGAAAAATAGCTTTTTCTGCAAAATCTGGATGCCAACACTCTTTATTTGGCTAAGCAGTCCTACTTGACTTAATATTTTAATCTAGTTTATAAATGTATTTCTACATGTATTTTATTGGCCCCTAATAAATTAACATACACCAAGAGAAAATTGTAGATGATTTAGAAAGTTTTTTGCACGACCCTTTGAATAATAATAATTCCTAGAGACATTTAAACAAATCCTACACTTAGGTCATAAACATGACAAAGGATCTGTTGTCTGTCTGCTCTGAGAAGTGTGGTATGATGCAGAGAAATGGCATCCTTGAATTTGTCCAGTGAATGATGATTTTTATAGTGTTGGAGATCCTGTTGAATAAGCATGATGACTTATTTAATCATGAATATGAGCTGCAGCTGACAAATTACTTGTTGTCTGACCTGAAATGGGGAGTTAAGTGACTTTTTAATAGTGCTGTCATACCTGTCTGCTGATCTAGAACATGCATTAAACACTTGACAACTTTCCTTTCTTCTTTGTCAAGTCTGAAGAACATGTTTCGCCTCTGGTTTTTGTGAAGCATGTCTCTGCAGGTAAAAAAGCTATACATTCCATAAAAAAAAAAAGGTTACAATGTCTGATGGTACTTTCAAATTTCAGACTGCTTGTCATGCTTTCACTAGGATAGGTGTGTATCCTTCATGCTGGCATACATGACTTACTCATGTAGGCTTCTTATCAGGAATTTCACCGACCCTTACACCATGAATGCATTGGGATACTTTTCAGTGAGTCTGATCAAACAGTTCCGAAGTACTTGCATTGGGGATGTTTAGTTATGGTTAACAGCATCACTACACAGTAGTGGTGTCTGCCTGGCTGACGGACATAAAAGTGAATATCTTGAATATTAAAACTAACATTTTATATTTTTGATTTTTATGAATTCATAGTAATTGCATTAAGTGACGATTTCACAAATCAAGATCTTGTGACCAGGGACCAGAAATGGTATTGTCAACTTTCCTTATACAAAACAAGGAAATTGTACAAATTTTGTCATTATTTGTCATTATTACTCTTTCTGCTTCGACTGCTCTCTATAGGGGTTGCCACAGCAGAATAATCCTCACAAATTTAACTAATTTCTAATTTAATATATTTTTAAATATACAGTTAATATTACAGTGTAGTTAAAAGTTAACATAGACCTTGCAGAATCTGCAAAATGTTAATTATTTTACCAAAATGAGAGGGATCATACAAAATGCATGTTATTTTTAAATTTAGTACTGACCTGAATATGATATTTCACATAAAAGACATTTAAATATAGTCCACAAGAGAAAACAATAGTTGAATTTAAAAAATGACCTTGTTCAAGAGTTTACATACGCTTGATACTTAATACTGTGTTGTTACCTGAATGATCCACAGCTGTTTTTTGGGGGTTTTTTTGTAGTGATATTTGTTCATGAGTTCCTTGTTTGTCTGAACAGTTAAACTTCCTGCTGTTCTTCCTTCAAAAAATCCTTCATGTCCCACAAATTCTTTGGTTTATTAGCATTTTTGTGTATTTGAACCCTTTCCAGCAATAACTGTCTGATTTTGTGATACATCTTTTCACACTGAGGACAACTGAGGGACTCATATGCAGCTATTACAGAAAGTTCAAACGCTCTCTGATGCTCCAGAAGGAAATACGATGCATTAGAAGCCGGGGGTAAAAACTTTTGAACATAATGAGGATGTGTACATTTTTCTTATTTTGGCTAATTATCATATTTCTTTCCTTTAGTACTGCCCTTCAGAAGCTACAGAAGATACATGTTTCCCAGAAGACAAAATTTGTTAAATTTACCCTGATCTTGAAATTGAAAAAGTTTCAAGTTGAAACTTTTCTTGAAATTGAAAAAGATTCTGCAAGGTGTATGTAAACTTTCGACTTTATTCCTGTGATGTAAAGCCTAGTTTTCAGCAGTCATTACTCCAGGCTTTAGTGCATGATCATTCGGAAAACATTCTAAATCAAATGATGATTTGATGTTCAGCATTATTGTATTATAATCAGTATTGACAACAGTTGTGCTGATAAGCCTGATAATATTTTTGTGGAAACTGTAATCTTTTTTTTTTTTTTCAGGACTCTTTGAATAGAAAGTTCAAAAGAAAATGATTTACTTGAAATTGAAAACTTATGTAACATTATAAATGTATTTACTGTGGCTTTTGATTAATTTAATGCATCCTTGTTGAATAAAACTATTAGTTTCTTTCAAAAACTTTATATATGGAGCCCCGCACATGACATGCAGGGAAAAAATCGTGGCACGATTTAGTAATTCGTTCCCTCATTTTAAGTAAATTGTGCTTACAAAATGATAATTGTTTTTACTTTCTGTCTGCGTTTCCATAAACCTGTTGCTGCTGTTATGTTATGTTACACTTTGATTAGGTTTTATTTTGAGTTGGGAAGAAGTTCTCAACACGGAAGTAAGCGGTTTAAAACACTGTAAAAAAAAATTGTTGTTTCAACTTCAAATAATTTGTTAGTTTAGTCAACTAAAATTTTCCAGTTGTAAGTTAAATTAACATTAAGTAACTTAAAATTTCAAGTTGACTAAACTAAAAATTTTAAGTCAGCGGGGTAACAAATTATATTAAGTTGAAACAACTTTTTTTTTTTATTACAGTGTACAGCGAGAAAAATAACCAAGTGCGGCAAACGGTAAAACTGTTTGCACTACAAACCAGCAAGTTCATACTTAAGATAATACATTAATAATATAGGAATTGGAAATACTTATTATTTTGTGATTTACTTAAAATGAGGAAACGAATTACGGAGCGCACAATTTACTGTAAAACAGGAAATCGTATTAGTAAATCATGCGCACGTCCTATAGGTCCTATGCGGGGCTCTGTAACTGAAGCAGTTAAAATAAATTATTGTATATTCGCCTAAATTCTGATTCTGGCAAAATGTCAGTGCTGGTATTACTAGATCTTAGTGCTGCGTTTGACACTGTCGATCATAACATTCTTCTAGAGAGACTGGAAAACTGGGTCGGGCTTTCTGGGATGGCTCTCAATTGGTTCAGGTCATACTTAGAAGGGAGAGGTTATTATGTGAGTATAGGAGAGCATCAGTCTAAGTGGACGTCCATGACTTGTGGAGTCCCTCAAGGCTCAATTCTTGCGCCGCTCCTGTTTAGCCTGTATATGCCCCCACTAAGTCAAATAATGAGAAAGAACCAAATTGCCTATCACAGCTATGCTGATGATACCCAGATTTACCTATCCTTATCACCAAATGACTACAGCCCCATTGATTCCCTCTGCCAATGCATTGATGAAATTAACAGTTGGATGTGCCAGAACTCCCTTCAGTTAAACAAGGAGAAAACTGAAGTCATTGCATTTGGAAGCAAAGAGGAAGTTCTTAAGGTGAATGCATGCCTTGATGCTAGGGGTCATACAACCAAAAATCAAGTCAGGAATCTTGGTGTGATTCTGGAGTCAGACCTTAGTTTCAGTAGTCATGTCAAAGCAGTAACTAAATCAGCATAGTATCATCTCAAAAACATTGCAAGAATTAGATGTTTTGTTTCCAGTCAAGACTTAGAGAAACTTGTTCATGCCTTTATCACAAGCAGGGTGGATTATTGTAATGGTCTCCTCACCGGCCTTCCCAAGAAGACCATTAGACAGCTGCAGCTCATCCAGAACGCTGTTGCCAGGATTCTGACCAGAACCAGAAAATCTGAGCATATCACACCAGTCCTCAGGTCCCTACACTGGCTTCCAGTTATATTTAGAATTGATTTTAAAGTACTTTTACTCATTTATAAATCACTCAATGGCCTAGGACCTAAATACATTGCAGATATGCTCACTGAATATAAACCTAACAGACCACTCAGATCATTAGGATCGAGTCAGTTAGAAATACCAAGGGTTCACACAAAACAAGGGGAATCCGCTTTAGCTATTATGCTGCTCGCAGTTGGAATCAGCTTCCAGAAGAGATCAAATGTGCTAAAACATTAGCTACATTTAAATCTAGACTCAAAACTCATCTGTTTAGCCGTGCATTTACTGAATGAGCACTGTGTTTCGTCCGAACAGATTGCATTATGTATAATCATTTTCTATTTTTAACTGTCTTAAATTTATTTGAAATCAAAATTATTTTAAATCATTTTTAAATTATTAAATCATCAGTTTTTTACATTTTACGTTTTTTTGTTTTATTGTTGTGATCAATGTTTTTATGATTGTTCTATTTCCTTTTTTGTGATTATTGTTTTTATTATTGCTTTTAGGATTATTCTACTTCCTTTTATGTAAAGCACTTTGAATTACCTTTGTGTATAAAATGTGCTATATAAATAAACTTGCCTTGCCTTGCCTTGCCTACAATCCTTCAGATTAAGAAGGTTTTAAGATCAGGAGAAACATGCATTCAACAAGGTTTATCCAAAGGTTAGGCTGGTGCAATTTTTATTTCTACAAATGTAAAAATATTTTACCAGTTACACCTACCAGTATTTACTTATTTCTCCTTCCTGTTGTGACCTCCTCCTTACTGAGTTGCCTTTAGCATTTAAAACACTTATTGCTTAGACATGTTTATCTGATTGTGTGTTTCACATCCAGTGAACCTAGAAAACAGAAAAATACCTCCACAGGAAGAATGTCTGCATAATGTTGTGGATTATATTTCATGTTATGCTCAACCTGTCAAAACAGGAGCAAAGCCTTTGTACTTGCTCAGAATAAGCTTTAATATCCCATATCAGTTGTTCATATAATTTACAGTAGGACACTTGAATTACTGTGTTCCAGCTTCTGTCAACATTTTAATAATAGGATATAGTCAAAACAGTTTTTTTTGATTAATGTTTATCATTTGCACAGCTGTAACAGTTAACTTAAGTTGGCAAAAGAACATTTCATCCTGTTATTCAAAATGAGTGATTGTTATGAGATTTTTCCAAAAGGTTGTCTTGAAGTTTTCTGCTTTAGGGCTTTTGAAAGCATTGCCACTCCTTCATGATTAAATCGAATCTTTTCATACCTGTTGTATTATGTGACTTGGAGTCACCTATACTTTTCTCACCCCAATTCAGAGACTTTTAACTAAGTAAGCCAGGCATTGTGAGTTCTGTTTTGAGTTAAAGAACAGGTTTCATTGCATAACGTCCATCTTGTATTCACTTTCCTCCTACTCAGTTTCAGGTGTGAAGCAGTGAGTCATTCCATACTAAACACCTGCACCCGTATAAAGGAGTTAACCCCACTACCTACCGGACGAGACCCCCAATTATCTGCATACGTTCAGTTGGAATCATCTGGTGTGGAAACACAATGATCTCGATTTTCCGAACCTGCCTCAGAGGAATCTACAGTTGTCATTGCAGCAGTCAAAATCGAAGACAAAATGTGAGATTTTATTCTTTACACTGCATTTTCTGAATCACATTTTTGGACAATGAAGTTGCAAATCGATGCACCCGTTATCTCTAAGAATTCGCAGACACAGTTTTCACTTTTTTTACTCCTTTGAGAGAGGTGGAATAGTTTACCATGTCTAATAAATGTAGAACAGAATCAAAGAAAATTGTTGTCATTGAATGCCTCCTTAATGAACAATTATCATGTAAATGCTCTCTCCTTTTAAATGAGTGCAAAGCTGTGAAGACTGATGATCATGACAGGCAGAAAAGTATGTTAATTAGTAGCCTGAATACAAAAGAAAGGCTCTCAATTCTATTTGAAATTCTTGAGAAACAATTACCGCTGCATTCAGAGATTTTGAAAACCCTGTGTGGGATGCACTTGTAATAATCAGCTATCATAATAACCGCTCAGCTTAGAGATTGGCCCCACTTTCGAATATTGGATCAGTAGGCGAAACTCAACGTGAGAAGACAATGGCTGTGTGCCAGTGCCCTCCAGGCTCTCATTTGTGGCTAACCTCTGACGTTAAAGCATCACATGCACACAGGTGGAGCGTTAAGGGAAAGTTATGAATAAACTTTTTTCTTTTAAGTGCTGATACATTTGTTAGTGTCAGTAAAAATGTCACAAAGAGAAGAGCTTACTGAAAAGAAATGTGTATTCTTGCTTTGTTTGTATATAGAGGGTTTGCTGCTGGTTCTCCTTTCTGTCTTTTGTGTCCATACTTGCCCTGAGTTGGATGTACATTTGTTTTATTGCCTTCAACGACCAAGATGATGTAAACTGGTGAGCACATAAACACAATTACACACAGGCTAATTATATGAACACACTGTAAATCCACCAGCCCAGTGTTTACAAATTCACATAATACCTGGTTGTGTCGTTTTGCCATATGTGACCCTGGACCACAAAACCAGTCATAAGGGTCAATTTTTTTTAATTAAATGATGCATAATCTGAAAATAAATAAGCTTTCCGTTGATGTATGGTTTGTTAGGATAGGACAATATTTGGCTGAGATACAACTATTTGAAAATCTGGAATCTGACTGTGCAAAAAAAAAAAAAAAAATCAAAATACTGAGAGAATCACCTTTAAAGCTGTGCAAATGAAGTTCTTAGCGATGCATATTACTAATCAAAAATTAAGTTTTGATAAATGTGCAGTGGGAAATTTACAAAATATCTTCATGGAACATGATCTTTGAAGTAAAATCAATCATTTTGACCCATACAATGTATTGTTCGCTATTGCTACAAATATACCCATGCAACTTATGACTGGTTTTGTGGTGCAGGGTCACATATTGCTTTATTTTCCTTCTGCAGGGAAATCTTCAAAACATTACAAAAATGGGTGAAATGGTACATGATAGTGATGGTCGTTTCTGCCGTGCTGGCCACATACTGCCTCCTCCTACTGGTAAGAAGAGAGCGTGTGATCCAAATCGCTCAGCTGGTAGCATTTGTAAATAATGGTTATATCAATGAGATTATCCTTTGTTTATTTCAGGTATTTGGATTGCTGCATTTAGCAATCAAAGAGCCTATGAATTTACACTGGCTGCATAAGGTACCCATTACCATTTCAGCTTGTTTTGTTGTTTAAAAGTTTTATTTTTGCTACTTCTTAAATGCCTTTTATATATAAATCACTGGAGTGGTTCTCAACTCCAGTTCTCGGGGCCCATTGCTCTGCACATTTTATATGTTTCCCTTATTTAAAGGAGAAAAATTTTACAGATAATTTACTCACCCCCTTGTCATCCAAGACGTTCATGTCTTTCTTTCTTCAGTTAAAAAGAAATTATGTTTCTTGAGGAAAAAAATTCAGGAATTTTCTCCATATAATGGACTTCAGTTGTGCCCTCGAGTTTGAACTTCTAAAATGCAGCTTCAAATGGCTCTAATCAGTCCCAGCCGAGGAAGAATGGTCTTATCTAGAAAAAAGCTCGATCATTTTCTAAACAAATTGACAATTTATATAATTTTTAACCTCAAGCACTTGTCTCGTCTAAGTCTGCGTGAACTCTGCGTGAACTTTTTCCAGTTCAATACGGTCAAAACAGTTAGGGTATGTCAAAAAAACTCCCATCTCGTTTTCTTCCCCAACTTCAAAATCGTCCTACGTCGGTGTAGAAGAACCGACCGAAGTGTTTACAAAGTGAACATGCAAATAAGATCAAACGCCCTTTACAAAAATATGGTAAAACAGCGATGTAGGACATTTTGACATTGAAGAAGAAAACGAGACGGGAGTGTTTCGACATACCCTAACTGTATTGACCCGGATTACACGGACTATGCATGCGCATCACAGAGATGAGACAAGATGAGCATTTGAGGTTAAAAAGTATATAAATTGTCAATTTGTTTCAAAAATGGCCAATCGTTTCTCTAGGTTTTCTTCCTTGACTGGGATCGTTTAGAGCCCTTTAAAGCTACATTTATACTGGATTTTGGAAGTTCAAACTCAGGGCACCATTGAAGTCCACTATATGGAGAAAATTCCTGAAATGTTTTACTCAAGAAACATAATTTCTTATTCACTGAAGAAAGAAAGACATGAACATCTTGGATGACAGGGGGGTGAGTAAATTATCTGTAAATTTTTGTTCTGGAAGTAGACTTCTCCTTTAGTACACCTGATTCAGATCATCAGCTCATTAGGAGAAAGATCCATAAATTGAACTTAGTGCACAGATTCAGAAACATACAAAATGTGCAGAGCAGTGGGCCCTGAGGACTGGAGTTGAGAACCACTGGATTACTGTATGTATAGGTACTCTTAGCCCAGACACAGGCTGTCCATCTTTGTTTTAAAACTATGATACCCAAAAGGGTGAACCAAGTTTTAAACAAGTATGGCTGTTCCACAACTCATTTTTACCGCAGTGAAAACAGCCCCTAATAAATTTATTTGAAAGTACTTGTTAAAAGGTTAGTTTGCCCAAAGATGAAAATTCTGTCATAAGTTCTCACCTTCATGTTAGTCCAAACCCGCAAGACCTTCGTTCATCTTCGGAACGCAAATTAAGATATTTTTGATGAAATCCGAAAGCTTTCTGACCCTGCATAGACAGCAATGTAAGAACCACGCTCAAGGCCCAGAAAGGTAAGGACAAAGGCTACATCCGAAATTTGTCAGTGACTTCGCAAGCAGCTTTTGTGCACAAAGGCGCCTCACGAAACTGATATCGGAAATGCTTCTGAGGCAGCATAACGGTTTAATGATCTACAAGCTTTGGTGATAGCTACGCAAATATATATAATTTCTACAATACTAATTTCTCGCTATATATAACATCAAAAGTGCAAAAGGTTGATCAGAAACATACATTTACACACAAACAGACAACTTTCAGATGCCATTTTTTTGCTCAACCATCACAGAATGGAACACACAGGATTGTTGGATATCAATGGCAGCGAAGGATGCATCTTTGCTGCCCTCAAAAAAATGACCAGATGAAGGCGTCTCAGGAGGCAGGAAGTGAGGCTAACATTGGATTCAAACATGCCTTGATGCCTTGAAATGTGTCCTCCGAAGGCAGCATTTTCCAGTTTTCGGATGCAGTGATGAAATTAACGTAGAACCCGGATGCGCTGCGCTTTGTTTACAAGCAGAGGAATGCACACGGATGCATCATGGTGCTCTCGTGAATGTACGATGAAGACTGACACGGACTTGTTTTTGTTTTCTTTGCACACAGAAAGTATTCTTGTAGCTTTATAAAATTAAGGTTGAACCACTGATGTCTCATGGACTATTTTATCGATATCCTTACAACCTTTATGGGCTTTGAATATGTCAATTGCATTGCTGTCTATGCAGGGTCAGAAAGCTCTCAGATTTCATTAAAAAAAAATCTTAATTTGTTTTCCGAAGATAAATTAAGGTCATATGGGTTTGGTACGACATTAGGGTGAGTAATGAATGACAGAATGTCCTTTTTCTCCACTTTTCATTTTTTTTTCATAAAAGCTAAAAGCTTTAAAATAACTTCAGCCTTTTAAAAAAGGCCTAGTTGAGCAAGCAATCTTTAATCAGTTACCTTTAAAACATTGGTAACAATTCATATCATTGTTAGTTGTAGTGCATAAAGTAAGTTCACAGGATGCTAATAATTATCTCGGTATGTTAACTATTCTCTGTTCAGGTGTTTCTGTTTTTGGGTCTCCTCTATGTTACTTTGGGCATAGCTGGATTTTGTATAAAATGGAAAGAGGAATGGCAAACTGTCTATATGTCATTTCAGGTAAGAATCCGAAACCAGCCTTCGACCATTTGTCATTTCAGTACTGGTACATTGTCTGTCTTTTAAGTCTTTGCAGCTGGTTCTTATTGTATTTCCTGTTAGCATCTCTAGTCTAAATGGCAGTGTGATATTTTACACCAATAGCAGGCATATCCCTCAGCATAATGTTATATTATACTGTATTTATCACAGAACTGTCACTCAGGTGTCCATATCTCTAGTTACACCACTATTGTTGTCTTAAAATCCCCTCCTTGGTTTCCCATAGGCCACTGCTCCTTTCCTGCAGTTGGGTGCTGTGGTGGCTTTGACCTTGATCAGCTCGCTGGTGTTCCAGAGTTATCATACAGCTGAAACAGCTGGTCAGTGTCCCCAAAAACAGTTTAAAGTACCTTAAAGTTGAAAATATTCTGAAAGCACATGGTCAGATCACAGTTAATGTTTTTGACTGAGAATGTACTTGATGCTTTTAATAATGCTTTATTTTCAAAATTATGTCAGTATTTGTATCTGAATATTTGTGTATATGTCTTTGTCTGTGTAGCTTGTAAGGCTTTTATAATGATGACCTTCCTGGTAGTATCCATTGCTGTGTTCCTGTGTCCTCTTGCAATCTGCTCTCCATGCATAACCAATAGTCTTCCTCCAAAACCCGCCCTTGTTGGACATCGCGGCGCTCCAATGGTAAGTGATAACGCCTTAGTTGTAGCTTTCATTTAAAAAACATTCCCTCCTTTTGTTAAAACATGTTTACACTGGCATGCCCATGAAAATCTTGTTTTGGCTGTTTGTTCATATCGTTGTTGAACTGCGTGAAGATTTTAACATTGTTTTATGAATAAATTTGACATGCCACAAGATGAATCATCTGCTGTAGTGTCTGAATCCGTTTAGGACTGTGATGATCATGGCGTCGTTCCCAGGTTATAAGCTACCAACTTGGGGCAATGTAATTTATTAGCATGTCGGTCTGTTGGAACATTTTTCAAACATTAGCAATTATAGATAAAATAATCACAGTTAAAACATTTACCGTGATTTCAAAACATAGTCCACATCTGGAAATATCTTTTATATAGCTGGCTATCTACAATTCTTATACAACCTGTTAAATTCCACTGGCAGGGAAGGTGGAGGAGGTGTTTTGACATTTGAAGCTCGGTTGATTTGAGGCGTGTGAAGAACACAGATGTTACAGCTTTTGAATTTTGTTTAAGCAGGTCATGGAAACCTGAACATATTAATGTAGTAAAATAATGGTCTCTGGCAAAAAAAAAGTGTTTAATTAGATTAATTAGTCATGGAAAAAATAAGGGATTAAAATATTTTAACGCAGTTAACACACTGGCCCCGCCCCCAGACCTCTACGTCATCTTGTATTTCATTTAGTTGCCCTAAAATTCAGTATATATTGGTGCAAAATCAATCGATATATCATGAGCTTAAATGTGATTTTATACAACAGTTAAGTAAATAAGAAGTTGAGATTGTGTTATATTTTAAACACAATATTATGTTTTTTTCCTCAGTTTTGCAGAGAACATATTACCTTTAAAGCCACAGCAGAATTGTTGTGCGTCTCTGAGCAACACAGCGGTGTTTAGTTTCTGAATGAATTTGTGTTTTGAGCGAATCTGTAAACCAATGATTCAAAGGCCCATTCATAAAGAGAGCTGTTTACTTCATTCCTGAATGAATCAGCCGTTTGAACGAATCCAATGAATGACTCATAAAGACATTTACCGCCACCTGCTGGCAGATTTAGTTTCTTGTATAGGGTTTCATTTCATAATAATAATAATAATAATAATAATAATAATAAAAACATTAAAGCAATAGTTCACCCAAAAAAATAAATTTAATTTCTTTCATCATTCACTCACCCTCATGTTGTTTCAAACCTTTCTTTTGTGGAACATAAAGGAAGGTATTTTGAAGACTGTTGGTAACAAAGCTGTTTTGGTTACCTATGACTTTGCACAATGTATGATCAAAAAATACTGAGATGTTTCTCAAATTATCTTCTTTTATGCTCCATAGTTTACATTGCAGCCTAAATGTTTATGTGTAATAAATTCTATGTTGAATCAAATCAAATATTTCTTTCTAAAGCTACAATTTGTAATGTGTACTTGATAATTCCTCATTTAACAGAAAAATAGCTTTAAATAATCTTTTGTGGATATTTTCACAGTCAAATTTATTTTGCGATTAATTCGATTAAAAATGTTAATCAACTGACAGCCGTAATATATGTATTATATATATATAGAGAGAGAGAGAGAGAGAGAGAGAGAGAGTTCAGATGCAAAACCAGCTAAAAGCCATCTCGGTCAAAAATGAGATAATGATACTGTGTGAATGCTCTTGACACATATTATACGTCCATCAAATACTTTTTCTTCAAACTTGCTAAAATACCAGGCTCAGCCCAATCACAAGTACCGGTACTTACATAGAAACCTATACATCTGAGCCTGATAAAAATGCATTTTTTAAAGAAAGACGTCAGATGGATTTAGCTGGTTTTGCATCTGAACTCTTCATATATATATATATATATTTATGTTTTTTTATTTAGCTGGCTCCAGAGAACACCATGATGTCATTCAGAAAGAGTATGGAGTGTGGTGTGGTGGCATTTGAAACAGATGTACAACTCAGGTGATTATTCCATTTCTTCTATTTGTGTGTGTGTGTGTGTGTGTACCTGGTATTTATCACGTTATACCAAATGTCCCCACAAGGAAAGTAATACCGGTACATTTTGACCTTGTGGGACATTTTTTAGGTCCCCATGAGGAAACAGGCTTATAAATCATGTAGAATGAGTTTTTTTTTTTGAGAAAGTAAAATTGTGCACAGTCTCCTGTGAGGGCTAGGTTTAGGTATAGGGTTGGGTTTGTACAGTATAAAAACCATTACGCATCTGTAATGTCCCCATAAAACATGGAAGCACAACATGCGTGTGTGTTTAATCCTCTTGTCTATTTTATTTTCAGTAAGGACATGAAGCTTTTTCTTATGCATGACCAGGATCCAAACTTTCTGCTGCGAACCACTGATGTGAAGACGAAGAAGGAATTTTCAGGTCGAGAAGGCGATATGCACACTAACTTCACTTTGCAAGAGTTACAGACTTTAAATGCAGGCGAATGGTTTTTAAGGGTGAGGGCAAATAATTGTTTTTCGTATTTTATCTGTAATTATTTTCTGTATTTTATTTAAGCTTTCCATTATATATTGCTTATATATAGTCCAACACATTTAACAGTAATTGCTGTTATGCAACAATAGAAATGTAAAACAGAGCTAATTACAGAATTTATTACACAATTAGATTATATTGTTACAATCCCATTCTCCAGTCACTGTGCCTGTCACCTCAACAGCACTACATTTCCCATAACCCTCTCTGGCCATTACATGCACACCCTTATCAATACACACACACACCTGTCACCCTTATCATCAGCTCTTTCACTTCACTCACACAGCTTGTCTGGTCTCATTGTTAAAAAGGACCATTTTCTTCTACTTTCTCTACTGGTCTCCCTGTATTTGTCTACACTACTCACATTGGATTACTGTTATCCTTCAGTCTTCAGTGTCTGCTACTTCAGCCATACCTACAACACAAAGACTGTTATTCCTTCAGCTAAGTGCTTCCAGTCTTACAATGAACTCTTTTACTCGCCTGTTTACTCCATCAGCTTCTCTAACATCTCTGCTAATAAAACCTGGTTTGAACTTCCAAAATGCAGTTTAAATGCAGCTTCAAACAATCCCAAATGTGGTTGTAAACAATCCCAGCCGAGGAAGAAGGGTCTCATCTAGCAAAATGATCGGTTATTTTCATTAAAATAATACAATTTAAATACTTTTTAATCTCAAACGCTCGTCTTGCCTTTCTCTCCCTGAACTCTGTGTATTCTGGCTCAACAGTTAGGGTATGTCGAAAAACTCCAATCGTATTTTCTCCCTCAACTTCAAAAATCATTTCAAAATCATCCTACATCGCTGCAGAAGTACCAACCCAGTCTTTGCAAAGTTAACATGCAAAGAAGATCAAACACCCTTAACAAAAAAGGTACAACAGCAATATAGGATGATTTTGAAGTTGAGGGAGAACATGAGATGGGAGTTTTTCGACACACCCTAACTGTCATGAACCGGAAAAAAACAGTCCAGGCAGAGTAAGACAAAACGTTTGACATTAAAAAGTATATAAATTGTATGTGAATCTTTGTTTTGGAAGTTCTTCATACCTCACAGGCAGTATGAGAAGGAGTATCTGTTGATTAGAGTGAATAACCTTGAACTAAACTGAGGTTGCAGCTTTATTCAGTATGAGCAGATGTTGAGCAGGAAACAAAAAATTGTTTCACTTTGCATTTGATGCTCAGATGTTGTTTTAGTTCTTCAGCAGTGTGACGTCAAAATCACAGATTTGTTGAAATGAGATCTTTTGATTTTTCAAATACAGACAGATCCATTTCAGTCAGTGTCATCGCTCTCAGAAAAAGAGAAGATTGAGGCTAACAACCAGACAGTACCATCTTTTGCTGACCTCTTACTCATGGTCAAAAACTATAATATCTCTGTCATATTTGACCTAAAAAATGAGAAAAGCTCAACAGGATTTCACAACAGTGACTCCTACTATGCCATCGAAACGATCAAAAAATCAAACATATCATCAGAAAAGGTAAAATTATCATATGTAGTGGGTCCAAAACTCTTTCAATTTAATTTTTTTTTTTTTTCTATTTTTCAGAAATGTCTTATTATGCCCCTTTTTCATATTTTTTCTTTGTTTTGAATGTCTAGCAGTGTTATTTTAGTATTGTTTATATGCAGTGATAGTATTTAATAATATTTGTTTTTTATTTTAAATATTTCTATTTACCTTTTTTTTATGTCAGGTTAGGTTTAGTAATTAGACACCATTTCTAATTTTTGTGTTTTTGAGTTTAATGTTATGATGTTTTGCACCATTAAATGTTATTTTAATATTGCGTATCACTTTCAGATATGGTGGCTTGCTCCAGAATATAGACACAACGTGAGAAAAGTTGCACCAGGATTCAGACAGGTGTATAAAAATATATACGACATGAATGCGGATGGTGAAAGCTTTCTGAATGTGAAATATAATTCAGTGAGTACTTGTGAAATAAGGTAAGTGTTGGAGGACTGGTGCAGCCTATCTGACATGCAGATACATGATGCCACTGTCATTAACATTGGTATGATCTCACAGCCTTAGGGAACGTTCTCACAGGGTTTTATTTTCTTGCAAAGACGACAGAAATGCTGTGAAAAATGATGAGCCGATCTGTAACTTAAACTTGCTAATGTATCTTCTAATGATTATAGTAGCAGGAATACCGAGTTACCAAAATTCAACATATGATGATTGATGAAACCTCTTCTAAACACTGTTGTGTCCGGCTGAATGCACTTGTTGATTTATCACTTTACCTGGCAGTAAAGATGATGTAAGATTAAAATTAAGCAAGAAAATCTTGACTGATGAATTAGACTACGTGTTATAACGATCCTGCCACTCCTGTCTGTTGTTGAGAAGAAAACGGCTTGTTGCGACCTGTCTAAAGGTCGCTAATATGGAGCCAAAGACAAGTAAATAGAAAGAATATTTTTGACATTTGTTTTATTTCTCTGGACAGTGAGCTGCGGAAAAAGAATGTGTCCGTGAATCTGTGGGTTGTGAATGAGAGCTGGCTCTTCTCATTATTGTGGTGCTCCGGGGCCAGCTCAGTGACCACCAATGCCTGCCACATCCTCAAAAACATGTCTAAGCCTGACTGGTATCTGGTAAAAAAAAATATTTTCACCTATCCCTTTCTTTTCTGCCATAATAGAAAAGCTGTTTTTCCATTTATAATTCACATGGGCCTGTCTGAATATGTAACTCCTCTGGAATCCTTTGTGTTTGTATATCTCTTTGCACGTAACAATAAAAGGAGCCTAAAATCTACATGGGAATATGGATTTCGGTTGATGTAATAGCATTGCTGTTGATGTTTGGCTTGTTTCTTTGGCAAAGGTAAGCAACGAAACTCATTACCTTTCTAATATTAATAGTGGTATTAAAATTGTTAAACCAGAAGCAATTAATTATTTTATAAATATAAATTATTATTGTGTGTTATAAATTGTAATGTTGGTTAAATTGCATGGTTATGGGGACAATATACATTTATTTTTAATATACATTTACATTTATTGTATATTATAAATGGTAGCCTCAAATCAAATTTATTGCAAGCAAGCTAGCTGGTGCTAACTCTAAAGGTTATCCAACTTTAATTCCCAAGAACTGATGTTAATCACACATAATGTAAAAATTCATACAAAAAAAAAAAAAAAAAAATCCAATCCAACTCAGATTGTTGATTTTGACTATACAATTAAAAAAAAATTCTGGGTTGGAAATAACCCAACAGGTAAGTATTGGACAGAACATATGCTGGGTTATTTTGTCCCAGCTGGTTGGGTTAAATGTTTTTTTTTTTACCAAACATGCTGGGTTATTTTATTTAAGTCAAATATTGTTTACAAATTATTATATTGCTGGTTTAAAATGGACTAGAACTTACAAAAACAACCACAGAATTACTAGAGGCAACAGCAATAATAAAAAGATGGACATTTATTATTTATTAGGCAAGAACACATGGACAAAATACAATACAAATTGAATTTATTTGGGTGAATACTGCATAGTTTACAATATTACATACATTTAAATTCGTAAACTCGCATTTTAGACATAAAAAATGTAACATTTAAAAGTAGAATTTTAAATTTAGTGTATTCAATCGTTCTCTGTAATCGCTTTTTACCGAAATAGCGCTAATTCTCGTGCCGGTGTGTCGCCGAAATCTGTGCCGCTGAAGGGCTGCTGTTCGGCGGGTTAACTACAAACTTCAGGTCGAGGCGTCGCGTTTCACTCGTAGCTGAAAGATGCCGTGTGACTGACTCCAAAACCTGCCCGTAAACAAACAGTACTGCCATTAGAGTACATATTTTAAGATTCAACTCAGTACACGAATAAAATCCATTTATTTTATGCAAGGCAAAAGGCGTTTCCATCCTGCGAAACAACCGCTGCTGAAGCAGCTGAATGACATCTAATCCTTATGACGCGTTGCGTAAAATAATGCAATTTACAGCGCAGTAAAGACTTTATAAATGAAATAAAATGTATACCTTTATTTCGCTGAAGAAGTGCAACTCGAACTCAGCAACAAATATTTTTTACAGTATATATGTTCATTTAGATTTGCTTGTAAAATAATATAAATGCATAATATGATATTAAAATATAAATAACTATAGGTTTAAATACAGCTCTGAATCATTGAACACTTAAGTTTTTTTATTAGCTAGTAAACTAGTAAAATTTCTCATCATTCTCAACAATTATAGTTTTTTATCGTTTGAGTCACTTATCATAAGTCGCTAAACACTGCCAAATAAATTTTAAAAATAGCTAAATTTGTTTCTAGGTACTTTTGTAAGAAAATATTGCTTGGGTAGTCTGAAAAGTTGCTAAATTTAGCAACAAATTTGCTAAGTTGGCAACACTGACTTAACTCGGCAGCAGCTGGGTTGTTTCGTCAAAGACGGCCTTAACCCAGCGGTTGGGTAGAAAAAAAATAACCAGCGTTAAAAATGACCCAGCACCTGGGTAAAAAAAAAAATAACCCAATGAAATGACCCAACAAGTTGAACCCAGCATTTGGGTTAAAAAAAAACAAACAAACAAACAAAAAAACAGCACCTAGGTAAATAATAACTAAAATGACCCAGTGAGCTGGGCAAAAAAAAAAAATGAAAAAATAACCCAGCATTTTTTATGAACATTTTTTATGAGTGTATGAACAATTATTTATTTCAGGACTCACAGATGAAACCTATTCTGAATTAATTTAATAAAAGTAGGCAAAAACACCACTAACTGAAGAGTCACTCAAATATGTTATGATTATAATGGACATTTTTCTCTTTGTTTGTGAACAGGAGGAACCATGTTTTTCATCAAAATACACACGAGAAAGGTATCCCTCTGCTTCCTCACTGAATGATGCCATCCTTGTCATGAGAGGGCATTTCCTTGTTTCATTTTTTGAAGGACTGTATGTGGACATTGTAAGAAAATCACATCATTATATGTGTATTAAGCATTAAATTTACATATTTTTAATACAATTTTTGATATTGATATGAGAATTGACATATATTTCATATAATTTCCTCATTAGGGCAGCATTATTGTGCAGTGCTGCCACCCCTTGACTCAGTTATGTCAGACATTTGTTTTGCAACACCAGAACTGTAACTTTTCATTTAAATGACAATACTTTTTTATAGAGGTTGTTTACTTATGTGACACTTTGTGAGCCATTTTTGTAAGAAAGACTTTAAAATGTTGGACCCACTTTTTAAGTGTCTTTAACTACTATGCACTTCATTTATTTTAATCATTTGATGCAATGCACATATTTTTTATTTTATTTTATTTTTTTGGAAAATGGGCATTCAAGACAAATTCAAAAAGAGTTGGTCTAAATATAACTGCATTGTTGTGTGTGCATGTGAAAAGGTATGGGGGATCAATGTTGGCTGGATATAAGAATTTACTGGTAAAGGGTACATTTTGTAATAGTTATGTATATTTTTCATAATAATTGACCCACATGGAAGTGGGTTGGGATGGGAGACATTTTTTATTTGTTGGACAGTTTGGATACCTGCGATTATGCTTTCCAGCTAACATCATTTAATGCTAATAAAATAATTTATGATACATTATTAATTTTCACATCTTTTGCAATCTTTTAAATAAAATATATAATAAAATAAAAAAATAAATAAAAATATGCTTTTTAAAGTGCCTGTTTATACCCATTATAGTGTCTACATATTTAGGACTGGAGGAACCAAATTTGATATTATTATAAGAATCAGCCACTATAAATACCATATTAATTGAACAATAACTTTGTTTGAGCAATTAACTTTGTCCATATTGATTAAATCATACAAGTTATTGTTATTGATATTAAATTTGGTTCCTGCAGTCCTAAATATGTGGATGGGATAACAGGTATACTACCAGTCAAAAGTTTTTGAACAGTAAGATTTTTATTATTTTTTAGAGAAGTCTATTCTGCTCACCAAGCCTGCATTTATTTGATCCAAAGTACAGCAAAAACAGTAAAGTTTTGAGGGTTTTTTTTTTTTCAATTTTAAATAACTGTTTTCTATTTGAATATATTAAAATGCAATTTATTCCTGTGATCAGAGCTACATTTTCAGCATCATTACTCCAGACTTCAGTGTCACATGATCCTTTAGAAATCATTCTAACATGCTGATTTGCTGTTCAAGAAACATTTATTATTATTATTATTATCAATCCTTTTTATTATAGAATTTGTCATATATTTATTATAATTATAGAAATTAATATGTTTATTTAGCAAGGATGCTTTAAATTGATCTTAAGTGATGATAAAGACATTTATAATGTTACAAAACATTTCTATTTCAGTTAAATACTGTTCTTCTGAACCTTCTATCCATCAAAGAATCCTGAAAAAATTCTACTCACCTTTTCAACATAATAATAATAATAAATGTTTTTTGAGCAGCAAATCAGAGTATAAGATAAAATGATTTCTGAATGATCATGTGACTGAACTAAAAATTCAGCTTTGAAATAACAGGAATAAATTAGATTTTTAAATATATTCAAACAGAAAACAGTTATTTTAAATAGTTAAAAAGAAAATAAGAAGAAATTTCATTAAAAAAAAAAAATTTAAATCTTACTTTTCAAAAACTTTTGACTGGTAGTGTATAAAAACGCACTTTGAGGAGAAAAACAAGATCTGAAGTCTCCCTAATGGTTACTTAAAAGATTGTAAAAGTTGTGAAAATGAATAATATATCATACATTTTTATATTAACCATTATTTAGGTTTAGGTTAAGGTTTTATCTGTTAACATTTCCATCTTTTCTGTTTGTTGCATCCCTCTAAAAAACGTAGTCTTTCAACACTGTGCCAACTAACCACACAACCTGAGCCACAAATGCACAAATAACTCGTCATGATTTTATTTTTTTAAAAGGATATATCTTGCGTCATTGAATGTGAGATTTTCCTCAAATGTTTAAAAAAATGACAAGTTAACCCTGCACTGCTTTACCACAGGCTACTTTTATAATTCTTTTTTAATGTGAATTTTTTTGTATACAAGTGAGAAAAGCTGTTGTTGTTTCGTAATTGTCTTTATATTTGTATGATTAAATGTAATACAATTAAAGTTTCAATTAAACTAACCACAAATATTCTACATCATCTTTCTAAACAAGCTTCATGTCACCAAGCAACGCACAGACTAAACGCAGGTCTGGATCAGCACATGTGGAGCGGAGCGACAGAAGAGATTATGCCATCAAGCATTCTGTAACTAAATCCACTCCGGGAATTTCATTTGTCCAAAGCGTTCAAGGCGAAACCGTTAAAAAAAGCACAGAGGAAAAACGTGAGGCTGTTATCTAATCTCGTTAGTAACTAATATCATGTACAGTCCTTATCTAGAAAAGGCCAATTGGCTTCTACCGTCCTCCTCAAAAAAGTTTCCTCTTTTCTCCAGTAGGTGGTGCGCGGCACTTCCGAATAATAATTTTCATGGTCAAACTTGCATCACCCCTTTCTGGCAAACAGGGTAATATGTTTTTCGATAGACTGACTAAATCGATTTCAGGTATATTTGTGATCATTATATACATTTTCCTACATTTTCTCTTCGCTAGCCACAAGTTAATACATCACAAATTATTAGCATTCGCCGTTATACAATAAAGCTCTATGTTTTCCCTCATAAAAACAAGCTAATTAATAAGCTCTTTTATCGTCTATCTACAATTTACACGTGGATGAAGAATGAAGAGTAAGACCCTGTTGCTGCCGACCGCCCTCCAGTTTTATTTGCTTCCCCTCAAAACTTCGCAATGCTGGAGCCAAAAGCAGATAACGGGAAGCCGCGGCGCTTCACACTCGCACTACTTCCACAACAAGCATCTGCTGCCAACTGGAGTAAACTTCTATTCCCGTCTTTAATACTAGAAGTTCCCAAAAGAAGCAATATCGTCACCGTGGTGGAAAAACTACGGCAGAACTTTTAAAAGTCCGGTCGGAGTAACTAGAAAGTGACAGCTGACGCGAAAAGGATTTTAAATTTGTTTGTTATTTATTTGGAGAAGTAGTCGAAAGGTTATAACTGGATTTACAGGACCGGTTTTCTAACAGCCTTCACATCATGGTACATAAATATGGTAAGTTCCGTTAAAACAGTCAACTTCAGTCGTTATAAGAATACGATATCTTATAATTAAGATTTGGTAGTGAATAGTTCTTTTAAACGTTTTCTCAGTTTCGATATGTGTATTTTCAAGTAGGATTTTTTTGTAAACCCCATGGGAAACAGGAAGCATTAGTCTGAAGTGATATTCTGTAACTTTTAATAACGGTTTTAACAAAACCGCTATTTGCAGAAGCGCAATGAATGTCAAGTCAAGTGTAGCATTATACTACACATCCGGACCTTATTTAAGCCATCACAACCTGTCATGTTTTTGTGGAACCTCCTACTACCTTTACCTAACCAACTTTTCCAGCACCTGAAGCATTCAGAAACCCTCAAAATGTTTTATGCTTAAAATTCTATCAATACCACTGTGTTAGCAAAGCATTATTTATTTTAAAGAAAGCACAAGCACTCTTTTCAGTTAAAACTTTTAACAACAAATGTTTAAATAAACCTCACACACATTATTGATGTTGTATTGCTTATTGGATACAACAGATACATTTTCAAGTTCATAGTTGATAAACTAAACCTGTGGTTACTCCTTTAGGACTCCTGTGTAACTGTAAAACTGGCTAACAAAATAGTAGCATTATTTCTCATCTAATGCATTTAAGTGTGACTTAAGTGTCTAAATATATTTTTAGGCCACTATGGTCCCTTTTATTCCACATAAAACAAAAGGCTGTTACGCCAGACTAAATCATTCATTCATTTATTTTTATCTGCTTGCTAAAAAACTGTTTTTAGACAACCCTGGTTGAGTTGAACATCTGGCTACACACCCCTTCGAGGGGTCCTTGTAATTATAGGGAAGTAATGTCAGATTTCAAGCATCTAGCATGGTGCAAAGCCTTTTTAGAATTAGACATGCATCCAAAAATGTCACAAAGCGATTGTAGGTAATGGAGGAAATGATTAAAATGAGTAGGAGTTGTATTGAAATAGAAATGCTTTTTTTTTCTTTTAATTCAGATACTAAAAGAGCAGTTGGGCTACTGAAACAGTACCAGGCGAGTCTGACTAGCCCGGAAGAGCAGGCCTTGAAGACCAGCGTGGAGAAGGTCTCTTCCATCTTTGGCAGTCATCTTTTTCAGGCTCTGCTGGGTGAGGTTTGTTTCTGTGTAAACTCTAATGGCACTCAAAACAAATAGTGATTAACTGTCATTATTTCGGGTCGTACCGCTTGATTTCAGTACATTCTATACTAAGCAAAATGTTCCAAGAAGCCACATTACAGTTTGTTCAGCTTTACTAAACACCGCTGATATTTTTCTAAATGGTACATTTTGTTTTTTGTGTACATGGACCAGCTGCCTCAGGGCCCATCTTTAAATTACCGATAGGTTTAGGATATAATAGTTTCACCTAATGAACTAACATTACTGACATTACTGTGAGTTTGTTTAAGAGAAAACTTATTGGAACTTGCTCATCTTTTACGTTATCCAAGTTTTGATTTAATGGATTAAGCCACATGAATAGGTTCTTTCAGAATAAAAACAAAAGGTTCTCTGTTTTTAAAATAAAATCTTACTAAATTGGTCCTCACTGCTGCCTTAAATCTTTTGCATGGATTTGAGACTGTTTACCAAAGTTTGTGCAATTGTTCTCAAGTTGCACAATGCGTCAGACTTTCAAAACCCCAGCTGATTTATCAGTACTGTGGATGTGCTCTGTCACATTTTAATGATGCCTCACAATAGCCAGAATAAGAAAGCATAGCAACAGATATCACTGTCATGCCAGATGCATCTAACAAAAATAAGAGGTTTCCTAACTTATTTTTAGTCTTTGTCCTGCAAAGGAAACAAATTAGTCCCATTACGAAATGGTTGAGTGGTTATCTTAATTACCAGGCCCAGGCTTTAATGAGGCCTGCCTGCTGCTGTTGCTGTGATGCAGAAGAGTAGTACCACAGGGGCCATGATCAAGCCATGGGGTTGCGTTGCCATAGGACTGTAGTGAGGAGAGGGACAGGTTTCCCCTGATGTTAACTCATGGGTTTTCTCACATGTTGTTGGGTATGATAGGCTTGTGTGATATTGTGCATGTGTTGGTCATTCTACAAAGAGTTGCATAGAAATTATACAATTTTATATCAAATATTTATATGGTTTAAAACAAATAAACTATAGGGTCAAATTAATTAAAATAGTAATAGAAGGTTTGTACTTACGTCACGGTTTGGTCAGTCACCCAGATGCGCGGCCACACTGGTGATACTCGGATGTAAACAACAGCACGGATTGCATGGTTAATGTACTACTGAATATGTTGTTCTGCTAATTTATGCTGTCTAAACCACGGAACAACATGTGGAAGCTGCTAAAACATAGAAAAGAACCAAGTAAGCAGGAATGGGAGCAATATTTGACAAACTAAAGTTAATTAAGATATTAAGCTAATATTTCGCCTACCTGACTGAAAATGATAAGAACAAACAAGAATGCAGTCAAGATTTTTTCCTTGGAAATCCTGGTTCAGTTTGGCCAACCGCAAATCCCTTTTGTTCCTCAAACAGTTTTTTGCACTCTTCTCCTTGATTTGTTATAACTTTAGGCAGTCTATAGTATTTCAAATGTTTTTCCTGGTCCGACCGATTAGTACAGCCCAAAACATGACAATAATTGATCATTTTCAGCAGCAATTTTAGCAAAATATGTTATTTTTGTTCTGTTTAGTGGCATTGTTTAGGTCCTGTGCTGCCGATTGATGACGTGTTGTAAAAACACTCTATAATAAGATTTCCAGGAAAGAAGTTAAATATAAGTCTTTCTCACCAAGGCTGCATTATATTTATTTATAATACAAAAATACAATAAAACTGTAATACTGTGGAATATTATATTACAATATAATATATTATATATATTACAGTTTATTACAGAATATTACAGTTAATAATTTCAATTTGAATATATTTTAAAATGTATTTTATTCCTGTGATGGCAAAGCTGAATTAGAATCAGTGTCACGTGATCCTTCAAAAATCTTTGTAATATACTTTTCTGTTGCAAAAAATCTTTTATGATTATAATGTTGAAAACAGTTATGCTGTTTAATACAATTTTTACTTTGATTAACAGCATTTATATGAAACAGACATCTCTTGTAAAACTCTTTACTGCCACCTTTGAACAATTTAATGCATCCTTGCTGAATAAAATTACTAATTTCTAAAAACAATATTACTGACCCTAAACGTTTAAAGGGTAGTATACTATAAGTTGTTCCATTTTTTTAGTTAAAAGGCATTTGGAGTCTGTTGAAGGTTTTACATTTTATTATGACATCTCTGGTGTTAAATTAAGTGTCGGTCACTTAAATATTCTTATTTATTTTTCATAGTGGTAAGCTTTGTGATTGTCATGGAAGACACAGCAGTGTGTACACAAACATAAACAGCAATCAACAACTGCAAAGTGAACTATAGCAACTTAAATATAGAGTAAATGACAAACACCTGTGACAATCAAATGAGTAACCATGACAACTAATGGCAGGAAACTAGAACAAATGACGACAGGAACTAATGAAAGCGAACTAGAAGTCCATGAAAACAGAAACCAAGTCAAAATAACTGAATGGGCTAAAGCGGTATTATAATTTTCTAAAAGAAATATGGCTGCTGCCGCTGGCATTTAGGTAAATATACTTTTCTGTGCTCCTAATAAAGCTGTTTGACCACAGCAGGCAAAACAGATGTTGCAAAAGCTCTCGTTTATCACACTTTGAATCAGTCATGAGAGTTTCAGCTCGAAACTGGCATAGCACGGTAAGCGGATAAGGATTCCACACATTCCAGAAAAAGGCTGAATCGTTAGCGGGAATGTGGGATAACATGTAGGTAGACTGATAAACAAACAGTTCTTGGCCGCAGTCGTGTACTCCCATCTGACCTCAGGTCAGATTAAGCAGAGAGTATCGCTTTGGGCAGGACGACCCATTCTCTCTCAGGTACTAAGGAGAGGGGTCATGTGAGGCTGAGCTGAGAGCAACATGTGGTTTCAATCATCTCTCCAGCCTCTTGGGTGTTGGCCAGAGTTAAAAATGGGAATACAATATGAATTCGAGCAAAAATGAGGCAGATGTAGCCTATTGTAAGATGGAAAATGTTTCATATTTATATTTGTATTATTATACATTGTTTAATAAAGCATTTATTATTGGGTTTTTAAGTGACAAAATATCATGCGCTAGTACATGATGTTTAATCCTCAGTCATTAATCTCATTCACATAATTGAAGTGTTCTTAGACTAAGTTGAAAGCCCTTTGTTTTATGTGGCGTCAAAGAAAAAGTGATCATCGAATATATTGGGGATACAATGAGGCTTGTAACAATTCAGTTCTGTCATGCACTGTGGGAGGGAGGAAGATTCGACCGTGGGCTTGTTTGGTTGTCTGCATGATTGCACAATTTCGAACAAAGGTTTTCCTAACTGCACACTCATCCCTTTGTTTCCAAACACACAAACAGACGAGGGATCACACAGGTTTTGTGCCCAAATATGACCCAATATCAAGGCCACGGCTATTTTCATTGCTGGGAAAAACAGACAGTCTATTATTCCTTAGTACTTTCCAAGTACGCTGAGTTTCTCTTTGTGTCATCATGTTTTAGTTCCTCCCAGACAGTTTTCAGGTACGGTAACAAGAAAGCATACTTTAATTCTTACCAAAGCTGCATTTATTTAATCAAAAATACTGCAAGAGCTGTAATATATTTTTACAATTAAATATAGAATATTACATTTTCATAGACTTAAACGATTATAATGGCAAAGCTGAATTTTCAGCATCATTACTCCAGTCTTAAGTGTCACATGATTTTTCAGAAATCATTCTAATATGCTGATTTTCTGCTTAAGAAAAACAGTTGTGCTGCTTAATATTTCCATATTTCAAAAGAACAGTATTTTTAAATAGGTTTTTTGTAACATTATAAATGTATGTACTGTTACTTTTGGCCAATTTAATTCATCCTTGCTAAATAAAACTATTCATAAAAATTAATTTTAAAAAATGTAACTGACCCCAAACTTTTGAACGATAAAATATTTTAAAATGTTATAGCTGGGTCACTCATAATAGTGATACAAGATACTCAAAGAAGAAAAGGGGTGAGAATTATATTAGATTTAACAGGATACCACAAAACCAGTCATAAGGGTCATTTTTTTGGAATGAAATTCTTAGAAATGCATATTACTAATCAAAAATTAAGTTTTAATATATTTACACTAGGAAATTAAAAAAATATCTTTTTTGAAACAAATTTACCTGTGCTACTTATGACTGGTTTTGTGGTCCAGGGTCACATATATGTAGTAAATTACTGTATAAATGAACTAGAATTTACAGTACAATATAAATGTACTGTTTTAAGCTATTAAATATAGCTGTGATGTGAGAAACTGGTTCAGTATGGGTTTTAACATAACAGCCAAGTGTTAAAAGCCAGTTTTCAGCAAATCAAATATGTGTGAACTTAATATTGACATTGAAATGAGGTGAAGCAAGTGAAAAGGAGAGCAGTTGTATAAAAATAATTCTGTGGAGAGTACTGTGTAAAGCAAAAGTTAAGCAAAAGGACTTTGTGTTTTTTGTTCAGTGTCCAGGAATTTATGTGGTCTTTTAGGATTTGCTTGGCTCTGGGAACATTCTGCTGGAACGCTTTTTTTGGAGGAAAAAAAGTATCTTTTCACCAGGACTTTGTCTGAAGTAAATGTGCCCGTATATCAAAGTATGTTAGCGTGTTTTGCAGAACCATTTTTTTAGCATTCAGCTGTAAAATGCATTTGAGTGCACACACATCTGTTACATCCATGACAGTAAATGGCCCTAGACATGAATAATCATTGATGTTGCCTGCTATGTTTTACTAAATAATGCATTTGAGGGGAAAGGTCTCCTCGATGAAGACATAATTCATACTCACACGTCTTTCAGGACAGCTTTACTAAACGAGGAGGTGTTTCTGTCTGACACACTTATACATTTCCATTCATCCTACAGCTGCATGTTTTATAATCATGCACCATTTAGTGGAAGACTCTACGCTTTAGTTTACTTTCCCTGACGCTCGCTTTCTTTTCTCTGCTCTCTCGCTTTCTCATCTGGCTCTGACCAGCCAGGCGATGAAACCGCTTCCCACACACTGTTCTCCTCCCACTCACACAGGCTCACACAGACACAGCCATGATGAGTCACATAGCCCCATTCTTCTACTGTCTTTCCCGCTGCACCCCAGTGGGACTCCATTACTGCCCCTAACAGCCCCCACACACACACACACACACACGTACGCCGTCCGCATGCGCCGCCAGTCCGAGTGCACTGCTTATCTCTCCAAAAAAAGAGTTGCTTTTCTCTCAAGCTCTTTCTTCTTCCGTCTTAAAAAAGACTCGCTCGTTTCTTCCAGTGCAAAGGGGGCCGAGAGCGTGTTATGCTTCAAAGGCACAGCGAGGTAACAAGCATCTCATTATGTTATTAGTGCAGGCTGTGGGCCAGTGTGGGAGTGTGGGTGACATCAGCAGTATTGTCTCCCTCCATTCTCATCAGCTGGTCGTCCCTCTGTTGGTGACCACAGGCCACGGCAGTTAGTGACCTGAGAGGTAATGAGGTAAGACGTATAGAGAGGAAGAAAGGGTGGGGTGAAGAAACAAATCATTCTTGTTTGAAGGGGGAAGAGGTGGTTTGGGGACGTGACCAGGACAGTAGCAGTCCCATTAGGAGACCAGAAACATCACAATCTTTGATGCAACAGTCAGAAGTTATTATAATAGGCCTAAGTAAGTATTAAAGGGATTGTTTTATTTATGCACCAAAAGTATTCTCGTAGCTTCATAACATTACGGTTGAACCACTGACATCACATGGACTTTTTTAATGATTTCTGGGTCTTAAATGTGTCAGATGCTGTCTATGCAGGGTCAGAAAGCTCTCGGATGTCATCAAAAATATCTTAAAGGAGAAGTCCACTTCCAGAACAAAAATTTAGGGGATAATGTACTCACCCCCTTGTCATCCAAAAACATTACAGCATTTTTCTGCATATAGTGGACTTCTGTGGTGCAGCTTCAAACCATCCCAAATGCGGTTGTAAACGATCCCAGCCGAGGAAGAAGGGTCTTTTCTAGCGAAACCATCAGTTATTTTAATAAAAATAATACAGTTTATATACTTTTTAATGTCAAACGCTCACCTTGTCTTACTCTGCCTGAACTTTTCCGGTTCATGACAGGCTATGTCGAAAAACTCCCATCTCATGATCTCCCTTAACTTCAAAATCGTCCTATATCGCTGTTTTACCTTTTTTGTTAAGGGTGGTTGATCTTCTTTGCATGTTCACTTTGCAAAGACTGGGTCGGTACTTCTGCAGTGATGCAGGGATGATTTTGAAATTATTTTTGAAGTTGAGGGAGAAAATACGATTGGAGTTTTTTGACATACCCTAACTGTCTTGAGCCAGAAACCACAGAGTTCAGACAGAGCAAGACAAGATGGGCATTTGAGATTTACAAGTATTTAAATTGTATTTTTTCAATGAAAATAACCAATCATTTCGCTAGATAAGACCCTTCTTCCTCACCTGGGATCATTTACAACCGCATCTGGGATCGTTTGAAGCCGCATTTAAACTGCATTTTGGAAGTTCAAACTCTGGGCACCATAGCAGTCCATTATATGGAGAAAAATGCTGTAAAGTTTTCCTCATAAAACACAATTTACAGCTGAAGAAAGAAAGACATGAACATCTTGGATGACGGGGATGATTATCTGTACATTTTTGTTCTGGACTTCTCCTTCAATTTGTGTTTGGAAGATGAACAAAAGTTTCGAATAACATGAGGTTGATACACAGTTTTCATTTTTGGTTGAACTATCCCTTTAAAATATGTAGAAATGAACATATGCAAAAACGTTGTGCAAAGAATTAGTTAAAACAATAATAAACAAGAGGTCAGTATTGAGTAACTCATGTTTTATAAACAATATTTGAGATACTTTGTACATTTTTTGCAAGTTCAACCTTTGAGAGTCTCCCTGAAACATGCAGTTCTGAATGAATCGGTTTGTAATTGAATCGGTTGAATAAGTGATTCACTGATTCACTCACTCAAGAGCCTCATTTAGTTCCGAAATGAATCAGTGCTTTTGAAGCGTAAATTAAGCGAATCATAGATTATAAAATGATTCACTGAGTCTCTCATAAAGACAGTCACCTGTCGCCACCTACTGGCGAAACGGTGTTAACCTGCTGAAAAAAGTCATTGATGGACTGACGGTCTGTTTTTTGTGAAAAGTGGAAGGGACCCATTTGACTTGTCAAAGTAAAATTTTAGCATAAAAGCTATAATGGCTGTTACATCAAAGCAAATTTATCCAGGTCTAAAAATATTTATGATGCATATAAGTGATTTAGCAACATACAAAACCATGCAAATCATTTAGCTAAATATTAGCCTGAATTGGTAAGATAGCTAGTTTTTGTCTTAAAATGCCAGCTATGGGGCAAAATGAGCCAAATGCCAAATTTGATAGGGACAGTGTGCACCAGTCCTTCTCTGAGAAGCAGAAGATGCTTTTCTTCACATTATAATCATATATATCTTTCAACCTGTAGTTCCTAATGGTTTGTTCGACATTGCAGAAAAGCTACAATGCCAAGAATCTAAAAATAAAATGTTTATTAGTTTCAGTGACATTTATTCCTTCATTCTAATTCAGTTTTTATTTAATTTTATTCAAGAAACTCTCTGTATAGTCTGTTTTTGGGAAGGTCAAAACATCAGTGTTTAACATATTGTTTCAGAAATGCAAATTTGATTTTGTTAAGTTAGCTGTAAGAAAAGAAATATGACTTTGTAAAATAAAATGTATTGATTATTAAGTTAGTTTTTAAAAGAGGTAAATTATCTTTAAAATTTCACATGGGTTTGAATCAGATTCAGTCAGATGGTCAGTTTTCTCCTAGATGGTTCTTCTTACCCACTGACTCGGCTCAACTTACCACTAACCTGAGGCAAATTGAATCACAGGAACACTTTTTTTTTTTCTTTAAATAAAGCCATAATTTTAGAACCCTTTGTCATAGAATATACATTCTAGTAATTTAGAATGATAGGAAACATCCTGAAATTACTCTAGATACTTTCGTTTCCCTCATTTTCCCTTATCTTGAGGGCCACAAAAGTAAAAAATGGCTCTTCTTACCCCACTCTCCCCTATAGAGTGAACTATGAAAATATGAGCCATATACATGCAAGCTGCGGTCAGATTAGTGAAATTTTGACTAGACTTCACTGGTAAAACAGATCCACTGTCCATTGTTACAGAACTTAAGGTCCTTGCACACTGATTCTGAAACTTTCGTATGCGTTTTTTTTGTATTTGTCAAAATTCATCACACACAGAACGTCTCGGTGACTTGGAATTGTCAAAACACCTCTCAAAATGCTTGCTATGGATGCGAAAAACACAGAAAATTTAACCCAGTCTGATTTTTTTTTTATGACAGACAAAAGTTTTGAAACGTGCCAAAATTTTGGACAAGAATTTAAGGTGAAGTAAAGGTGTGCAAGGACCTTTATTTTCAAACTAAGGTGCTTTCTGTATGTATATGTGACCGTACCTTTTATTCATTTGTTTTATTTAGCTTAAATGGGAATCTGTGAAAAGAGTAGAGAATCACTTCAAGAATCCGATTTATGGTATGTTTTTTGTCCAAATGTTTGTACCTTCAGATGAGCTTAACCACTTCCTGCAATTACCCCTGCCACACCCCTTGTTTGATTTCAGTGGTCCAAGCAAGCTTCTTACATACTGATTCTATCTGAACTGTTATAATCCTACAGCTCTGCTATAGTGTGCACTGATGATTTTAACACTATTCCAATTGTCCCAATTTACACAAGTGTAAACAGTTCACAGCTTTGTGCTTGACCCTCAACACCAGAGCCACTGTTACCTCTGCTAATGTCTGCAGGCTCTGTGCTGTCATGAGTGAGTCACGTTAAAAGCCTCTCTAAGTGAATGTGATTGCTCCGGCTCTCTAAACCCAGTATGGGCAGGAATTTTGGATGAGGCCGCTGGATGATATTTATAGAGACCCACAATAGAGGAAACGATGCTCAAGTTGAGCCAAAAGTTGACTTTGCTCTTGACCTTGCTTACTTGACATGTGAAGACTGTGCACCTGTGCTTTTGGCATGGCTTAAAGACTTACTAATCTATTGATGGGACCCATTAAACGTTCACAGAAATGAACATTCTGGCATAATGTACTCATTCTCATGTCTATGGAACCCCTAAAGAGACACGGTGATAGAAAAATTGTATTTTAATGCTTTTGTGTTCTTTCACAAAGTTATAGCATTCACCTGAGAATTTTTTTTTCCCACCACAAATATATTGTGATTAAACGCAAAGGCCCTCCCATTTATTTCTTTTGTTATGTTATTGGTCCTTTTGGAAGTCTTTGGTTCACACCCCACATTCAATGTATGAAAGATAAATTTAGATATTCTGCTAAAATTCTCCTTTAAATTTCACTCAAGAAAGTAAGTCAGACAGGTTTGTAACAACTTAAAGGTGAGTAAATGACAATTGTAAATTGGGTGAAATAATCATTTAGCATAAATGTTGGAATGCCAGTCTCATTTATACTATACATTTTTTATTTTACGTGTTTTTTTTTATTTGTCATTAATCTAAAAATGTAACGGAGGTAATGCATATTTCAGCATAAATACCTGCATTATTTAAATAGATTCCCTCAATGACATCGCTATTCCATTATTCTCAGATATTCAGGAATGCTACGAGGTTACCCTGCAAATGAATGCAGCACAAAATGGAGTGAAAGACAGCAGTTCTGTGGACACATGGGAGGTAAGAGTCCCAGAGGGCAGCTTTATTTTTATTACATGTCATTATTTACTCACCCTCATGTTTTCCCAACCCTTATATCTTTGTTATCTTACATAAATCTGACTGATCTGGTTCTCAATTTTAGCTCACAGACAGTTTGAAGCAGTTCACAGCTCACAGAGGGGAAGCTTATTAGTGAATATATTATAAATTTGACTTGTTGTTCACACAAAGCTGTCATATGGTTTTGGAAATGTAGCATGTGAGTCATATAGATCCTATTTTATGATACTTTTATCTGTCCCCAGTACTTTTTATGTCCCTGATAACAGCGATTAGCACAGACAAAGGTTTAGAAAAAACCTAGAGGAGGGAAGTTTACAAAGTGCTGGACAAAAATAGAAAAAGAGGGAAAGAATGAAAGAGAGAGCATGTGGAAGTTACAGACACTACAGAACATTAGTCATATCTAGAAAGCACTGCAGAGATAACACCAAGTGCGCCTCAGTGGGCTGTGTGATGATGTCACCAGGACCTTTCGTTACAAGTGTCTGCAGTCACGTGTCTATGCAAAGTATTTATAGGGAGAGTACAGAAAATAACCTCAACTTCTGTCTGGATTCTGTTAAAAGCAACTGCAGTGAGGGAGGATCGCTTTGTGGTCTCTCTGAGGGTTCACACAAACATACACTCGGGTTTGACTAAAATAGTCTGTTCGTCCAGTAAAGGAGCGGTCTGTGACTGATGTTTTTAAAAGATTATGGAATGAATTTTCCCGTAATCTCAATGGTTTCAGGCAGTACAAAATTGGGGGATTCTGTGGGAAACTCTGTGGCATTATTAAAAAATGAAAATTCTGTTATTAATCACTCACCCTCATGTCATTTCAAACCCTTAAAACCTTTGTTCATCTTCTCAATTAAGATATTTTTGATGAAATCCAAAAGCTTTCTGATCCTGCACTGACAGAAATGCAACTATCACATTCAAGGCCCAGAAAGGTAATAAGGACATTGTTAAAATAGTCCATGTGACATCAGTGGTTCAACTGTAATTTTATAAAGCTACGAGAATACTTTTTGGGCATAAAGAAAATAAATATAATGAATTAATTAATCAATTTCTTCTTTTCCGTGAATAAAATTGTTATTTTTGTTTTCTTTGCACTCTCGGATTTCTTTAAAAATGTTGTAATTTGTGTTTTGAAGATGAACGAAGGTGTTATAGGATTGGAACGACATGAGGGTGAGTAATTAATGACAGAATTTTCATTTTTGGGTGAACAGTCCCTTTAAATTATATTTTGTTGTAGCAAAACAGGTTTACAAACTCAATTCACTCCATCTGTTACTACACTGGAACATCAAGAATATTGTTTAAACTTTTTTTTTGACAAGGTATAAAGCAATTTCTGATAAGTTCTTATGAGCTGGTGGTTTTTTGTGATTGATCAAAAATAGGCTAGAATATCAGGGTAAAATTCTTACCAATTCATCCAAAATATAGTTTGATATCATGTATTAACTTAAAACACTGTATAACAATGGCAGTATGTTTTAGGAGCCGTGAATACCATAAATAGGGTCTTATGAAATTTGTTTTATTTTTTCCCAAATTATGTTTTATTTTTTCCAAATTCCGTTTTTTTCCAGTTAAATTTTTCCAGATTCTGTTTTTTCCGGTTTCATTTTTCTAGACTTATATTAAACAGCAGTTTATTAAAAGTTTAACAAAAATTACCTTTTTTATGGCCCTATGAAAAGTTTTATTTTTTTTCTCAAATTCAGTTTTTATTTTTACCAAATTATG
The DNA here is from genome assembly GCA_036247105.1 of Cirrhinus mrigala. Classification (NCBI taxonomy): domain Eukaryota; kingdom Metazoa; phylum Chordata; class Actinopteri; order Cypriniformes; family Cyprinidae; genus Cirrhinus; species Cirrhinus mrigala. Next base: position 10,096,472 of record CM070020.1, on the reverse strand, counting down.
TTTTCCCCTAATTTTCCCGGATTTAATTTAAATGGTTTCTTTAAATATTAATAATCAAAAGCATCTCTAATTAATTGATTTTTTTTTTTTTTAATATTTTATTATTACTTTATTACTTTCCTTTTTTTTTTCCAGAAATACTATCTGTGTATTCACATTTTTCTGCTAAGTAAATGCTGGTAAATAATTTTTCTGGTAAATATACTTTTAAAAATAATGTTTTAATAAGAATTTTATTAGTAGTAGTACTATAACTACATTAAGTAATATGTCTGTCTTGGTTTCTTCAAGTCAAACCAAACTTTTATTTTGACGGGTTGCTGTGAAGACCTTTAAGTTTATGTTTGTATATCATATGATGATAGTTTTACTGAAAATAAATGGTCAAAGTGACTTTCAGAGCAGTTCTAGAGATTATGTTTATATGTTCATGTACTCGTATATTGAGGCGGCAGAAGCTGAAAAGGTCGTGAGCTTCAGTATGTAACGTTATATTGTAAATGAAACGCGTCTACGCCATTCATTCACACAGAAACACGCAGAACAAGCAGGATTCATATTTAAATATGTTTTTTGGAGCTTAATGTTCACAGACACTAGTCCATATCACGTTTTGAACAAGATGAATGACCTACTTTTGATGTATTTATCCAAAATTTGGCAAATTATGTGGCCTTCAGCTTTATACAGTAAATTCTATTTTTATGACTGAATTGTGATTCCGTCTGCATTTTCCGTATTATGGAAATCAAAGGGCCCTACATAAAGATGTAAGTAATCACAAGATTGCACTGGATGGATTGGTAATAAAGATAATAGTGATGTAAGTGGGATATCCACATTGTTTTGTCATGCTTTTTGCATGCTTGGTTAAAGGATGGTTTTTATGTAATGTTTAAATTATATGTTTGTTTGTTTGTTTTTTCACAAACATGTATGTGGACAGGTAAATTGGTTATGGTAGATGCTGAGGTAAAAACCCATCAGTGATTGATATTTATCCAGTTTTGACTGAAGCAATACTCATTAATGAAACAAATGAAGAGCGGACATTTGGACAGTCTCTGGGAGCATAATCCACCCCGATTCAAATCCCCAACCGGCAGTTTCCAGAAGCATCATTCTATTGTGACACATGTTCCACAAAAATACTGCAGGGGTCACTATGTGATGTGTGGTGGAGGCTGTTAGAGGCCTCAGTTTGAGTCTGTGTCCAGGCACAGCCCTGTTCTGTGGTTCTCTAAGAGCGAGCAAGCGAGCGAGGCTGGATCTGTGTGAATGTCCAGCTCAGGCTTCATTAGCATTCATAGCGTGCGGTCACCTGAGAGACGTTAAATGAAATGAGTCTGCAAATTCCCCGATTTGGTGCAGAAGGAAGAAAAAAAGACCCTGGAATAATTTACACCACAATCATTACAAAACCTTTGTGTTAAACAGCAAGGGGCGGTGGGTCTTCCCTTTTGTGTTTTATATTAGCTACAGTTACAGTCGGTAATATAACAGCGTTATGTCATTTGGAATCAGGTTAATATCTGGGAATGCTGATTAAAAGTGTTCATTTAAATGAATTAAAGCTGTACATAATCCAGTCTCGGTATATATAGCGAGCAGTATGTCATGTGTCAGCAGTGATTCAATGGCATTGGACACCAGCAGCGCCTCCATGTTCCTCTCTGGGTTTGAGACTGCAGCAATCCAGCATGTTCTCAGCTGCAGTGTTCATCTCGTAGCTGAGCCGGTGATAATATGACTGCAAACCTGGGGCTTGGCAGCAGCTATTTTTCAATTCAGTTCAAGGTGGTTCATTGAAGGCAATGATAAAAACGGTAAATTTGCATTGTGTTTTGTTAAATGTCGCCTAAGGGAGTTTTTTGTGATTGTAGATGTGACTTTATCTGTGCTTTTAGTTGCATCAACTTAATGGGTGTGGCTTGGCCTAATGTTGCAAACCTGCATGCCTCTGTGTGTTTGTTTATATGAACACACACTGTTATGAGAGGATCAGAATAGGACAGATCCTAAAAGAACATTCTAGAGTTGAGTTTGTTAGCATTTGGGAAGGGAAAGTAAGAGAGCTTTTGTTCCATCTGCTATTATGGCCTTTTCCAAAGGCTGCCCTCTGCTGCCTGTGGCCTGCGAGTGCGGGATACGTTATGATAAACAGGTAGGAAGTAATCTAATGAAGTTCTAGCCCTGATTGTGCATCTTTTCATCTAAAATGCTATATATGAAAATTCTGCCAGATTTTGAAAGATTTCGAATAGTGTGAATTCTGTTTTAATGTGTGTGTGTATGTTTGCTGGCACTTGTTTTCTCTTATTATAATAGAGATGTCTGTCCATCCAAACCATCTTGCAAATGGTGCTGTTTGCCTCTCTGCACTACTTTCTGTTCACATAACAAATTACTCTTAGTTCCCATGCTGGAATATTCCACAAAGAGAGGTTGTTCAGTCATCAGTGAAAAATATTTTCCTCTGATACTCCACCTAAACAATTATGCAAAAACAAGGTTCCACTTTAGTGTATTTACTAGATTTAGTTTGCTAGATTTATAAATGTTGGAGCAGTGTATTCACATAGAATAATTTATTAGATTTTATGCTGTTTGTACTATGTATTCATCACTCTACCCACTACATTTGACTAGGTTGAACCCCTAATATTGATTATTTTGGTTACGTCAGTTGAAGTTTTTTTCCCCATGCAATCTGTTGATTCTGTGTGATTTGTATTTGCAGACCTCGTGTGAAGAGGGTGTGTCACGTGTGCGTGTGACCAGCAGGAGGAGCTCTCAGAAGGTGGAGAGAGTGGCTGGACTTGTAAGCCGCTCCCATATAGAGACACCAAAGGTTAGTGGCTGATAAAAACAATATTTTTCTTTCAAGCGTTTATAACATGTAACATAAATGGTGCTTTTGAATGTTGCATGAGATCTTTCCTGGCATAGGGATTTGTTTATACTTTAATGCTTACTTCATCTCAGTGTTAGTGCTCAACAGTTAACAATTAAAAGATTAGTTCAATCCAGAATTAAAATTTCCTGATAATTTACTCACCCCTACGTCATCCAAGATGTTCATGTGTTTCTTTTTTCAGTCGAAAAAAAGGTTTTTGAGGAAAACATTCCAGGATGTTTCTCCATATAGTGGGCTTCAATGGGAACCAACGGGTTGAAGGTTCAAATTGCATTTTAAATGCAGCTTCAAAGGGCTCTACATGATCCCAGTCAAGGAATAAGGGTTTTTCTAGCAAAACGATCGGTCATTTTGTAACAAAAATAAAAAAATATATACTTTTTATCTTGCACTAACTCTGCGTCCATAAGTTCATGCATTCTGTAATCACGTTGGAAAGGTCATGCATGGCGTATGTGTAAGTACTGACTTAAGGCCCTGACATACTCAAAACAAAGTTCTTTTTCGTTCTTCGTTCAGGGGTAAAACGAAGTACTTAAAACGAAATACATGAGCAGCAGTATACTGTAAGCGAACATCCCGACATGCCATCCACTCTGAATAAAACAACGTTTAAATGAATATGTAAAAAAACCCATAGCAGCATGGGTTTGCATGTCACGTCTTGTGTTTTTACATGGCACTTCATTCAGTATTAATGCGGTCATCGGATTCCCATTTTCCACAAGTTGATATGATTCTTTAGGGTTTTAATGAAAAGTCTATAACATGCTTTGGTTAAAATTTCTCAATGGTAGTGTAAAAACCACCTTTTTTACTATTCCAAAATCAGCTCTGCAAAAATCATCCTGTTCTTGATGTTGCTTTAAATGTTAATGAGCTCTGCTTGCCCCACCCCTCTCTTCTCTCTGTGAAGTGATGAGTCTGTTTACTTTAGCAGTTTAGCCGTTTAGCCCCTAAACTTGCTAACTAGCACGTTATTAGGTAAAGTGATTGCAAAGATAAAACCCTTAAAAAAACCCTTATACTCACTTCTGCTGTAAGTGAAGCTGGATCACGAATGATTCGCGTGAACACATGCGGATTCCCTTCACAAACAAATGTAATCCACTGCATCTTCAACGGCTCAGATGTTGGGAGTAAATGACGATTACTATGTTTATTATTACATCCAAAAACACAACACCTCAATCGCTTAGGAGCCATTCTTGTCTACGTCCCTGTTCCGGAATCGAAACAATGGTGATCAGACTGTTACTGCGCATTTTAGGTGGGTCTAAGGTAAGACGGCCGTGTCAATCAACTATCGTGGGAGCGGCCTCTGTCGGTTTGTCGTCACACAGAAGATACTGAGAATGGCTTGATTTGAAAAGGGAAATTATTTTTACAGATTAAATAAAAACTGCTGGGTGGATTTTATCATTATAGGGTAGATTTGTACACACACTGCCAACACACATTTATGTTCAAACAACATGTAAAAGTGAACTTTGCATCTGATGACTCCTTTAAACATGAAAAACAGTGTCAGGATCTCATTTAATCAGAAGCATGACTTTATTTGCTACTATTAAGCGGCTCTCCATTTCATGTTTTCACCTCTATTTCATGACATTTCACCTCCAAGGACTCCACAGACAAAATGATCCCAGAGAAGAGTTTCACTTGAAAGATGGCGGAGCCTCAGTGCACACCTCCTATGATGTAATCATCATGGACCAAAAGTGGAATGAAGGTGTTTTGCAGCTGGAACAAACTTTTCTGGAAAGTTTGCTTTGGGAAGCCATTTTGAACTCCCAAAACGAACTCCGTTTTGTCCGGATTTTGTTCAAAATGATGTAACATCAGTTTGTTTTTTGATTTTGCTTGAAGTACATTGGGGCCTTCAGTGTTTATAAACCAAACATGCAAAGACAGTCTGACACCCTTTACAAAAAAGGTAACACAGTGATGTCGGATGATTTTAAAGTTAGAGGAGAAAATGAGTGGAGTTTTTCACCCTGCCCTACCTTTTTGAAGTACATAGACGAAGGACTATCCGTGTGTCACCTTTCCAACGTGATAACATAATGTGGAAAGTCGTAGATGCACATCATAGAGGTAGTGCAAGATGAGCATTTGTGGTCAGAAAGTATATACATTTGTACTATTTTTTTAGAAAATGACAGATTGTTCCACTAGATTAGACATTTATTTTTCAGCTGGGATCGTGTGGAGTCCTTTAGAGCTGCGTTAAACTGCATTTTGGACCTTCAACCTGCTGATCCCCACTGAAGTCCACCATATGGAGAAAAATCCTCGAATGTTTTCCTCAAAAACCTTAATTTCTTCTCGACTGAAGAAAGAAAGACATGAACATCTTGGATGACATTGGGGGTGAGTAAATTATCAGGAAATATTAATTCAGGAGTGAACTATTCTTTTAAGGACGAGCTGATGGCCTAGCATCAGTGTGAGAAAGTTTCAGCCCGTTGTGTTGCACTGTGCATAGCCTAAATGGATATATTTGACCGTACCTCCACATCTTTATGCCACAAGTGCTACATTTTTAGATGCCGTCTGAAGTGAAATAAATTTCACAGTTGTGCACAGCGGGGCAAATCAATATCAAAACAGTTTCAAAACATTTTTTCTGATATTTTGGTTATACCTGAAGCACAGCTCGTAAAAGCGCATGCTGGGCTTTTTCCCCAATGGGCTGTTCACACAGAACTAGTTTTTGTATTTAAAAACGTGAGACGCAGGGCAGAATCCCTGTTATAAAAAACAGCATATGCTGGTTACATATGTTTTGAAGCATGACTGCTGGTTTAAGCTGGTCCTTAGCTGGTCATGAGCTGGTTTAAGCTGGTCATATCCTGGCCTTAAGCTGGTCCTGAGCATGAGCTAGTTGCTTAGGACCAGCTCAAACCAGCTCATAACCAGCTCAGGAGCGGGTTAAACCAGCTCAAACCAGCTGCCATGATTTGAAACATACATAGCCAGCATATGCTGTTTTTTTCAACAGGGATGTCCATCTAGTGCATCATTAAAATGGAAAAACTTAAACTACACAAAGTGGAATGCAAAAACACATTTTGTGTGTATGAGCTACCAGTATGATCATGCATATGTGTTTTTATGCATTAAAGACACAATATGCAAGTTTTTGCCACTAGAGGGCGCATATTCAAAACAAACAAGAAACAAATGCGTAGGCTGATGATGCTGTCATTGAGTGTGAAATCATGGAAGTTGTTGTCTTCATCCTGACAGCCGATGCAATCTGACGGAACTCGGGCAGAAATCATGTTCATTAGTGAGCTAATGTATTAAAGACTTATTAAGGTCACTGTAGTATGAAGCAGGATGGGGCTGAAAGTCGTGGATGCGAAACGAGGCCGCTGGAGTGATTGCTAATGAGAGATGAGCGCGATACACGTATGGAAAGCAGACTTTTATTATACCACCGTTGACTGTTTCCACTTCTTCCGGTCTGCTTATGTAGGAAAAAGCAGCACTGTTTTATAAAACTAGATACATTTGAGTATACATATTATACTACTGCTCAAAAGTTTGGGATCAGTAAGACTTGTAATGTTTTTTAAAGAAGTCATCAAGGCTGCATTTATTTAATCAAAAATATAATATAAAATATATAAAATAATATAATGTAAAATATATCAAATGTAATTTATTCCTATGATGCAAAGCTGAATTTTCATCAGTTGTTGTCTTAAGTGTCACATGATCCTTCAGAAATCATTCTAATATACTGATTTATTATTAGAATTATTAATGTTGGAAACTGTTGTGCATTTTTTTGGAACCAACAGTGATAATAAATCAGCATATTAGCATGATTTTTGAAGGATCATGTGACACTGAAGACTAAAGTAATGATTCTAAAAATTAAACTTTAATTACAGATAAAAATTAAATTTTAATGTATATTAATATAGAAAAACATTGTTTTACATCATAATATTTCACAATATTACATTTTGTTTCTGTATTTTTGATAAAATGAACACAACATTGATGAGCATAAGAAACCTTTTTAAAAAACATTAAAAATCTTACTGATTCCAAACTTTTGAGCGGCAGTGTATATATATGCGTGTGTGTGTGTGTGTGTGTGTGTGTGTGTGTGTTGAGGTTTTACATATAGAATGGGTTGGAAAATTATAAAAATTATAAACAAATGATCATATACTGTCTTTTATCAGCCACTGAATTAAAACATCATAATTTCCAAGTATTTTATATTAAAAGTCTAAAACATTACTTTTTGTATTTTTTTGTAATGCCAATGTTCCATGAAAAATATAAAATAGAAAAACACTGAAAAAAAAATCTGGGCCAGTTAAAAATTCAGGATTTCAAATAGTAATAGGTAGTATTTTGTACAAATCCTTATTGTTGGGCTCTAGGTCATGAAATTTTGTACATATGGTTATGATGTAATCATAAAAAAACACTTCCGCCTATTTTGACAAGAAGCTGATTTAGAGATGCTTTCAGTGACATATTCATATTAGTTTGTACATATGGGTGTTTGCAGTGTGGTTGTGTGTTCACATATGTAGATTTTAGCTACAGTAGGCTGCAATGTAGCTGAAACAGGAAGAAATAAGCCACGCTGCCGCTGTAATCACCCAGTCTTTTAGAAATACTCTGAGCGAAGGCACAACAATCAGGTCCTACAATATCATGGCAGCTCTCATTTTCACGTCCTCCCAATCACAGCACCCCCAGCGGCATGTGGCGGCACAGTGCCTGCGGGCGCTGGCGTTTCAGATGAGCGGAGATCTAGCGCGAGGGATGGGGGCGTGAGGTGGAGATGGCAGCGTGGGTGTGGTCTTGGGTCGTGGCTGAAGAGCGTGGGACCGCCGCGCTGAGAACAGAGAGCCTCCATTGTCTACATCAAAGCGCAGGCTCTCCGCAAGGCAGCGGCGTTCTGTTGACAGCAGGGCTGGCTGATGCTGAGCTGAATGTGGTGTCGTGTCTTCCACACATTAGGAGGGGTATGAGGTGGAAGGGAGGGATGAAGAGAGAGCTGCAGTGGGAACGCGAGTGGGGGAGGATGGGGGGAGCGAGGCGAGGCGAGGGCCGGTGCAGTGCAACGCAGTTAGAGCTGGAACGGACACCTAGAGCTCAGCCTTCCGCATGTTGCCATGGAAACCAAATTCCTCCCCCTACTTGCATCCCTACAGACTGGCTGCCTCTCTCGCTCCTGCTCTCTCTGTCGCTGTTTTCCTGTCTCTGTTGCATCTTTCTGCATCTCTCATATGCGTTCAGCCACAGAACATGACAAAAATGTGCGCGTTGCATTCGACAGGGTGTTTATGTGATGCAGATTGTGAGACGGTGCAGAAATAATGCAAAATACGTATTTGTCAACACAAAAGAATCTCTCTCTGCATTCAGAACCCTGGTTTTCTCATTCCCAGTTGTTCATCAGCAAACATTTTGAGTTACCCCCCACCCCCCTTCCCTTCCCCCAGAGTCATTTTCAGTCCAGTCATATCTTTCTCATGGTTGCGTTTCCTCTTTACTACATTTTACTTTTGCTCTATTCTGTTTATCCTGCTTTCCAGGCCCATGCACGATTCTTTTACTCATCCCTCTCAACACCTACAACACCTCATGTACACACTGCAGCTAAATACGGATGTCACTCCTGTTCTCAGAGCTTAATCCTGTTTTGTACACATGCAGCTTGTTTAGGTGAGTGAAAATCACATTCTACGATCTGAACGGAACAACGAGCTGATGACGTATTTAGAGACACATCAGAGCAGTGAATATAGTTCACACACAGTTCGGTTCAACGAAATTGGAAACCACTGTTGTAAAAAAAAAAAAAAAAAAAAATCATTCAAATTTACTATCGGTTAAGTTCAATTTGTCAAAGTAATTTATTGCTCTATTGATTTTTTTAAAAATAAATTGATGTTGTGTTATTGGCAAGTCACCATCTTTCAATAGGACTGCATGATTTTAGAGAAAAAAAAAAAAATTGCCATTTTTCTGATAAAAATTGTGATTAAAAAACTGTACTTCTCTGGTGGGCTGCACAATTTGGCCCAAAACTTTTATATATTAACATGACTATAAAATACTAATACTCACTAAATACAGCAGCAACAACAACAACAATAATAGTAATTGATAAATAATAATAATAATTATTATTACTGCTAAAATAATGATACTAATAGTAATTCTAATAATTATTTTTACTAAGCACAAATATTACTACAACAACAACATGAAATTGCTAACTACAATATAATAATTTAAATAATTTAATAATAATTAAAGCTGCAAACAGCGTTGAAAGGGCCCTCGCACCCCGGCTCACCACCACCCAGTGGCTTTAGGAAAATAGAGAATGGTATGCAGTATGCATTTAAAGTGGTCAATATAGAAGGAATGTTAAAGTCATTTATGTGTGCCAAACTTCCTGCTACCTGGTGGTGGCGCTATGACTACACTAACTGGATATTGGGATGAAGATGTCTTCAGGCCAGGACTTTTATAATACATATGAAGTTTAGTGTAGATTGAACATGGTGTGTTGGAGTTAGTGCAAAGTTTGATGTATCCTGTTGCCAACAGGTGGCGCTATGTTAATAACAGAATATTGGCCTTTAGATGTCTTCAGGCCAGGACTCTTACCAAACATTTGAAGTTTGGTGCAGATTGGACATTGCATGTTTAAGTATGTGTAAAACAGGTCATTTCCTTTTGCCAGCATGTGGCGCTATGATAATAACAGAATACTGGCTTTTAGATGTGTTCAGGCCAGGATTCTTATTGAACGTGTGAAGTCTGGGGCAGATCGGGCATTGTATGGCTAAACTACAACACCTTCCCATTGGACATATTCCCATGGCGAAACATCGAACTTTGTCAGGCTGCCACGGACATGCGCTTTAACGAAAACTCAAGATCTTCGCAATTTAACATTGCAAAGACCTTTGGAGTAGACTGACCAAATATAATGTTGATGTCATTAAATCTCTATAAGGAGTTTGTTAGAAAGTAAAACATGCCATTTCTTGTTGCCAGCAGGTGGTGCTATGACTGTAACTGAATATGGGCATGTGTTCAGGACAGGATTCTTATCGAACAAGTGAATTTTGGAGATCGGACATTGTATGCCTGAATTATAACAACTTCCTGTTTCATAGCAAAACATCAAAGTTTGTCAGGCCAACACGGACACGCCCTCCAACGAAAACTCGAAATCTTCGCAATCAAACAAAGGGCTTTAGATTAAACTGACAAAATTTGGTGTTGATCTGTTTATAACCTCTAGAAGTTTGTTAAAATACAACAAAACTTACTGAGAAAAATAATAGACCTCCTGTTGGGTTTCGGGCAACTTTTTTATAGGTATTGGTGTGTTACATGTGTCTAATAAATTTAGGACATGTATGTGAAATATAGCTTGACACTTTGTTGAAATTTTATAGGTGGTGCTATTGAGACATTTTGCTACACCCACTTCTGAAACCCATACCAGATGTAAATTTTCACCAGTTTTGGCATATGTGCAAAATTTAGAGTTTTCGAGCATGTTTAGGCCCTCAAAAATGCTATTAATTTTGAAGAAGAAGAATCTAATTCCAATAGGGTCCTCGCACCATCTGTTAAACAAGCCATTTTGAGATGCTGAAAACACAGATCACAAGCTGCTCATGTGTAAAACAACACAGTGCTGTGCTTTCACTCAAATATTGAAAATGCAGCCTTTGCGATGTGGTAATCCATATCATGCAGCCATATATGGTTAATCCTGAGCATAGAAAAGGGCTTGACTTTAGTTCACATCATTTGTTCATACAGACATTATTTGATCCACTCCTATTGTGTGAACAGGACAATTCAACACGGTTGTCATTCCCAAACACAGCTTCTGTGAACGCAGCCTCAGAGAACGATAATTTAGGGATTCGTTCCTGCATTTAAATGCGTCTGTCACTCTCGCAGTGTACGTGGCCCTTATCAGACCCTCTCTTCCCTTCAAGACCTCTCAGTTCTCCAGACATTTCACAAGCATCTCATATTCCCCTTCTCTCTTTTCCTCTCTCTCTCTTTCTCTCATTTCCCTTATCATTACGCTGTCAGTCGGATGTGCGGTGTTTGGTGCAGCAGCTGTTTTCTGTCACCAGGCCTATTAATAGGAGTCACAGCCTTCACAGGCACTTTAGTTTATTGTGTCAATGTGGAAGAGCAACGACTCGATGAGTTATGAGCATTTAGGTGAAAACCCAAAACCCTTTCTTTGCCTTGCATCATTGCAATTCAAAATGCATGTTTGTCATGCATTTTTAATTACTGTATCATGCTTGTGTTGCCTATTCAATCAGAAATTCTCCTGACTGTAATCACAGTCTTTCAAAGGCTGCTCTGCACCTGTTTTCTACAGCAATTCTCTGCGGTTCATTCAAAGGAAACCTTTAAGAATGTTACTGCCCCTTTAAGACTGCCTGTGTCTCATCTTGCCTTATATGGACATACATCCTGTCAGGTGACAAGAGTGCAGTCACATGGGCTGCTGTGAGAATGCACAGAAATTCCAGAAATTTTCTATAGATACCTTCGATGTGAGAGAGTATGTGGGGGCTGTGAAGCCGGCTGGGAGGGTTTATGTAATGTGGGAATGCAGAAACTGACAATGAGGCTGTCAGATAGAAGATATGCTGTGTGTCATGAAGTAAAATCTACATCCATTTGTAAAACCACAACACAATCACTCTCAATTATTTCATAAATCAGCAATAGGCTCCTTTCCAGTTTCTCAAGAGTGGGTCAGAGGCTGGATTTCGTTCTCTTGGAATTCTCTCAGTGCCTATTCACTGACACAAGCAGTATAGAATAATATATATAATATTTGCAAATATAGAATACTCTGATTTTTTTTCGTATTCAAAGCGCAGTCGAAATCGTTAAGCAGATAGAAGGTGCGTTCTTAAATTGCCTTTTTTTAACCGTCCATCTGTAGTACTTTTCTTCATTCAGCCTGGGAGGATGCATCTGTCTCTACCATCACACATTCTCTCTCTATGTGGTCGTTTGCAAGAAAGATTAAGGCTGCATATTTGAGGCATAATCAAACATGCTACATGAGCTTTAAATCAAATAATATTTATAGCATTTCTGCACTGGATTTACATTTGCACATGTAACTTTTGTAGCAAGAACATCTTAGATGACATTTAAAAGGCGTTTAAATGTTACTTGCAACACATGGCCCCTTTACATGCATTAAACTATAAGCATTTTTGGCAGAGAATGTGGTGCAAGCTCCTGATCTGAATAACCAGAATAACCATCTTGTTTTATCTTTTCTCAACAATTATCCTTTGTGGTGAATGTTCCAGCTAATATTGACAGACCTGGCCATTGATTGGCTGTGTCTTTTTTTAAGATTTGATATTATGTAATTCTTTAAGGAGCAGCATTTTTCCCTAGAGGTACTAGAAACGCCCACATGCACTCACACTCTGGAAGATACTGACACAAACACATGACATAATGCAAGCATGAAATACATGCATATAAGCATGCTCTGCTTCGCTGCCTTCCACTTCCCTCTTCATCCTTGGCAAGCTACATTAAAAATTCCTCTATGGAGACCATGGAAGTCTGCATCCTATATGAGAACGTGCTGTATAGACAAAAGGGAGTGGAGGGAACAGGGTGGTCGTAACATGTGCCCAGTCATGTATGCTGTGATGAATATGCTCGCATTGCCTTTTTTCAGCCATCAAGCACCACCCGTACCCATACGCTCCCCATTTGCATCGGCAATGTTTCTGTGTGATACTCGCACTGTTCTTATCTCTGATAGGCCTTCCTCCTGGAAATCGGAAAGTTTGCCGGAATAGTATATTGTGGTAATGAAGTGAGTTACCGTTGCATATAATTAAGTGTGGCTGAGCCTGCTGTTTGTGCCTCCTGGTGGGGTCGGAATAGAATAGTGTGCAATGCCTATTAGAACTGACTCAGCCACAAAAACAAGTGAATTCACACATGCATAAACAGAGAAACACACACACACAAATGTCCATGCATGCATATAGTTGCATCAGTAATATCTCAGTTGGTTTCTAATGTTTATACGCTGGACCACGAAACCAGTCATAAGTCACACGGGTATATTTATAGCAATAGCCAATAATACATTGTATATTAGGATATTAAGTAAAGATCATGTTCCATGAAGATATTTTGTGCATTTCCTACGGTAAAAATAATTTTTGATTAGTAATATGCATTGTTAAGAACTTCATTTGGACAACTTTAAAGGTGATTTTCTCAATATTTTGATTTTTTTTGCACCCTCAGGTTCCAAATCTTCAAATAGTTGTATATCGACCAAATATTGTCCTATCCTAGCAAACCATACATCAGTTTAGATTCAGCTACAAAATTGTGACATTTCAGTTTAAGTAACCCCATCAAAACCCTCAATAGGAGGGTCGCTTGTTGTCATAAAATTAACTTGGATTTTTCAGTGCCATGGAGGTATTGCCTTTAGGTATGCAGATTTTCATCTACAGCGGTCAATAAATGCAGTTATGTCTTCTCTTAACAAAAAGAAATAACATCTTAAGACTAGATTCCAAAGATTTCAATAAGCAACTTTCTTAAAATGGTGCAGTTAATTTGAAAAATTAAGAAATTTCTAGAAATTTCTACATGGATTATTTCTTACGTTACTGTAAAACCACATTCCATTCTGATTGAAAAACAATTACTGCTATTAACGTTAATATCGGATTCAAATTAAACATTTGAATCCAGCCCTTTTTACTTTTGAAAGTAACAACTGAATCATTGCATATTAATGACAATTAACAATTATATATGAAAAGATATCAAAGCTCTACAAGTCTCAGTTTAAAAATATGGAGCACAGTTTTTCTCAGATCATTGCACACTACCAGATTAAAAAATATGAATGACTTATGAAAGTACATAAGTATGAGAGAGCTAGCAATTAAAATCTAGGTCTACAAAATTATATGAAATGTTATTATGATTAATATTTTATTCTTTGATGTCAGATATTTACTGATAATATAATATAATATAAACTTAATAAGTTATGAAAAAAGAACGCAATTAAAATATTTTAATGCAGTTAACGCGCTGGCCCCGCCCCCAGACCTGTAGTCATATTTCATACAATTGATTGTTGACAAATATGATGCAGGGCAACATAATGCAGTTATGCCCTAAAATTTTGGGGCAAAAGTGCTTCTGTATGAGTTGTTGTCTCATATTTATATCATATGATAAGCAATATCACATGAGCAGCGAGAGCAAGGCCTACCTATATACGAGTGCTGTTTGTCCCGAATAGCATGAGTGCAAATGTGATTTTATACAAGAGTTCAGTAAATATGAAGTTAATATTGTGTTATATTTTAAACACAATATTGTCTGTGTTTGCTCAGTTTTGCCAACAAAAATATTACCTAAAGCCACAGCAGAATTGTTGTGCGTCTGTGGACAATAGCAATGTTTAGTTTCTGAATGAATCCACGTTTTCCTGAATGAATCAGCCGTTTGAATGAATCGAATGAATGGATGAATGAATGACTCATAAAGACATTTACTGCCACCTGGCAGCTTTTGTTTCTTATTTAAAGTATTATTGTATTGTTTCATTTCAAATGAAAAAAGGAAAGAAAAAAAAAGAAAAAAAAAACACAAAAAAGGCATAGTTCACCCAAAAAATTTTAATTCTGTCATCATTTACTCACCATCATGTCATTTCAAACCTTTCTTTTGCGTAACATATAAGTAGCTATTTTGAACATGGTTGGTAACAAAGCTGTTTTGGTTACCTGTCATTGCATAAACCAAAAAAAAACAAAAAAAACCCCCAAAAAACAAAACTGAGATGTTTCTCAAATTATCTTCTTTTATGTTCCATTTATGTAAGGTCGTTGTAGCCTAAACATTAATGTGTAATAGATTTTATATTAAATCAAAATAAATTTCTTTCTAAAGCTGCTATTTGTAATGTCTACTTAACACTTTCTCATTTAACACGAACATAGCTTTAAATAATCTTTTGGGGGTATTTTCACAGCCAAATGTAATTTGCGATTAACTAGATCAATTAATTGACAAATCATGTAATTAAATTAGATTAAAAATTTTAATCGACTGACAGAACTCATTTTTTAATCTTCATGAAGTGCTGTAAATGCACTATTTCTTGGTGTTTTATTATCGAGCATTTTGCTTTTTTTCATAGCTAGTTTGTAGTGTCTAAATTCTATGGTTTAGTTTTTCCTAAAGTAGTTTAAAAAATAAACCTAATAAACAAATAGATTAAACATGGTCATCCATCAGCTCCTTATGTAGCCTGTCCCCAGTATAAACCCTCAAGGCAGGTCTTCAGTCTTACAGCGAAGCCGTAGAGCTGAATAACGCGCTCTCTGCGTCTCCATTCGGGCTCAGTGTGTTGGCTGATTTTTAGGTGCGCTGGCCCTTTAAGAGCAGTCACTGAAGCAGTCAGTCCTGTGTTGGTGCTGCTGCTGATGGCTGTGCTGTGAGTTGATTGGCTGTGGCTGTCAGGGCTGAGGTGCTGGAGGGATGCTGCTACGCATCTCCCTCTCTCTCTCTCCCTCCCTCTCTCTCGCTTGCTTGCATCCCTCCGTATAATCCACATCTAGGGCAAGCAGGCTGAGAGTCAATCCAGTGCTCAGCTCCTCTCTGCAGGCTGGGAAAAGAGTGAGAGAAAGAAGGCAAGAAAACGCTTCCCAAAGCAGGAGGAAACGCAGAAGGAAGAAATCTGGCAAGCAGAGGAAGATTTGATCACGGATACCATTTATATATATAGAATTGTTTATATATATATATATATATTTGTACACACGCATATCAATATTTATAGAAATATATATGTATACATATATACCTGTATATAACTGTATTTGTGCTTGTCTGTTTATATCAATATTTTTATATGTATTTGTGTGTGTGTAAATATATACATATATAAACAAATGAATATATATATCTATGAATTTATATACATATCACTGTGAACCAACAGAAGCAAGAAGAGGACTCGACCATCGGGGCTGGTCTCTGATTCCGAGATCACACACACTATTTTCAGCATTATTTTTCCAAACCTTTTGCATCAACCGGAGGAAGACTACTGAGCTTTTTCTATTTCTCGCCATCGCCCTGTTGCTACCTCCTCATCTCGTCGTCTTCTTCTCCATCGGGAGGAACAAAGAGGAGGATAACAGGCTTCGTGAAGATTCCTGCCATTTGTGCTGCCGTTCCGTGAGCCGAGCTGCACTGCGCGCTGCGTTTGATCTGAGCAGGCAGCAGCAGCAGCAGTGAGATAGAAAGAGACAGAGAGCGCCGCACCGCGTGAACTAGCCAGCATGCACAAACATCACCACTGCTGCAAGTGCCCAGAATGCTATGAAGTGACCCGCATGGCCGCCCTGCGCAGGATGGACGCCCCGGCGTACGGAGACTGGCAGCCCGAACCCTACGGATACCCGGCCGGCTACGGGGGCGGCCAGACCTTACCGCCCCAAACCTCGGGCGGAGGAGGGGGAATGGGTGGAGGGGGTACGTTGGGAAGAAGTAAAGGGAAAATGATGTCAGCTGGGGGTCCTGGAGGCCCCAACCCCAAGAGCCAATCCAAGGGCGGCCCCAAGGTGAACGGTAACAACTCAGGAGGGCAAGGAGGATGGTGGCCCGAGTGCACCTGTTCCAACCGGGACTGGTACGACCAGGTAAATGCCGTTTCTGTGCCGCTGGGGGCATTGAGAGTAGGCAGCAGGCGGTAGGCAGAATCAGAAAGCTCCCCTGTAGCTGCTAGAAGATGCATCGTTTTTTAAGGGATTCATCCAGTGTTGATCCTTTCATACTGCATGTGCTGTAATCTTACAGTATGCTCGTCAAGATTGATTCTTGCAGAGGAGTTTAATCTTCATGTATTTACTGCTCCATCAGTGCTTTATGGTTTCATCAATCCCCTACGTACATACTTATCTAAACCGTCATCTGACAAGGATTGACAGGGCCGCTGTGACCACGCAACAAGTGCGTGTAGCTCCGCCAATTTAATTCAAGGATGGCAGCGACCTGCCAACGCTGCTGACCGGGCTAAACACATGATCAAATCTAATATCCAGCAAGTAATGGATTCTAGATTTGTGAGGTGAAGATGTGGCTGTTTCATGGATTCGTGTGTGTGAGTGTGTTGTACTACTCGCTCATTTAGAGGTGAGGCGTCTTATAATGTACATGTCTCACCTGTGACTGTTTTAGCCGTATTTTAACCTCGAATTCAAACCGAAGCAGGGAGCAGAAGCTGTAATTAAGTGAGGTGTGTGTGTGTAAGTGGCAGCAGGGGTGGGGGAAGGGTCGCTCTGAATGTATAAAATGGAGGAAGCAGGCTCTCGTGTGAGAACGAGCTTGCATGCATGCTCTGTGCCTTCAGCGTGTGCATGTCTACGGTGTGGGGGTGTGTGCGAGCGCACAGCTTTTTATTGGTATTTGTGCATGGCCGAGGGAGAGAGAACACAGAGAGAGCGGCGGAGACGCAGAGAAAATGGAGGGTGAGATCTCGGTGGCAGCGAGGGTGAAATTTCACCAAGCGCAGGGAGGGAAGGCGTGAGCAAGGAGCTGACTAATTCTGCCTCCGTTCAGAGGATGGGAGAGGCATCAGTCAAAAGCAGTGCGGTTTTTCACTCATTCGCTTTTGTTTTAATCATGAATTATGCATGTGTTCTTGGCAGCGTTTGCTGTAAAGCGAATAAATGAACCCTTAAGATGTGACATTTCCTGTTTATTCTCTATTTCCTTCTCGTTTTGATACATGCCATCCAGAGAGGCGAAATAAATCAAGCATATATCTTCTCCCGCGCGCCGAACGCAGTACCTGATAGGCATGAGCGCTCCTAAGGCATATTGATGGAGTGTATGTTTAATTAATGAGAAGGAAATTGTTTAACAGAGGTATATAGGACAATGACACTATTAAAGCTTTTCGTATGTGAGGAGGAGACCATGGATCATCTTGCTGGTTTCTCCTCCTCTGGCCAGGCTGTTGCCTGTCAAGATTATTAAAGAGGCTTTAGTTATCTTTGAAGGCCTCGTGGATGTGTTTCATCAAGCTTCCGAATGAATGAGTAAAAAGGGTGAAAAATGTTCCTCACTGGGGGGGGGGGATTGGCAATCATCAAAACGGCACAGGAAAGTGCTGGTAATAGAGGTGAAAGTGCCAATGTGGAAAAGAGAGAAATCAGCCAATAAAGACAGGCGGGTTGAGGAAACAGAGTGGGTTACATAAGAGAAGGCAGTTGGTGGAGCTGCAAGAGGAGACGCTTTGAGAGAGAAGCTGTGGATTTGTGTGCTAGCGTTTGCCCCTACTTCTGTAAGGCCACATTTATTGGTTTCCAGCGCCCTGAGTGCATATTATATATATACACGCATTTGTATCTGCACAAAACATAATATGCATTGCGGGTGGAATCGTTTGGAAGATTCTCGTTCGTTTTGTGGCAAATCAAAGATCGGTTTTCTCACACTGTGTTATTGTGGCCAAATTGCATCAGCCTATCTTTTCAGCTCTGCTTTGTGCTTTAATGGTGAAGTGTGTGTAGTTTCTGCACCACCAAACAGAAAACAACTGTTTTAACATGTCTTCCATTGGGAAGCTAAACAGATCAGTTTCAGATCACCTGAAAAAATAAGCTTTCCATTGATGTATGGTTTGTTAGGATAGGACAGTATTTGGCCGAGATACAACTATTTGAAAATCTGGAATCTGAAGGTGCAAAATACTGAGCAAAAAAGCCTTTAAAGTTCTTAGCAATGCATCTAACTAAAAATTAAGTTTGAAATATTTATGGTAGGAAATTTACAAAATATCTTCATGGAACATGATCGTTACTTAATATCCTAATGATTTTAGCATAAAAGAACAATGTATTGTTGACTTAAGCTACAAATATATGACTTATGACTGGTTTTGTGCGTCACAAATAATACTGAAAGGACTCCAGATTTTAGTTTTTTAACTTTAATAGTAGTGTCTGTATATTTAGGGATTGTATTTAAATGTTAAAAAATGACACAGTTTGCCTTTAAAGCAATATTGCCTGTTCATCATTTGATCATTGATTTAAAATCAACAAAAAAAAAACAGTTCTTCGCAACCCATTTGAGGTATTTCTGAGCAAAACTAGATACTGAATGAGAAAAAATGTAGGACAGGTCATATTTTTGTTCATCTATACTTATAATTATACTAATTTGAATGTGATTGGATTGTGAAAAGTGAACGTTAACAGAATGGAGCCAGATGATTAGAGTGTTCGAGATTACAAAAAAAGCTTTTTTTTTTTCTTTGAAGTAATGTGCAGCTGTGAATCTGACCAATAATTAATAATAGTGCTAATCCTGTTTTCAAGATTATTCTCTGCATTCATTTAGTAGATATTTGATTGATTAGGTAGTTTTAAAAGACATGGTCAGCTGTAGGAGGACGTGAACATTTCTTTGTCAAAGTAAAGAATGAACCGTCTGTCTCCAGGCACTAATTTATCATTTTGCACTCTTGAGCTTTATGGCACAATCTTATGGTTATGATTAGTGTTAAATAGCAATTGGCCCTTATATCATTTAACACAAGATGTTAACATTTTGACAGAATATTTTAACAGAATACTTATTTTAATATATGTGACCCTGGGCCACAAAACCAGCCTTAAGTAGCACAGGTATATTTGTAGCAATAGCCAAAAATGCATTATGTACACATTATGTACCTATACATTTTGTAGTAGTCAAAATTGTCAAAAATCATTAGGACAATAAGTAAAAATCATGTTCCATGAAGATATTTCCTGCCGTAAATATATCAAAACTTAATTTTTGATTAGTAATATGGTTTACTGAGAACTTCATTTGAACAAGTTTAAAGGCAATTGTTTCAATATTTCGATTTTTTTTCACCCTACGATTCTAGATTTCCAAATAGCTGTATCTCAGCCAAATATTTTTCTATTGTAACAAACCATACATCAATGGAAAGTTTATTTATTCGGCTTTCAATTTTCAAAAAATGTACCCTTATGACTGATTTGTTTCATTTGTACTGTCCTAACTAGTGCCGGATGCTTTCCTGTTGTGATTCTGTCAAACATTTACCTTCAAAAGAAATCAATTAACCTGCTTTTACTTTCTTTATATTAATATTAACTTCTCAATGGGGCTATCTACTAAATTACACTCCACGTCGTGCTCAGTCGCGTATCTGTCAGTGTACGTGTGCTCAGAAACTGCGCGCATCACATATGTTCAAGTGTACTTGAAGAAATCCGTGGGAATGAAGGAGCAGATTTTAAGAGAGACTTTACTCCTCAGATGTCCCCGGCTCTTACCCCCAGCTGCGGTACAGACAGCCTCCATCTTAGAGATGAAGCGTCTGCATCATATCAAGAAGGATGTTTTTTTTTGTTAACTCATCCTTGTAGCTGCAAAACATATGGACCAGGGTGCAATGATGCAAATGTACGTGACAGTATGTGTTCTGGCTGCATTACAATTAGCGAGAAAGGCAAATGGATGCTGTTTTTTAGCTTCTCATTGTCTCATTCATAAGACTAACCATTACTATAGATGATTCATAGATCATTATCTTCCTGAGTCCTCCCGAGATATGAAACTTAACAAATAAATCATGTTAAATGCTGCATATTAAATAGCAGGGGAACTATAATAAATGTATTTTCATCAGTGAAACTGTAGTAGTGCAAACATAGAATATCTCTTGTGTCTGCTACATGCAATATTTTATTAGATAACATATTAATGGAATAATTAAAAAATGGATATTTAATAGCTCTTAAACTTGTTAAATAGTGAATAATATTAATGAGCAGCATGCATTTAATATGTTATTATTTTCTGGAGCAAATGATCCATTGTTTTTGTTAGTCCTCTTGTAATTGTCAGCTTGGGTACTGTGAGATTTCATAATATGGATAATGTTTTTATCCTATGTAGATTTTTTATTTTTCTTTCTATAAAGATAAACAGGTAAAATTATTATTTGAAGCCTTTTAAAAACGATTTAGCCTAGTGATTTGGTGTGAAGCATAATTTTCATGTACTTTCAAATATTACAGTATATTTTTATAAATACCTCTATAAATTCTCATTTTATTTGTAAGATCACTAAACGAAATGACAAGTGCATTGTGTAGAAGTACTTGTCAGCAAAACTGTTGCCATATGCAATCAAAAAAGAGGCTATGAGAGTGGTTAATTTGCTGACCCTGAACTACAAAACCAGTTGTAAGTAGCACAGGTATATTTGTAGCAATGGGCAACAATACATTGCATGTGCCAAAATTATTGATTTTTATGCCAAAAATCATTAGGATATTAAGTAAAGAACATGTTCCATGAAGATATTCTGTAAATTTCCTGCTGTAAATATATCAAAACTTAATTTTTGATTATTAATATGCTTTGCTAAGAACTTCATTTGGACAACTTGAAAAGCAGTTTTCTCAACATTTAGATTTTTTTTTGCACCCTCAGATTCCAGAGAAATATTGTCCTATCCTAACAAACCATGCATTAAAAAGCTTATTTAACTTACATATGATGCAGAAATCTCAATTTCAAGAAATTGACCCTTATGACTTGTTTTGAGGTCCAGGGTCACATATATTATTTAGCCTACTGCATGACATTACCATTAGCTTCATATCTAGGGTCTTTCCTCTAGCAATGTAAAACTTAAGAATCATTGAAGGTAGAATAAGAATAAAATTCTTAACACAAACTTAACACAAGTTGTTGTACAATCACATTTTGCATACTTGCTTGTATATCAGTTGATGTATTAACAACACATCTAGAGAGTCACATTCATTCGTTTTTTACGTTACGTATGGTGCAATACCTTAACAGATGCCCAGTGCAGCCGATTTATTTGCATTCATTAGAATGTAGCCTGGCATCACAGTGCATTCAATGCAAGAGAATGCAAGGAGTACATTCAGCTTTTTTTGATAAGCATCTCATTAATGCTGCACCCTGCTATATCAGAGGTGATATTCTGTGCTCTTGTGATCTCAGCAGTAAGCCAGGTTCCTCAGTTGATTATGCATGTCATAAATCAGGAGCAGGGCTAGCATATGTGAGCGCTTACGGATGGATCGCTGACTTGAGACATCAGCGCAGACAGTAATGTATTCATCAGAAAGAAGGCTGGGTTTGTGAGAGATTTTAACAAATTGGATTTTCATTTATAATGTGGGGTTTTGGGATGCAGAAAGGAAATGGGATGGGGGTTGGGGGTTATGCTGTGGAGGAAGATAAGGCTTACCTCATCCATTCCAGACGGGACCAGTTTAGGGTTGGTCCCACGAGACACTCCGCTTTCCACCAAAACCAATATATGTGCTTCTGGAGAACTGAGAATTTATTATAAGGCCACACATGTGAAGACAAAATGCTACAAGATTAAATGAGAAAATAAAAATGTAATGCATATTAATATACTTATATATATTTTTTAGTATTTTCAAATTTTTTTTTTTGTATTTATTTTTGTAGTATTTTGTCTTCACACAGACACATGCATATTTTTTTCTTAGACCCTGTTGCTGAGAAATACTAAATGCTTTTTGTAAAATCAAGCTTATGTAATCAGACTTGACTTGTCTTAATAAATCTTAAATATTGTATTCGTAAATCCAATTGAAGATTTCATAAATCCCATAAATATGTGACCCTGGACCACAGTCTTAAGAAAACCAGAAAACCAGTCTTAAGTAGCACAGATGTATTTGTAGCAATAGCCAACAATACACTGTATGGGTCAAAATTATTGATTTTTTCTTTTATGCCAAAAATCATTAGGATATTAAGTAAAGATCTTATTTTTTGTAAATTTCCTACCGTAAATATATCAAAACTTAATTTTTGATTAGTAATATGCATTGCTAAGAACTTCATTTGGACAACTTTAAAGCCGATTTCCTCAATATTTCGTTTTTTTTGCACCCTCAGATTCCAAAGTTTCAAACTGTTGTATCTCAGCCAAATGTTGTCCTAACAAACCATACATCAATAGAAAGTGTACTTATTCAGCTTTGAGATGATACGTAAATCTCATTTAAAAAAACTGACCCACTGGTTTTTTGGTCCAAGGTCCATTCTGTTTTATTCTAAGGTATATTCTACTGAATGCATTTCATCTAAAAATATTCTAAATTCTACTATGCAATTATTATTAAATATTGTTAATAATGTTGTTTCTGATATGTACACAGATGAAGTAAATCCTATCCAAAACATTCTTGACATTAACAATTCTTGACAGTCACATGCTTTTGCTTTATAATATAGCACATTTGTCAAATAAGATAACTAAGACTTGCCACATTTTACACTCAAAGTGTGTTCCTTCAAATGGAAACATGGTCTTGTAGGAGAGCTGTTTTTGATCCTACCCAACGCTGCATAGGTACCCAATTAACTTTAGGTGTTGCCATAGCGACAAGAAGGCTAGAAATCCTGCTGCCCGAGAGAGAGAGCTGAATTCAGTGACATTTTACAGACATGATCGTGCATCTTCATGACAGCTTTTTTATTTGCTGACGCTGCAGTTACTTTGACATGCAGAACTTCACAATATGATTTTTTTTCTACATTGTGCATGCATTAAACAGTCATATTATCTACACAGTGTGTTATATCACAGTATCCGACTCTACACATACATATGCAGCTATCGGTCTGGAAAGGAAGATGACCACATCATATAGCTCATTTCATTTACTGCATTATGTTATTGATCTAGAGATCTACAAGGCTGAAAAACCTACCACATTTGCTCAGTAAGTGATTGTTAGAGTGCGTTGTTTCATGGCCTTCTCACTGCTGATTAAGTATCAGTTGTCAGAAGGCTCAAGGATGCTGAATGCAATCCATCAGTCCATCATCCTACTCAAAAATATTTGCCACACACACTTGCACACACATGCAAGGCTTTATAAACCTGTTCTTAAAACAAAATGTACTCAGCCTATAAAAAAACGACGGAGGAGCGCATAGAAAATCACTGCAAATGCACTATAAAACGGAGTCGAAGGCACACTGCAATATTTATGCATACTTTTAGAGTTGGCTTTTATACACCGAGAAAGGGTAAAGATGGGTCCCTGAGAAAACTTAAAAAGATAGTTGACTGTGGTTTTATGAGAACTAGTGGACTTGCAGTGTGATAGAATTTTGGTTTGATCTGTGATGAAGTCAGGTGTTGTATATGCAAAGAATCCCACCTCTGATGGCAATTATTGCTATATCTCTGGCTGCTTGCTTGTGTTTCTCCATTATCCATCCAATGAAAGAAACCACTGTTGAGGTATGTACCAATAGGTACATATCCCTGCAGTTTCCAACAGAAATGAACAGTAGAGGCGGTAAAACAGCAAGCACTTGTAATCGTTTTCATACGCAGTTGTGATTACAGCTCCATATGTTTCGTTTTCCGGACGTAACAAGCTTGCTCGGTAGTTCAGCCGGCATGGAATTGGACTTAGGATGCGAAATCCTTGGGTATGAATCACGTGAAAAACATGACTCACGATAAAGGAGCTGAAAGATGAAAGATGGAAAAACAAAGCGGCATGCTTGCAATTGCGTTTTTACGTCACATTGGCTCTTGTTCATACTATTGGGTAGGTTTAGGTGTTATTTTAAAACGTCACAGAGCATTAGAGTTATAGCACCACCCAATGGACATTTCAAGTCAAAACTGCACTGACACATACAAAACCAACGTCACATAAAACGTACCATATGTACGTCTATCTGTTCCATGGGGAAAAAAAAGAACACTCTTTTAGCGCCATTCAGTGGACATTTCTGTTGGAAACTGCAGTGATATGTACTTATTGGTACGTATTTTGCGAAAATGACCAGGTTGGCGGTTTTTGTTTCGTGCAAATGTTTTTTGTAGCATAATTTCACAAAGCTAAGCTTAGACCATTCTGTTTTTACTTCAAATTTCAAAATTATACAATCTAATTTACATCGAAAACTGCTCATGCTACATGTTGCATGCTTATTTTAAATCGTGATTAAAATGCAGTGGTTCTGCAACTGTTTCATGCATTCTGATTCACATAAAGGGACAGTCAGGGGAAAAAAAAGTGAAACTGCCACAATCAAAAAAACAAAACAAAACTGAGATACAGATTTTTGGTCAAACCACCCAGCACTAGCAAGATATGTGACCCTGGACCATAAAACCAGTCATAAGGGTACATTTTTTTAATTGAGATTTATACATCATCTAAAAGCTGAATAAATAAGCTTTCATTGATGTATGGTTTGTTAGGATAGGACAATATTTGGCCGAGATACAACTATTTGAAAATCTGGAATCTGAGGGTGCAAAATCAAAATACTGAGAAAATCGCCTTTAAAGTTGTCCAAGTGAAGTCTTTAGCAATGCATATTATTATTATGATATATTTATAGTAGGAAATTTGCAAAATGTCTTAATGGAGTATGATCTTTACTTACTAATTCAATTCAATTCAATTCAAATTTATTTGTATAGCGCTTTTCACGATACATATCGTTGCAAAGCAGCTTTACACCAAATTGACATTTTTACAATATATGTAGTAGTAGCTTGATGTACATATGGTAGAGATGTGTGGTAAAGATCAATTAATGACGTAATCAAACAGACAAAGAACACTATAAATTAGTAGCAGAATTCGGTAGTGCTGTATGTTTTCAGGGTTGGCATCATCTGAAGTCCTCTGTGGGGTTGGCATCATCTCTTCTTAAGTGTTCTGGATCCACACTGGAGCTTGTGAATTCCTAGTTACCATGGGATGTCAATCCCATGGCAAAAACAGAGAACAAATAGGAACATAATTAGCGTAGCTGCTGTTCAAACTAAGAAAAGGAAGGTTTGTTAAACCAGAGCTAAAAGATTAAAATGAACATTTGATCAGATATAGCTGCAGAAAAAGTTTATGAGATGCATTATTTGAATGCTTGGCTAAAAAGATGTGTCTTTAATCTAGATTTAAACCGAGAGAGTGTGTCTGAACCCCGAACGTTATCAGGAAGGCTGTTCCAGAGTTTGGGTGCCAAATGTGAAAAAGCTCTACCTCCTTTAGTGGACTTTGCTATCCTAGGTACTACCAACAGTCTAGAGTTTTGTGACCTTAGGGAGCGTGATGGATTGTAGCGTGGTAGAAGACTAGTTAGGTACGCAGGAGCTAAACCGTTAAGTGCCTTATAGGTAAGAAGTGCTATTTTGTAGCTGATGCGGAATCTAATAGGCAGCCAGTGCAGAGACTTTAAAATTGGGGTAATATGATCATATTTTCTTGACCTGGTAAGGACTCTAGCAGCTGCATTTTGGACTATCTGTAGCTTGTTTATTGAAGATGCAGGACAACCACCTAATAGTGCATTACAATAGTCCAGTCTAGAGGTCATGAATGCGTGAACTAGCTTTTCTGCATCAGAAACAGGTAACATGTTTCGCAGCTTGGCAATGTTTCTAAGATGGAAGAATGCTGTTTTTGTAACATGAGAAATATGATTTTCAAAAGACAAGTTGCTGTCTAATATAACACCCAGGCTTTTGACTGTAGTGGAAGTAACAGTACATCCGTCTAGTTGTAAATTGTAAGTCAAAAGATTCTGTGTATTGTTTTTAGGTCCAATAAGTAATATCTCTGTCTTATCTGAATTTAATAGCAGAAAATTGTTGGTCATCCAATCTTTTACATTTTTAACGCACTCTGTTAACTTTGATAATTCAGAAGTTTCATCTGGTCTTGTTGAGATATATAGTTGAGTATCATCAGCATAACAATGGAAATTAATCCCGTGTTTTCTAATAATATTACCAAGGGGCAGCATGTATATTGAAAATAGTAGAGGACCTAGAACAGATCCTTGTGGCACTCCATACTTCACTGGTGATAACTGAGATGACTCCCCATTTAAATAAACAAAGTGGTAGCGATCAGACAGGTAGGATCTAAACCATTTTAAAGCCTGCCCTTGGATACCTGCATAATTTTGTAGTCGATCTATTAGTATGTCATGATCTATAGTGTCAAACGCAGCACTAAGATCAAGTAAAACTAGCAGTGAGATGCAGCCTTGGTCTGACGCAAGAAGCAAGTCATTAGTGATTTTAACAAGTGCAGTTTCTGTGCTGTGATGGGGCCTGAAGCCTGACTGAAATTCTTCATAGATATCATTTTTTTGCAAGAATGAGCACAGTTGAGCACATATAACTTTCTCTAAAATTTTAGACATAAATGGAAGATTAGAAATGGGTCTATAATTTGCCAGTTCACTAGGGTCTAGCTGTGGTTTCTTAATAAGAGGCTTAATAACCGCCAGCTTGAATGGTTTAGGGACGTGACCTAAAGATAACGATGAGTTGATAATATTGAGAAGCGGTTCTTCTGCCACAGGTAACAATTCTTTTAGTAATTTAGTGGGTACGGGATCTAATAGGCATGTTGTTGGTTTAGACACAGTGATGAGTTTATTTAACTCTTCCTGTCCTATAGCGGTAAAGTACTGCAGTTTTTCTTTGGGTGCGACGAAAGAAGTTGACATATTAGATGCAGTATAATCTACATTGGCTATTGTATTTCTGATGTTATCTATTTTATCAGTGAAGAAATTCATAAAGTCATTGCTATTAAACTGTAAAGGAATATTTAGCTCAGGTGGTGTCTGGTTATTTGTTAATCTAGCCACTGTGCTAAATAAAAACCTTGGATTGTTTTGGTTATTTTCTATGAGTTCGCGGAAATGCTCAGCCCTAGCAGCTTTTAAAGCCTGTCTGTATCTGGACATACAGTTTTTCCATGCAATTCTAAAAACTTCCAAGTTAGTTTTTCTCCATTTGCGCTCAAGATTGCGAGTTTCTTTTTTGAGGGATTGGTTATTACTATTGTACCATGGTGCAATACGTTTTTCTCTAACTTTTTTCAATTTGATGGGGGCAACAGCTTCTAACGTATCGGAGAAGATGGTGCCCATATTGCTAGTCATTTTGTCTAGATCCTGTGTATTAAGGGGTACACAGAGCAGTTGAGATAAATCAGGCAGGTTATTTGTGAATCTATCTTTGGTGGCTGGAACAATAGTTCTGCCAAGACGATAACGCGGAGCCCTACAGTTAATATCAGTGATACGCAGCATGCACGATACAAGGAAATGGTCAGAAACATCATCACTTTGAGGTACGATATCTATATCAGTAAGATCAATTCCATGCGATATAATTAAATCTAGCGTATGATTAAAACGATGAGTGGGCCCAGTGACATTTTGCTTAACTCCAAAAGAGTTTACTAGGTCAGTAAACGCAAGTCCTAACGCATCATTTGTATTATCAACGTGAATGTTAAAATCTCCGACAATTAGCACTTTATCAAAATTAACCAATAGTTCCGAAAGGAATTCTGCAAATTCTTTTAGGAAATCTGTATATGGCCCTGGCGGTCTATACACAGTAGCTAAAACAAGAGATAGGAGAGATTTCTTTTGCATATCTGGCAGAGAAACATTAAGCAAAAGTATTTCAAATGAATTAAACCTGTATCCTGCTTTCTGAGTAACATTGAAAATATCACTATATATTGTTGCAACACCACCACCACGACCACTCTGACGGGGCTCATGCTTATAGTAGTAGTTTGGTGGAGTAGACTCATTTAGACTAATATAATCATTAGGTTTTAGCCAGGTTTCAGTTAAGCAGAGTACATCAAAACTATTATCTGTGATCATTTCATTCACAATAACTGCTTTGGGTGCAAGTGATCTAATGTTTAGGAGCCCAAGCTTTAAAAATGGTTTCTGTTCGTGTATTTTGCTTTTTTCTGGTTTAATTACGATCAGATTTTTTCTAGATCCTACATTAAATTTACGTTTTGACCTCACTATTCGAGGAACAGACACAGTCTTTATAGATTGGACAGTGCAACTACTATCATTTAAGCGTTCAGAACAAAAGCCATCGTAGCAATCATATAAGAATGTAC
Organism: Cirrhinus mrigala; assembly: GCA_036247105.1. Classification (NCBI taxonomy): domain Eukaryota; kingdom Metazoa; phylum Chordata; class Actinopteri; order Cypriniformes; family Cyprinidae; genus Cirrhinus; species Cirrhinus mrigala. Next base: position 10,067,444 of record CM070020.1, on the reverse strand, counting down.
TCACTAGTCAAATGGAGCGTAGCGTCCTGGAGATGTTGTCCGACAGCAGCTCCGCTCCGACTCTGCTGGGGTGCAGGCCATCAGCACGGAAAAGCCTAGGACGCTCCCAGAAAAGATTCCAATTATTAACAAAGAGCAGTTTCTGTTCTTTACACCATGTCAATAACCATTCATTTAGAGCAAGAAGTCTACTGAACCTTTCGTGCCCACGTCGATACGTGGGAAGTGGTCCTGACACGATGATCCTCGTCGCGGGCGACGTGCTGCGAACCGTCTCGATCAGGCTGCTGAAGTCCCTCTTCAGAACCTCCGTCTGCCGCAGCCTGGTGTCGTTCACCCCCGCGTGCAGGACGATCGCGCCGACGCTCTCGCCGTCCTTCAGGATCGCGGGTATCTGCGCAGAAACATCGAGAACGCGAGCACCAGGAAAACAGTGGGTGTGGACTTTACCTTTAGCTAAAGTAGCACGTAAGTACCGGACAATGGAGTCTCCGACGATCACAGCGTCGCGTTCCGTCTCGCGGAGGGGAGCGAAGCGGTTCCGGGTGGAGATCTCGAAGACCGGAGGCGGCGGAGGGGGCGAGGTCCTCGGCCGGGGCCTGGCTCGCGTCTTCCGCTGCTGCTGCACCCAGGGTCCGTGGTGTCCCGGCGCCGGAGTGAAGGACATCTGGGAAGATCGCGTCCAGGGTGCACGGGACCTGGGCAGAGAAGCACACGGAGTAGAGGTGGTCAGAGTGTTAGTATCACGCTGTATACTCACCCGGGAGGATTCCAGAGCGGCCCTCCGCTCTCTCAGCTCCGTCTGCCGCACCAACAGCTCCTGGATCTGCTTCTCCACGGCCTCCAGCTCGAGCTGCAACGAGTGCAGCTCGAACGTGTCCTCACCTGCACTCAAAGGTGGACACAAATTCGCCATTAAAGCAAGTAACAGTGAGTAAACAATGGAAATGTGTGTAAGCAGTGTGTAAACAATGCAAGCAGGATTAGCGGCAACCACGTTGGTGCTGCTAACGGGCTATAAGCTAGCGACTCCGGAAATCAAAACAAAACTAGTGATAACAAAGCAATCCGGATGTTTTAGTTGTAGAATACAATAGGGGGTATATTCACACGTTATAAGAAACAAGAATGATTGTGTATAAAATTGATTTTGAATTGAAAAACAGACAATAAGAAATTAACTCGACGGAGCTCAAACTCTAAGCGTGCAACCGCAACAAACGGGAAGTGACGTCAAAACTTACTAATGATTTTTGGCATAAAAGAAAAATCAATAATACCAATATACCCTTGCTACTTAAGACAAAATTGGCAGAATTTACAGCAGAATGTTCAATACATCACAGAAAACCAATTGCGCAAGATTGCAAAACAAACAAGTACATGAATGTCATCAACAAATGTAAGAAGTAGTGCCAACGCAGCACTGACCTGATAAGTCGTCAGGCCACTCTTATTGTTGATCCCTAAGTTTGTAGAGTTAAAGAAATTGCTCAACTGTTAATCTTTGGATGTTGTAATAAAAAATAAAGCACTTTGTTAAGATTGCTGACCTGCAGCAGGACGTTTCTATGCACTAACCCACTGCGTGAGCTTTACACATTATGATATTTCCTCATGTAAATACATTTTGTGTGGGTGTTAATGTGAGTGACTGTACAGCTCATGGCCATTGACCTGTCAGCCATATGCTCTCAGCTGGTGGCCCTGTTGGAGCGCAGCTCCCCTGCTCCGATGTGTGCCACACGTGGGGTGGGGAGTCGAGAGGGCTGTTTATTTGTTTGCTCACCTGCTTTGTTTCATTTCTCGTTTTTGCTGATCGCAGTGGTGACTGTCCTGGAAAACCGAAGAATCGCGGTCAGCTTACTCATCTTATTTAGTTCTGGATGCATCCACCATGCTGACAAGGAAGGCAGACATGTACACATGCCACCGAGAACCTGTTGCAGCACTGTCACAAAGCCCTCCCTGCTGCTTTAGTTTAAGGGCTAACATCCCAATGAATTTTAGAGCCTATTTTTAGAGAGCTTGCACAGTCATTCCCTCTTTTGTGCCGTTACTCTGCCCCTTTCCCTGTGTGATGCTTCATATATCAGTGGCTGCATTCTGCGCCGGCCGGCGTTAAAACTCCCACACGAGATCATAGAATCTGCATGCATCACAATCAATAAGCGGAGAGCGCTGATCCACGAGCCTCTGACTCTCTCGGTGTGTTGTGGGAGTCTGTGGGTGCTTTTAACAGAGCTTTTGAGCTTTCCAGTGCTCGTAATTTTAGACCTTTTTGGCTTTTACCTTTGTGGACTCACTCGTGAGCGTACATCCAATGTAGACCTAGAATATTCCATACGCAGAATTGCTCGCATTCATTGCCTTTCATTAATTTTAAGGGATGTAGTGTAACGTACCTTGTGCCGAGGCTCTGACCTGTGAGCAGTAAATTATAATGTAATTAACTATATTTGTGCCAATATGCCCTTTTATCAGATTTCATTTAGTGATGAGGCATCGGTTAATTATATCTTTAGAGTACAGACCATTGTGTTCTGCACAGCGTGACTTGTGACGTCCAATTTGTGAATGCATCATTCAAGTCAATCAGATGCATGAATCACTACTAATCGATAAGATTTATTCTCATTCGATAAACAATGAGTCATTTTTGATTATTGCTGATCGTATGATTATTCATATTTAAAATGAGATGGGAACCATTACTGTGCAGTGTTGTGAGACTTGTACACAGACTGGCTATATATGAAAAGGTAAAGTTAAATATACACATTTAGAGCCAGATTTTAATTTAAAGGTATAGTAATAAAAAAAAAACATTCAAATATGTGACAAACGCATAGTTAGGCCCAATAAGGCTGAATTAATTGTTGAACTATGTGTGTTGTTTCAGTTAGATCACACTGAAATAGCTTGCAATTACAGGTTTTCACTTTTAACAGTTTAAAGCAATATTTGACAAGTGCATTTTTAAAAACAAGCTGAAATACTTTCACATAACAGGGATAACATCAAGCCTGCATTTATTTGATCAGTCCAGCTAAACAGTAAAATTGAAACATTTTTACTATTTAAAATAACTGTTTTCTATTTGAATCATTACTCCAGTCACATGATCCTTCAGAAATCATTATAATATTCTGATTTGCTGCTCAAAAAACATTTTTATTATTATTATTATGTTAAAAACAGTTGAGTAGAATTTTTTCAGGTTTCTGATGAATAGAAAGTTTAGAAGAACAGCATTTATCTGAAATAGAAATCTTTATTATCACGTTTGATTAATTTAAAGCATCCTTGCTAAATAAAAATATTATTTTCTATCATTTCTTTCCCCAAAAAATTATACCGACTCCAAGCTTTTCAGTGGTATAGTGTATAATGTTACAAAAAGCTTTTTATTTAAATAAATGCTGATCTTTGGATCTTTCTATTCATCAAAGAATGTACTGAAATGAAAAATGTCCTCAGCTGTTTTAAATATTGATAATAATAATAGAAAAATGTTCTTGAACAGCAAATCAGCATATTAGAATGATTTCTGAAGGATCATGTGACACTGAAGGCTGGAGTAATGATGCTGAAAATTTAGATTTGATCACAGGAATAAATTACATTTTAAAATATATTCAAATAGAAAACAATTATTTTAAATAGTAAAAATATTTTAGATTTTTACTGTTTTTGCTGTACTTTGTATCAAATAAATGCAGGCTTGGTGAGCAGAAGAGCCTTTTAAAAAATATTAAAAAACTTTTGACTGGTAGCGTAACTTAACTGAAAAATTGTGCAAAGCACTTTATATTCACTACAGAAATGTGATGTAAAATGTATGCATGTAATTTCCCAGCTTTAAATGGTTATTTGGATCCAAATTGTTCATTGATCATAGTACAATATTTTGGTTGCATCAAATGAGGCTTTTACAAAATAGAAAACCTGCAAATTTATATGCAAATTTATATGCATCTTCATCCCACTCAGATAATGTTCATAAGCGACAGCCAGTAAAGAGCGTTTCTTGCATGCAGAGATGCTCTGTGTGTCATCTCTCATTGCTGCATTATCTAAGTAGCCCTTCAGCCATTTTCTGGACGTTTCCAATTTTCATAGTGTTTTACCCATCTTTTTTTCTCCGTTTTCCTTGTTCTCATCCCTTTCCCCCTCAAAAGTTTCTTCACAGCCTAACAAAATAGCATCTTTTTTCGGAGAACGTTTATGCACATTGCTTTAACACTGTTTGCTAATGCAATTAGTGTTGTCGGTCTCTGTTTCTCCCTAAAAGGATGTGCATAAAAAGCAGCTGTAATTGCACCATCGCTCTCGCACCTTTAAAATCACCACAAAAAAGCTTTGTTTTATCTGTAGTTCATTTGGAAATTCATGTTGCTTTTAATTAAATGTTTTATGAATTAATATCTATAGATTGGGATGTCATTTGAATAAATATGCACATTTGTCCAGATGCAAATGTGGCTTCTGTTTTATCCCAAGCTTGTCATATGCACAAAATATTGTATGAAAGAGAGCCTTTATATAATATGTGACTACAAAACTAGTCATAAATAGCACGGGTATATTTGTAGCAATAGCCAACAATACATTGTATGGGTCAAAATTATCGATTTTTCTTATATGTGAAAAATCATTAGGATATTAAGTAAATATCATGTTCTGTGAAGATGTTTTGTAAATTTCCTACCATAAATGTATCAAAATGTAATTTTTGATTAGTAATATGCATTGCTAAGAACTTCATTTGAACAGATTTGAGATGTTTTTGCACCCTGACATTTCTGATTTTCAAATAGCTGTATCTCGACCAAATATTGTCCTAAGCTTATTTATTCAGCTTTCAGATGATGTATAAATATCAATTTCATAAAATTATGACTGGTTTTGTGGTTCAGGGTCACATATATATCAGATATTTTATGTTTAACAAATGCAAAATGTTGATTTGAAGTATCTTATATGATACTGTATCAAATATTTACATTAGCAGCTGGAGTGTTTTTGAACTGTCCAATTATTTAAAGCTCTGTCATGTATTATGTCAACATGTACCTATATTCTAAGGTACATAGAGCAATTATTTGCGCAGTTTTACTCAAGCTAAGTGTTGATAAGCCTACCCTCATTAAATTTTGTAGACTGCGTAAGAATAAGCAGAACAGTGTAAAACAGGACTTTAGCTTCATTATCTCTTTGATAATTTGCATTGATAAATCATTAGCAAACATTATATAATGCATAGATCAATATAAATAGATATTAAACTATAAATCGCTTAAAAAAAAGTAATAGCACATCTCTTATTAACAAGCTGCATGATTTGCAGCATCATTCATGTCCAAAGCGTAAGCATGTGGGACGAGTTGCGCATCCGAATTTAATTACATAGGGTTACTGGCTCTGTGGTGTGTTCCTTTGTGAGTAGCACTAATAATGTTATTATAAAGTGTCACTAATTCATTTTTCATATGTAGCATTTATTCCAGGCTGTCAAATTGGGAGTGTTCAGGCTACATGCATCCCGTAGTGACTAATGTCAGGGCACACGAATGTAATCCAGCTTTTTAATCAGATCTTTGGCCCTCTAGAGGTTGAAGCCGTTATGTTTTTCTAACACGTTTCATTGGCTTCATTGGACATTGGCTGGATGGAGTATTAATGGTTTGCATGCACACTACACACAGACTTGCTCACTCACTCTTCCTCTCCAGAGAGATACAAATCAAGCAGAACATCCCTGATATCTGAGAGTCCCAGCTGCCTCAGGCCACAGATACAAGAGGGTTGTGCCGAGCCTGTACAGATAGCGCGCTGGATTATCAGCCCGCCGTTACATGGTTTGCAGGCTGCGCGTCTGTGTTTGATTTAACACTTGAGTTTATGGAAGGGTTGTCTTAATTCATTTACAGTTTGGGTAGGAGCTAAAGGTACAGAGTGTTGATACAGGTGTATGTAGGTTGATTGCCAGTGTACTTTCAAGGAAATGCTTGATCGAAAATATAATACTTTTTTTTATATCCATGATCCATTACAATCAGTTTGGGAAATTCTGGTAAAATTTGAAGAAAGACATTTGTATTATACATAATTTTTTTGAAACATGAAATTATTTCAAGACTACAGTAAATTTAAAGTATCTAACATGCATGCACATATCTAACTGTCTCCAACATACCACATATTTGCTTGCAAAACCCACAGAAACTTGTGACATGTTGGCAAGACGCAGAGATGCTAAAGCACACAGCGGATGCTGTATTTTTGTCTTGCAGACCTAAAAAGCTTTATTATTTTTTATTAGTCATCACAACTTCGTGACAGTGTGGCTGTACAGGGAAACAGGAAAGAAACAAAAAGAAAGGAAACGTAGGCAACCGTTAAAGCGCTTGTTAAGACAAAGGCCTTTATTTGTTCTGTTAGCTCTAATGTTGTACTAATGTTGTTTGATTAATATATTGAGATTGATTGTTATACATGTTAAATATAATTTAGAATTAGTATTAGAATTAGAGGTCATTTAGCAATTACTTATATCACAGCAGGGACTTTATATATTGATTTTTGACTTTTAGATTTCCTTTTAATGATCACTTAAAGATTGCATTTAACATTGTCAGTAAATTTAAATGTTTAAAAACAAGAATAATAATGTAATACTGTAATTAAGTCTTTGGCAAATGTCAAAAGTAACACTGTTTCTTAATTTTGTTCTTCACTGTTTCTCACATCATGTTGTGATGACTATTTAAAATAACTGTTTTCTATTTGAATATATTTTAAAATCAAATTTTCTTCTTGTGATTTCAAAGCTGAATTTTTAGCATCATTACTCCAGTCACATGATCCTTCAGAAATCATTCTAATATGTAACCCTGGACCACAAAACCAGTCTTAAGTCGCTGGGGTATATTTATAGCAATAGCCAAAAATACACTGTATGGGTCAAAATTACTGATTTTTATTTTATGCCAAAAATCATTAGGAAATTAAGTAAAGATCATGTTCCATTAAGATATTTTGTTAAATTCCTGCTGTAAATATATCAAAACTTAATTTTTGATTAGTGATGTGCATTGCTAAGAACTTTATTTGGACAACTTTAAAGGCGATTTTCTCAATATTTAGATTTTTTTGCACCCTCAGATTCCATATATTGAAATAGTTGTGTCTCGGTGAAATATTGTCCTATCCTAACTAACCATACATCAATGGAAAGCTTATATATTTAGGTTTCGGATGATGTATAAATCTCAATTTCGAAAAATTGACCCTTATGTCTGATTTTGTGGTCCCGGGTCACATATTTTGATTTGGTGCTCAAAAAACATTTATTATTAGTATTATTATGCTGAAAACAGCTGAGTAGAATTTTTTCAGGTTTCTTTGATGAATAGAAAGTTCAGAAGAACAACATTTATCTGAAATAGAAATCTTTTGTAACATTATAAATGTCTTTCTCATCACTTTTGATCAATTTAAAGCATCCTTGCTAAATAAAAGTTCTTCGATCTTTTAAAAAAGATCTTTGGATCTTTCTATTCATTAAAGAATCCTGAAAAAAATGTACTCAACTGTTTTAAATATTGATAATAATAATAATAATAAAAATGTTTCTTGAACAGCAAATCAGCTTGTTAGAATGATTTCTGAAGAATCATGTGACACTGAAGACTGGAGTAATGATGCTGAAAATTTAGGTTTGATCACAGGAATAAATTACATTTTAAAATATATTCAAATAGAAAGCAGTTATCTTAAATAGTAAAAATATTTTACAACATCACTGCTTTTTTGTATATTGTATCAAATAAATGCAGGCTTGGTGAGCAGAAATTGCTACTTTAAAAAACATTAAAAATCTTACTGTTCAAAAACTTTTGACTGGTAAGACTTTTTAAGTCATATATGTATTTGAACAAGATATTACAGCATTTTAATATCCACTTTAAAATCTGAAATCAGCTAGAATTATTTGTGACATTATTTACATTATTTCAGTAGATTTATTAAGCCATTTTCTTTGTGGGGGTGCTTTGCTCTTCCCAGAAATTTAGGTGATTTTAGGTTTATTATTTTAAAGTTCCCACAATGATAGTAAAACCTGACCCACATGCACAAAAACACAAACGTACATTCATGAATGCTTTCCTAAGTACATTTCAGGACAATCACGTTGCATATTAACCCCCATAATAATATTTGGGAATGCCGCTATATTGTGAGTTTGCACTATTTTTGTATACTGGCTTACAGGAGCGCCGCTTGTGTAACACAGAGTCGCTGCGCTTTGAATAGAGTCGCTCTAGTAGATCCTGATCAGCCAGCTTATAAAACTGAATGTGGGCCCTCAGTGGATTAATATTCCACATTAAAATTCCAATTATATAATCAGCCAAATCCAAGCGCTGCATATGCTCATCAGAATCGCTGCAGAGCCCATGATGGCGAGGACCAGCGTTTGAACCTGAGAGAATGACGCAACAGAGGTCTGCTTACCGTGAACTCTCTAATATCATTTTTGCCATCGGTGTTGGGCTGACTGTGTGTGGTCATTCACAGAACATCCCTCGCTGAAGCGGTGACAGCATGCCAAATTTTTAATGCTTTAACCTCAGGGGACGTGAGGCCGCCGTGACATTTTGAACCTCCCGACACAGGCCTGGAAAAGAGCAGCACTTTGCGTTTTCGTTGACTGTTCAGTGAAAGGTGATTAATGACATGAATTATGGGGAATGTATGAACTTCCCAGCATGTGTCTGTTTAAAAAGGCTGATTGCTTGACAGCTCTAAATACAATTTACATCCTCTGAGCATTCTCTCGTCAAACCGTCCACTGAGAATATGGAGTAATGAGCAAGAGTCATTTATGTAATTACTTTTGGTTATGAGTTATTAAATAAAGCTCAAACCCAAGTAAAAAGACTTTGAACAATGTAGGAGGGTTATTAGCTTAACCAAGACTGTTTGACGTCAGATCTGTTGAAAAACTGACCTGGGTGCATGTGTAGAATTTAGTCAAATTGCGTTTGATTGGTCTTTTGAAGTATTTCATAGACGTAGAGATGATTTTTTTTTTCTTGTTCACTCATGAAAGGTCGAATCCCATGTTTCATGAATTAATTATACAATAGTTTTCGCAGTTTTGATTGGCTTTATTTTAGAGTTTTTAATATGATCCTTGCTTACTAAACATTGAAAGTTGAATACATTGTTTTAGCACTGTTTTGTGCTTATGTTTTCATTGAAATACACTATTGTTTAATAAATTGGGATCAGTAGTTTTTTTCTTTTTGCCAGATATGCTCACTGAAGCAGCATTATTTGATCAAAAACGCAGTAAACAATAATAAAATATTACATTTTAATTAGTGCTGTCAAATCGATTAATGGCATTCAAAATAAAAGTTTGTGCTTACATAATATATGTGTACAGTGTATATTATAGGTATATATAAATGCACACACATATGTATATGATTAAGAAATATAAGAGTTTATTTGCAAAATAAAATGTCAAAAATCCTTTTTTATTGTTATCATGCTTTTATTGTTTTATTGTGTTAGCTGTATTTTTTTAGTTATTTTTACTTTATATCAAAATAACCCAACTGCAGTTTGATTGAGATTAATTACTGATTTTTGAAAATTGTTAATCTGTTAATGTGTTTTTGCAAATAAACTCTTCATGTGTATAATTAATACACACATGAAGAGTTTATGTATATATATATATATCCAAATATTTTTTTAAATATACATGCATGTGTGGATTTATATATACATATAACATACACAGTGCACATCTATATGTTATGCACTAACTTTATTTAAATGTGATTAATCGCAATTAATCGATTTGACAGCACTAATTTTAATGTAATTTTATGCAGTACCCCAAATCTTCAGTGTCACATGACCCTTCAGAAATAATTCTAATATGCTGATTTGGAGCTCAAGAAACATTTCTTATTATTTTATTATCAATGTTAAAAACAGTTGTGCTGCTTAATATTTGGTGGAAACTGTGATACATTTTTTGGTGCATATGAAATTAGTTGAAATAGGAATCTTTTGTAATGTTAAAAAAATCTTTACAGTCATTTTTCATCAATTCTATGCATCCTTACTAAATTAAAGCATTAATTTCTTTAAAAAAGGTAATACTTTATGAATAATTCACTATAAAGGTATTTATGATATGTTTTAATGCATAATATATATTTTTTTGCAAATAATTGTAACCAAAGTTAAAATGCATTATAATATTTGAAGGGTTCTTTTTCATGTCTTTTTATGCTTTATACTTTTTAAAGGTGTATAAATATATAAATAGATAATTATTATGTGTATTATAATTGTGGTTACATTTTTCAAGAGATCATGCAATGCATCATAAGGTGCATTGCAAAGCATAATTAATGCATTAAAACTACTTTTATAATGCATTATATATAAAGTGTTACCAAAAAAATCTTTTAAAAGGTAATATATATTTTATAAAGTGACCGTGAACCACAAAACCAGTCATAAGGGTCAATTTTTTGAAACTGTGATTTATACATCAGCTGAATAAACAAGCTTTCCATTGATGTAGAGATACAACTATTTAATCACCTTTAAAGTTGTCCAAATGAAGTTTTTAACAATGTATATTACTAATCAAAAATTAAGTTTTGATATATTGACAGTAGGAAATTTACAAAATATCTTCACTGAACACGATCTTTACATAATGTCCTAATGATTTTTTGCATAAAAAAAAATCAATAATTTTGACCCATACAATGCATTTTTGGCTATCGCTACAAATATAACCGTGCTACTTAAGACTGGTTTTGTGCTCCAGGGTTACATATATCTTTGAATGTACATCAGTTTGCGTAGTATCTTGACAAAGATGTAAAATAAGGAATTTTATATTTATTGCCAGGCCCAGATGGATTTTTTTTTTCTGTGCTGATTTTAGGCAAATATTCTGCGATATGCAGCCATTAAACATGTTGAAGTATAATGAAATTAGCCAAAATATTTTAAAACTAGTACTCAAGGGAGGTTTGTGTGGAAATGTGTGAACGTCGGATGTTCCAGTTTTGTGCAAAGCTTTCTGCTGAGTTTTGTGCTTTCTCCATATGGACCAGGTTATTGCATAACAGAAATAGATGGTGAATACTGTAAATGGCTCTGAACAAAATAAAATCGCTCTTCTACTATATGGCTGATATTAGAAAATCTCTATATACTGTACTTTTCTTTTACCTAACCATAACGCTCAGCCCATGTCACCTTTCTGACGGACTGAATCATATTCGAATCGTATTCATATACGAACAGTTCCTCCGCTTCTGATTGCGAATGGTCTGTGTGTCCTCAGATCAGTGGGCGTGATAAAAATGTGAAAGTCAGTGACGGTCACTCCGATCGCAGCGGAGATCTTCGCTATGGGGCTTCGGCTCTGATAGTCTCTGTCTCCTGTCCAAGGTGTGCAAGAGAGACTGCAAATCTGGCCCCTCTGTGGGAGGCAGATTGTTTTGGCAATTCCTGATGTGATACGGACATTTAAAACAAAGCCTCTTTTCACTGCTATTTGGCAGTAAATACACCAGCATATGGATAAACGTCCTCATGAATGTATTCATAATTGCGCACAGAAAGTAGTGGCACAGCACTTGTTTTTCTGCTGTCGTTCTTGCCGTTGTCCTACTTACTGTAATTCTTCACTTTCGACACCTACACAGATTGGTCAGCCAAACTGAAGGCAGGCGCACGAAGTGAATGGAGCCATGTGGGCGTGATGGGGTTCAGGGATGCGGTCCTGATCAGATAGTCATGACTTGGGAGAGTGCAGAGAGAGATCATAGAGTCAGAGGTGCCCTTTGTCATCTGTGTTTGTTGTTTTAACACGGCTCTCAAAGGATTTTACAGCATTCTCCGTGACCCCGACGCCGTTCCTGTGTGCTCCGGTGCCAACTGTGTCTGTGCTCATCTCTGTGCTGCCTTCAGGTGGCCCGAGCAGCTTGCAGGAAAGGCGTACACAGACAGTAATGTCTGTGAATCACGTCTGCTGCACTTTTGCCTGCTGCATGGAGTGCTATGGATTGCCAGAGTAACTGCTGGAGATGCAACATGCAGCAAGGTCATGATGTGAGGGTATAAGGCCTGCCAGAGCAAAGCTGATGTGTCACAGACATTCGCTACATGGAAAATTACAGTCAGTATTGCTGTTCATAAAGGAATAATTTACCTCATGCCTTTTGAAACCTGTGCACTACAAAAATTAGTACTTTATTTACTAATGTATTTGACACACAAATAACTCTGTAGGATAATATGAGTAATATTTATGCTTAAAACTGAACAAAAAAAGTTAATTCATTGAAGATAGTCCACTGGAATATACATAAATAAATAACTTTTTGTTAATATTAAATAGTTTATCTAATAATAATAAATATAGAAACATAATATTTATTGTAATATACTTATAAAATATTATAAAAGTATTGTTACTGCTTTATTACTACTTAATTACTGTTTATATACTTATTTATACTATATAATTACTGTAAATAATTTCTGTTTATATATATATATATATATATGTTTACATACACATTATATATATATATATAATATATAGTATATATATAATATATACAGAGAGAGAGAGAATTAAAATATTATTAATATGAATTTTTATATTATGTAATATTATTCAAAAATATGTATTAATTTATTATAAGAGTTCATATATATATATATATATATATATATATATATATATATATATATATATATATATATATATATATATATATATATATATTTTTTTTTTTTTTTTTTTTTTTTTTAGAAAGAGGGAAAGAGAATTAAAATATTATTCATATGATTTTTTTATTATGTTACATATATTATATTGTTATAAGATACTTATTACTATACACACACACACACATATATATATATGCTAATATTATTTTTTATATTATGAAATACTTGTTACTTTTTATATATATATATATATATATATGTTCTTAATATTTATATTATATTATATTATATTATGTTAGTAATTACTTATTGCTTCATATATATATAAAATCGATATGTTATTAAATGTTATTTAGTTTTTATATATGAAATTATGCTGTAAATTACTTATTACTTTATATATATATATATATATATATATATATATATATATATACATATATATAAAATGGAACTGTTATTAATATACATTTTTATATTATAGTACATTACATTATATTATATTATATTATTATCAAATACTTATTACTATATATTTACATTTAAATTACTATACATTTAAATGTTATTATTATTAATTTTCCTATTAGAAATGACTAATTACAGTAATTACATGAATAGTAATTACATACAGTAAATATGAAATGTTATTAATATTAGTTTTATGTCATATTATATTACATTATAGTATTATAAAATACTTATTACTATATATATAAAATATATTTAACTTTAAATATATGAATTTTTATATTATATTATAAATTACTTCTTACTTTTTTTATTATATTATATTATAGTTAAATAGGTAATTTTATGAAGTTATTTGTCCTTTTTAAAGCTTGGCAGTACCTGGTCACCATCTTTTTTCATTGTATGGAAAAGAGAAGCGTGAACATTCATCAGAACGTCTCATTTTTGTGTTCCTTGAAGGACATTCATTTTACCATATGGGTAAATGATGACAGAATTTGCATTTTGTTGTGAAATATCAGAATAAAAGGCCTGAAGTCGCATTTCTCATAACAACAGTGAGACGACACAGATCTCAAATGAAAATATTTTTCTGATTAAATATATTCCTTGTTCTTGGCACAGGACAGCACACAGAGGAGTGGGCACAGCTCTCAGCTTAGCAACAAGGGGTAGCAACCAGCCAGTAGCAGAGAAGAAGCGAGCATTGGGCTCAAAACAGCACTTGTTATTCGTCTCATTCATTCTATATGAATGTAACGAAGCACGGATACATTTTAGTGTAAATCTCCATAGCAGACGCAGTGGCGTATCGCATCGCTGCATCAGATTCTCCCTCAGCCTGTTGTGATAGAATGCAGAGCACTCTGACTTCTCATCTCAATGGTGACTGAGGCTGTGTTCACAGTGTAATGATAGAGATGATTACAGCACTGCTGCGGCAGTGGTTCACGTAACCTGGCAACAGTGTGATCAGACAGGGCAGGGTAGATTGAATTATTAACCCGTATTCTGCTGATGTGTTCCTCGTCAAACAGCACTCGCTACTCAGACTGACGCTGCATAACTCGCCATATATTACTTACCGCAGACGCTAAAGGCACACTTGTTTGTGCACCCGGGCTAGCTTGGGTTATTTATAGCGCGTGTAATATTTAATACCATCATTTAGCGCTAGTTGAAGGTCAGATTGGTGACCTCGCTGAGGCTCATTTAAAGCTGCTCACCATGACCAAACAGAACACACAGCCAGGACATGCTTCAGTAACTTGGCAGAAAGGATACAGAAAAAACTGCTGACTGTTTAAGGACCCTTTACGATCACAGTAATTCAATTCATAAAGGCTCCAAAATTAAAAATCAGTCATTATTTACTCACCCTTGTGTTGTTCCAAAACCGCATGATGTTATTTTTTTTGGTGAAATGCAAAATAGACATTATTCAAGAAATATTACCTGTTGTTCTTGTCTTACACATACAAGATCTAAAAAAATCTAAAGTGCCAAAAAATATAACTTAACCCTTTAACTGTCACTCCCTATCTTGAACATAGACATGAAAATGCCTTATCCAGAGTTAAATTTTTGTAATTCATGAATGAAAACATTTTGTAATATGATTTTGATGTACGATTTCCATGGTAATGCAATGTCTGGTTTTAAAATGGTTTTCAAAGGATGAATTTTGAGATTTTAAGTTTTCAGGCGATATATAATTTCTTAGGATTTCTACTGTGTAAAAAGGCAACAAAGAAAGTCTTTTTGTGACAAAGGACAAAGATTTTTGAGGTGCACTCTTGTCATAAATTAATCTATTATTTTTCCTACATAATTTGTAACACAAAAGAGTGGTAAAATATCTATTTAGGAGTCTTAGACCTTCCCAACGATATATAGTTTGTCATGAATAGATTAGGATTTATTTGTAAAATGGTGAAGTAAACTTAGGCGTCCCACAGAGTGGACGGTGACAGTTAAAGGGTTAAGTAGTCAATACATAGGGTTTGAAGTCCTAGGAAAGGTTTACATGATAAACAGACCAAATTAAAGCCATTATCCCCTATTGAGGCGTGTATCTAGGCCATATTTGTGTTCAAAATCCAAACTGGCTGTGTTTACTATATTACTTAAAGGATTAGTTCACTTCCAGAACAAAAATGTACAGATAATTTACTCACCCCCTTGTCATCCAAGATGTTCATGTCTTTCTTGAGTTGTAAAGAAATTATGTTTTTTGAGGAAAACATTTTGAGAATTTTCCCGATATAGTGGAATTCTGTGGTGCCCTGAGTTTGAACGTCCAAAATGGCATTTCGGTGCAGCTTCAAAGGGCTCTAAACCATCCCAGCCGAGGAAGAAAGGCCTTATCTAGCGAAATGAATGTTTTTATTTATTTTTTTTTTAAATATACAATTTATACACTTTTTAACCACAAATGCTTGTCTTGTCTAGCTCTGCGATGCGCATGCGTATGAGATGTTGAAAAACTTCCATCTCATTTTCTCCTTTTTTTGTAAAGGCCATTTGACTTTCTTTGCACATTCACTTTGTAAACACTGGGTCGGTACTTCTGCAGCAATGTGGGATGATTTTGAAGTTGGAGGAGAGCTAGACGTGACGAGCATTTGTGGTTAAAAAGTGTATAAATTGTAAATTGTTTTAGAAAATAACCAATTGTTTCACTAGATAAGACCCTTTTTCCTTGGCTGGGATCATTTAGAGCCCTTTTAAACTGCATTTAAACTGCATTTTGGAAGTTCAAACTCATGTCCACCATTGAAGTCCACTATATGGAGAGAAATCCTAATTTCTTTACAACTGAAGAAAGAAAGACATGAACATCTTGGATGACAATTGGGTGGGTAAATTATCTGTACAGTTTTGTTCTGGAAGTGAACTAATCTTTTAAAAAATAGTCCAGCTAAAATATTAAATTCTGTTATTTATTACTCACCCTCATGTCATTTCAAACCCGTAAGACCTTGTTCATCTTCAGAACACAAATTAAGATATTTTTGATGAAATCTGAGAACTTTCTGACCCTGCATGGACAGCAACACAACCATACGTTCAAGGCAGAACGATAGTAAGGACATTGATAAAATAGTCAAAGTGACATCAGTGGTCCAACCTTAATTTTATGAAGCTATGAGAATGCTTTTTGTGTGCAAAGATAACAAAAATAACAACTTTATTCAACTATTTTTTCTCTAGTTGTGTTGCTCTCAATGCAGGGTCTGAAAGCTCTCTGATTTTGTCAAAAATATCTTCATTTGTGTTCCAAAGATGAAAACAAATCCAAAAACTCTCCTCTCTATCACATACATTCCTGCATCTCTGACTTTCCCCTTCTGGTGTCCCTGAGCACCTGTACCCTAGCGCAATGTTGGGTACATGGTAATTAAGTCTTATTGATTGAATTGCAGCGTGGCTTATAAAACCTACTGAGGCTTAACAAGACAGGATCTAAGAGTAGCCACTCCTCTGTCTTCAGCGTATTCCTCTCTGCGTATTCAGCATAAAACACTTTACATAGCTACAGCTCTGCTTTTGTTTTCTGACACCAGCTAAACTCAAACCTGTATTGAATTTAGATACCCATCAAAATAAAAGTTTGGTTTAACTTGAAGAAACTCTGACAGAAATATATTATTTTATGTAATGATAGTACTACTACTAATAACAAAATTATTATTAAACCAATATTTTTTAAGGAATGTTTAACAGAGAAATTATTCAACAGAAAAACCTAAATACACAACACAGTATTTCTAGAAAAAAAAAAAAATAAAAAAATAATATTATATAAAATTTAATGAAACCATTAAAATGGAATCCAAAAAATGTATGAAAAACACAGAATTTGAAAAAATACAACTGAATTTGATAAAAAAAAACAAAAAAAAAAGCATGTGGCCTTAAAATATTATTTTTTGTTAAACTTTTAATAAATTGCTGTTAAATTGCGTACGTTTCATGGTTTAGAAATGCTTTTTGATTAATATTCTTAAATTTAATCATTAAAACATTAATAGTAAAACAGAAAAAAGCAGATTCCAGAAAAATGAAAATGGAAAAAAATGAATTTGGAAAAAAAAAAAAAAAAATGAATTTGGGCCCTAGTTAAAGAATACATATGATACCGATGGCATTGCAACTGTTTAATTTATTATCGACAACCAGCACAAAAGTATCAAACCTTGTACTTGCACATACATACAAATCCCTTGTGCTGTGCTGAAAATCTTTTACCTAATTTGGTGTTCTTGGTCAAAAAGGTGTGGCCATTTAAAAATTGCTTGTAAATATCTAATTATGCAATATTATCACCAATCTTGGATTGAATCTTTTTGTCTACTTGTTTTTTTTTTAATTAGCATAGTTTTAGCACAGTGGTCTCACTGGTCTGAGCTTTTTTTTTATATTAAAACATAAATAACATTATTTGTTAAAAATTTTGTTCACTCAAAAACTGAGATGCATAAGCTCAGATCACATTGGCCTTCAACCGATCAGTTCCAAGAAGAAATGAAAAAATGCAATAATTTCAAGAAAAAAAAAAACTAACAAAAAAAAATAAATCCAGTATTTGGTAACAACAAGAACAACAACAACAATAGCATAATAAAAATTATTATTGTATGTGCAATATGCAATAATTCATTATGGAAATCAGAAAATTTTATAAAAATGTAAAGGTAGTGTACATTTAAAGGAGAATTACTGCACAAAAAAATTCTAAACAAACTCATAAAATTATCCTGTCCTATCTCTTTATGAAACAAGAGCTCTCCTTTATATAAAAGGGTTATGTTTAGAAATTAAATTGATATTGAACTGATTTAAAATGTCAAGCATGTACTGATACAAAGCTTGGTCACACCCAAAAACTGTATGGCTCTGAATGGTGCAATTGTTGAGGCTTGTAATTGTGTGATTGACAATACGTTGTGTGATTCGAACAGAACCTGAACGTGACTGGGTGGCGTGTTAATCCCACCCCAGTTTGTGGCTAGAATGGACCACTGTCATGGCGTCATCGCCATCGTATGTCCTGAGAGAGATGAACGAGGGAGGGCAGACTCTGCCCGCTCCTTCCAGTCAATGCAGAGGCCAGAGTAGCGTTGCCATAGGAACACATTGATTATTTAACAATTTGGATGAAGCGCTTGCCCCGGTGCTTGCCTTGATTCAGTGAGAGCCTTTGTCGGATTGCGGTCCCAAGGGTCTCTGGCCAAGTCCAATTAGGAAAGCCTGACAGGGGCAATTGCGCAGGGAGCTAATGCAAATTCACTCCTCTAATGAGCAAACTGAAGCTACAGCAACAGTTACAATAAATGAGCTGCCTATCCAGAGTATTGACTCGAGATATAGAGACATGTTTATTCATTGATTTTCCTAGGTTGCAACAGATGGAGACAGATCTGGCAGATGAGCCATCAGTGGACACACATGGAGATATTACAATTTGACAGCAGCTCTGTAGATGTTACAGAGGTTTGTTAAGAGAAAGACAAGAAGCCAGTGTGAGAAAACCAAAGACAGAGTTTGAATAAGTAGATGATGAAAGTCAAATTGTGTTTACAGTGCTTGGATGTTCAGACGCGATATGTATGCTCGTGTAAATGTGTGTGCGTGTTGCAGCTGGAGATAACGGTGCAGTGACAGCTGGCTGATAAAAAACAGCCTTTAATGATTAGACTTTGAATTAAAAGGAAATTAAGGGATTTATTGTAATCTAATCCAGATTTGTCTAATCCCTCTCGTACCCTTTAGACTTTCCCTTCTGCCACATCTGGACACCCTCCAGCCTTGTGCTGTTTGTCGCTCTTTCTTCTCACCGCTTCTGTATTCTCACCTCTCTCGAGCAAGTCTTATGTGACTGCAAGCATTTGCGAACATCTGGAATCAGTCTGGATTCTTGTCCAGGGGCATCACCCCCGAAAATGTCAAATTAAAGGCTTAGTTCAACCAAAAGTTAAAATTCTGTCATTTACTAACCCTCTTGTTGTTCCAAAGCTGTATGAGTTTCTTTCTTCTGTGCACAACACAAAAGAAAAAAAGACATTTGGAGGAAGAAAATCATTCTGTTTTGACCGAGTGACAGATTTTTCATTTTTGGATGAACCTGCCCCTTTAATATGTAAAGAAATCTTTTTAAGTTGAGCATTTTGGCTAACTGTGAAACATTTATTAATTTTTGTAATTGGACACATTTCAGAGTGAAACAAGATATTAATGAGAGGAATTTAGGACAGGACTTGATTTTAACCACCTATAATTAAGTGGATTGTAAAAAGTGACTATTATGTGCTTCAATGCAGCCAGATGATTAGAGGGGCAGGTTTAAAAAGTGCATTTACATAAAAAAAAAACCCAAGACATTTTTTACATGTGGAATAATATGCAGTGATGAATCATGCATAAAAAGTGCATACATTTGCATTAAAAAAGAAAACATCAATTCTAATTCCATGTCAACTTTAAAGAGCAGGTTATATGGTTTTCAAAGTGCCCTAATATAATGTTGGAGTCTTCTACAACAGATTTAAATGCATCTAAGGTCAAAAAACATTGTAATTTTCTCAGAATATACATAGAGTCATCTGTCAATGATTTCGAAACAGTTCGTTTGAGGCAACTTTGAGCGTAAATCAATCTGTAAACCCCTCCCTGCCATAAGCCTGCTCCATATTCTGCTCTGATTGGTCAGCTGGCCAAGCCTGTTGTAATTGCTACAGAGAGGAGTATTTGAGCAAGTTAGCGAGCGCTACTATCTGTCTTGACAAGTCACATGGTCGTTTTTGATGTCCGGGGGTTAAAACGACCCCAATAATGTCATACTAACTCCTGGAATGCAAGTTTTAATGGGGGACCCTCCTCGAAATGCAATTTGTCTAGTTTTGAGTAGCAATTTGGTGGGTTTTGGTGTTAAAACCTGGCAACCTTGATGCACCTTTACAAAAAACAACAATATAGTGCTCCAATCCGTACTTAAAATAATGACATAAAAACATTTTGTTTAACACTTATGCAAGCAAATCGTGCCCACAGCTATAGTTTAGCTGCTAAACTGTAAAAACATATAAAACAATAACGGTGAATACGTTAGCCAAGTGCTAACGTGACTAACTGATGAAACAACACAGTTTGTAAATCATGTCTAAGTTACATTCTTTATGATTAAACAAAGCAATTAGAACGACAGTCTACATTAATCCACGCATTCTTAGGAAATAGTGGGTTCACAGCGAATTTTCACAACTATTTCAGTAATAATGTAGTTTACCTGGAAACCTAAAGCTGCACTAAGCATACATCACATATTAGCCAAAGAACTTGATATTTTGAGCACTTGAAAAAGTACACATAACGTATCAATCGTACTTACAGGTTGAGGTTCAAAGATGCTTGTTAGTCCAAATAAAGAAGATTAGAAGCAAAAGAAGGTAAAAGCCAAGATTAGAGAAGCAGTTCTCGGTAAAATGATGAGCACACAACAAAAGGTTTGAATTGTACTGCTGTGGTATTGTGAAAAAAAATCATTTTAACCATTGATTCTTTCGCCAATGAAAACAAAACAAACTTGCTTTCACAGTGCAAAACACAGCGTCTTTGCGACATGATGTAAACACACTTTATGGGCAGGTCAGACTGTTTTTATGTCTGAGTAATTAATGACAGAATTGTTCATTTTTGGGTGAACTATCTCTTTAAAGGAGAAGTCAACTTCCAGAACAACAATTTACAGATAATGTACTCACCCCCTTGTCATCCAAGATGTTCATGTCTTTCTTTCTTCAGCCGTAAAGAAATTGTGTTTTTTGAGGAAAACATTTCAGGATTTACCTCCATATAATGAACTGATATCGTGCCCCGAGTTTAAACTTCCAAAATGCAGTTTAAATGCGGCTTCAAACGATTCCAAATGCCGTTGTAAATGATCCCAGCCAAGGAAGAAGGGTCTTATCTAGCGTAACGATCAGTTATTTTCATAAAAATACAATTTAAATACTTTTTAATCTCAAACGCTCGTCTTGCCTTGCTCTCCCTGAACTCTGTGTATTCTGCCTCAAGACAGTCAGGGTATGTCAAAAAACTCCAATTGTATTTTCTCCCTCAACTTCAGAAATCATTTCAAATCATTCTACATCGCTGCAGACGTTCCAACCCAGTCTTTGCAGAGTGAACATGCAAAAAAGATCAAACACCCTTAACAAAAAAGGTAAAACAGTGATATAGGACGATTTTGAAGTTGAGGGAGAACATGAGATGGGAGTTTTTCGACATACTGACTTTTTCGCTAGATAAGACTTCCTCAGCTGGGATTGTTTACAACCGCATTTGGGATCGTTTGAAGCCGCATTTAAACTGCATTTTGGAAATTCAAACTTGGGGCACCATACCAGTCCATTATATGGAGAAAAATGCTGAAATGTTTTCTTCAAAAAACAATTTCTTTACGACTGAAGAAAGAAAGACATGAACATCTTGGATGACAAGGGGGTGAGTACATCTGTAAATTGTTGTTCTGGAAGTGGACTTCTCCTTTAATTAAATGCACAAAAATGTTTTGAACATCATACAGGTTTGTAACAACATTAGCATGAGTAAATGATGACAGAACTTTCTTTTTGAACTTTGAGGTGAATGTTAGCTGTATGATTAGCCGTGGCTAGTCTCAGCCAGCTGTGGCACCACTTGCTCACCTGCCCCTGTCACAGCGATTTGGCTGGCTCAGCTGAACCTTCAGACCCGGTCTGCTCAGAGCATTAAGAGACTGTCACTACCGCTGCTCCATCATGCTTCTCATAGCTGTGCTTTTTTTGAAACAGAATAACTGTTGTATGTACAGTACACAGCACAGGGCTGCATGTTGTTTTAGAATATCTCACTGCATCACAATGGACAGCAGTGTAGGGTGGAAAAAAAAAGATTAGAGGCTCAAAAGAAAAAAATTCTGTATGACTTTATCCCAGAAAGCCCAGGGCTGGTGACGCCCCTGTGTGACTCCACCACCTCACCTCTCCGTCATCCCTCTGCTTTTTAATCTGGGATAGAGAGTTATGAGCACTGATGGTATAAGCCTCTCTTCAGGACATGGACACTTCAGGTCACGTATCGCTGTCACATAGCTCAGTGATACCGCTGCACATTCATCCACCGGCTCCTCCAAAGACAGCGGCAGCATTCCGGATTAGCGCGTCTGAGATTATCATCCTCCTTTATCTCGTTTGCTTATGTTGTATGATAGAAACATAGAGATTACTGCCCATATCGTTTAGACCATGACGATGGCTTTTTTTCTGATAGGTTTAAGGGGCCGAAAGCGTAGGAGGTCTGTTGTGTTATTACGGCAACACATTTCATGCTTAATTAGCATCTGGAGAGTTAATGGTACTGTATGGCAGGCTGTATATTCACCTGTTTCCTTGCATCGCTTTTCTCTGTGCTGGAACATCTCCATGGATGAGAGAAGAGGAGGGCACTGATTTTAAAACGCTTCGGCCTTGTCTGCTCAAACGTGCCAATTTGCGGCGGCGTATAAGTATAATTTATCGTCCAAGATGTTCTTACATGGTGTACAGAGGCATTTGCAGACATTTTGCACTTATGTTATGCTTTTTGCAACTATACAAGGGGGCGTATACAATTCACTTGTCACAGAGGCCTTTTCGCAAACATATCAAAATGATGTTTGACTGAAAACACAGTGTTGAAGATAAAGTGAGTTAGTTCCTTTTATTATTGTCGGTTTGCTCTCGGTTTATGCTTGCGATTACGATTTGCGCACAGGCTGATGCACTCAGGTGTTTTTCACAGTTGTGTCTATTTTTGTCAAAGGGTTCTCACATCTTTTTATGTCTGTTTTTGTAACTGTTGAACCAATTAGCAATAGCAAATAGTGAGAAACCTGGACTTATATACAGTGTAGTGTCAGGCAGACTTTGAATGAGTTGATGATATTGATAGGAAAGATGTTTAAAGTGTGAACCTGCTGTTTTATTAGCCCACATATTTTCAATTACTACCTTTAACTACTAACACCGCTCTAATGTTTAGCTGTCTGATCACAGTGTACACTACCGTTGGAAATTTTGGGTCTGTAACATTTGTTTTGAAAGAAATTAATAGTTTTAGTAAGCAAAGATTGGTGAAAGTTACAAGAATTACAAAATTTAAATTTAAGTACATGTTGTCCTTAAAATTTCAATTGGTCACAGAATACTGAAATAAAATGTATGACAGTTTTCATAAAGATATTAAGCACCGTAGCTGTTTTCAACATTGATAATAATAAGAAATGTTTATTGAGCATCAAATTGTCATATTAGAATGATTTTTGAAGAATCATGTGTCACTAAAGACTGGAGTAATGCTAAAAATTCAGCTTTGACTTCATAGGAATAAATTACGTTGTAACATTAAAATAAATTTATACAAAAACATATTAAAGTAAATATATATATATATATTAAATTGTAATAATGTATTGCTTGTTTTTATTACTGTTTTACTGTATTTTTGTCTCATATAAGATTGCATTGATTGGTTTACTTTCTGTCTTCCGTAGAACACAAATGCAGATATTTTGTAGAATTTTTCAATTGTATATGAAAAATCAACATGTCAGTGCATTTGAAATTACACAAAAATTTTCTGTTTAAGATGAGACTACTCTTATAAAAACCATACACTATGGAAGCCCGTTTCTGCCGCTGAATAAAAATGTAAAAATTTATTGCAAACTTTTATCTCACAGTTTTGACTTTTTTCTCAGAATTGCTTTATACAGACTTGCAATTCTGACTTTCTTTCTCACAATTGTGAGATATAAACTCACTATTGCGAGTTATAAAGTCAGAATTGCAAAATATAAATTTGCAATTCTGAGAAATAAAGTCAGAATTGTGAGATACAAACTCACAATTCAGACTTTTTTTTCTCGGAATTGTGATGTAAACTCACAGTTGCAAGAAAGTCAGAATTTTTGTAGTTTTTATCTGACAAGTCTGACTTTTCCTGCAATTGCGAGTTAATATCTCACAATTCTGGCTTCTGAATTCTGAATTTTCTGAGATATAAACTCGCAATTTGGTGTTATAACGTAATTTCTGAGAAAAGTCATAATTGTGAGTTTATATCTCAGAATTGCAACTTTATTTCAGATTTGCTAGTTTGTATCTCACAATTCTGACTATAACTCGCAATTGTGAGTTTATATCACAATTCTGGCTTCATCTAAAGAAGTCAGAATTGTAAGATAAAAAGTTGCATTGCCTTTTTTCAGTGGTCGAAACGAGCTTCCATTTGTGTACCGTAAGTACACAGTGTATAGTACATCAATAGGGATGCAACTAGAATCAGTCAGCATTTAGTGCACTCCATATGTAAATCATATTGAAAATACTCCTAATTTCCTGTAGTTTTAACACAAAATGGTGGTTGATGTTGATGCACATAAGCGATGCAAGTGCAGAAGCCTTGTAATATTCCACTTTCTTAGCAATGACGCTCCTTCTAGACTTTAAGAGCAGCTCTTTACCCAGTGTGCGGAGGTCTAGATGGAGCTGCTGCTGCGCTAACCTCTCTCGCTGGAGCGCTAGCTGTACCTGAGTGCTGCCTGCACCTGTGAAGACCTGTCACAAGGAAGGAAGTGTCAGGTGAAAACAGAGGCGGTGACGTAGGAAACGCTTTTAGAATATGTTCTTGTAACTCAAATGGTCTTTTCAGGTCTTTACTGGCTAAGAGAGGCGCAGAAATTATTCAGCGTCTGCAACCGAATCGCAATCAGCCGCAGCTGCTGTGACAACCACAGAGAAAAGTGAGGGGGGTGAATATCTGTGCACTATAGTTGAGTGTTATATAAAACTGTCTGCAGTAGTTCTACCCATTTATACGTTCAAAATTCTTACGGTTTAAAGCATCAGTGCACGCAAGGTAAATTTAGCAGTCAAAGTGATCTTAGAAATGTGTGTTATTTCACAATATGTGGAAGGATACTTAGAGAGGTAAATTGCAAGAGTATGTACTACAAAATCAATGTTTTCAATCAGTTTTTCAGTAAAAATATTAAAACATCCTTAAAACAAGCTAAATTTGTTCAGGAAGCAAAATTATATACTATATATACACTATAGTAGCAGTATAATAGTATATAATATACACTATCATAGTATTTTAAATTAGCTTTTATTTTTGTATTTTTAAGTTTTTTATATTTCTATATAGCTTTAATTTATTTGTATTAAATTTGAGTTTTAGTAATTGTTTACCTTTATATATATATACTGTTTTTTGTGTTGAGTGATATGTTTTTCAGGACCAATACCGATTATTACAGCTCAAGTAGATTGATACCCAATGTTTTAACCGTCAAAATGATCATTATACAAGCCCTCTTTCTTTAAATGCTTTTAAATGCATTAGAAAATAACCGATACCGATAACCATACAAATGCTTAATATCGGTGCCGATAATCGGCCAGGCTGATAATCGGTCGACCCCTATTTGTTTTCATTGATAAAAACACAACTCTCAAAACAACATATCTCAAATTAAGTTTATTTATGGTTGAAACAAGAATAATGAGAACAAGAAAATTGTTTGCCAATTGGGTAAAAAATAAAATACTCTTACCTTATACTATATTGTCTTTCTTGAGTGAATTTATCTTATTTTAAAGATGTTTAGATATTTTTTTTTTTACTGGAAAACGGTGTGTGTGGCTTGATTACAAGAGGCCTATGGGATTTAGTATAAATTGGAGTGATAATCTAGTGCTTCACTCCTCAAGTACTAAAGGGGGTGGAGAGGTATGACCATCTCCTTTCAACTGGTCACCCGGCGGCCCTGTCAGCATCACCTCACCACAAATCAATCAGATCAATACTCACAACAAAACACAGTTTGCATGAATGTCAGTTGGTTCACTTCCTCAGTTCATCCATATGGTTTGTTAAGAGCATGGACTATTCTATGGACAATACTTAAAATGACAAGAGGACATGAATTTGTACATTCCCACTTCTTTGTTATACATTAAAGGGACGATTTATCAAAAAGTCTGTCATTTGGCACCAGTGTTATTTTCTTTTGTGTAGCACAAAACAAGATTATTCTGCAGGATGTTCAAGCTGCTCTTATGTATATGGATGCAGACAGTGACTGTCAGACTCCCAAAGGTTCTTAAGTTTTGGCCTTTTTCCTCAAGAAAAGCTATTGTATGACTTGAAATATAGCACACGAGCCATATGGACTGCTCTAAAGTTGCTCTTATGGTGTTTTTGATCTTTTTAGAGCTTGACAGCCACTGTTGGGCAACTTTCTTTGCCTTAAGGAAAAAATAAATTTCTCCTTTTGTGTTACACTGAAGAAAAAAATGTGTAATTGTAGTTTCAATGAAATGTAATTTCATTACAAGAGTAAAAAATAAAATAATTGCGTCTAAAATTGAAGACTAAAATGTTACCAAATATACCTTTTAAAAGTTTAGGGTTGGTATGGTTTTTTTAAAATGTTTTTTTAGGTCACTTACACAGCATTTATTTGATCAAAAAGACAGCAAAAACAGTAATACTGTGAAATATTATTACAATTTGAAACTTTTTTTTTATTTTGGCAATGGCAAAGTTTAATTTTCTGCAGCCACTACTTCAATTTAGTATTTAAGAATTTTTTTTATTATCATCAATATTAAAAAACAGATGTGATCCTTATGGAAGCCCATTTCACCACTGAATTAAAAATAAAAACAATATTTCCAGTTTTTTTTTTTTTCTTACAATTCTGTTTTTTTTTTCTCGTATAGTGAGTTGACATCTTGCAATTTTTTCTCAGAATTGTGAGGCATAAACTCACAATTGCGAGTTATAAAGTCAGAATTGCAAGACATAAACTTGCAATTCTGAGAAATAAACTCGCAATTCTGACTTATTTGTCAGATTTGCAATTTTTTTTCTCAGAATTACGAATTTGTATCTCGCAATTGTGACTTTTTTTCTTAGAATTGCAAGTTTTTTTCTCAGAATAATGAGTTTCTATCTCACAATTGTGACTTTTTCTCAATTGCTAGTTAAGGCAGAACATATCAGGTTTTTTTTTCCTCAGAATTGGATTTGAGATTATAACTTGCAGTTGTGAGTTTCTACAGTATCTATCTATACAGTATCAATTCTGAGAAAAGTTAAGAGTTGTGAGATATAAACTCATAATTGCGACAAAAAAGTCAGAATTGTGAGGTTTTTATCATGCAATTCTGAGAAAAAAGTCAGAATTGTGAGATAAAAAGTCACAATAACCTTTTTTTCATTTTTTATTCAGTGGCAGAAAGCTTTCCTAAATCCTTAATATTTTTTCATTCTTTAATAAATAGAAAGTTCAAAAGAATAGCATTTATTTCTTTTAGAAATCTCTTGCAACATTATAAATGTCTTTACTGTCACTTTCGATCAATTTAATGCATCCTCTCTTAATAAAACTAAAAAAAGTGTAATCATAGCCGTGCTGATATTTATGTGATATTGCTTAAACATGAAAAATTAAACTAGCCGGAGGGGAATAACACATAGTACTGTCTCTCCTCGGCTCGACTGCAGTTCTCTTTCAACGGCAGACCACGGGCCGTCTGTAATCTTCACACCTCCAGTCCTGTCCTCACTCTTCCCCCTGAAGCGTCACATCATGGTGATGATGTACCATGCTCTGTTGAGACCCACTGTTCCCATGGCATGCATTTACTGTCTCCTCATGACAGTGCGTATGTGCGTGTGTGTGTGTGTGTGTGCATACGTGTGAGCCACCAGCCTCACACACTGAGGTAATGTGCATCTCTTCATCTCACAGGCAAACCCTCCCCCCATCATTGTGAACGCAGACTCACTGGATGCAGGCCCTTATGTAAGTATCTGCTTCATGCTCTCAGCACCTCCAGTAGCGCCTGCCTGCCTGACTGCCTGCCACGTGGAATTATCCCCCTCAACCCGGCCAAACCTTTCCCAATGTACATGAGATAATAACAATACAAATATGCACAGATTAAACGACAGCAGATGTGGACTGTAGCTTTAATGCCGAGTGCAATTATTGTTTAACCGTTATAATGAGTTGTCTTTGACTGTTTATCGGCCCTACGCTTTATACGTGATTCATACCTCTCATTTTTATTGCGCAGAGTTTATAGCGTTTATGCTTTTACATAATTAATTATAGTTGTGACCTTCTTGTGTATAATTACATCATGTCTAATGACTCCATTTATGAGTCTATGTTATTTCTTTTTTGTGTATTACAGGTGAACGGAAGTGATGGCATGTATAAATATGAAGAAATAATTTTGGAGAGGGTAAATATCATTCAGCTATTTTATGTGTCTGCTTGTGAAATTTGCCAATATTCTCTGTCACCATTGCTACCTATGGGGACCTGGACACTAGATGGCAGTAAATGTTGAGCTAATGCATGAAATTGAACTTTCAGCAATGTAATTTACAGCTGTGGTACATTTTCAGATCTCTAGACTCGTCACAATTTCAAAAATAATTTGGTTTAATCACCAAAATCATCAAACATCAGCTATTTTAGTAGCAATTGGTGCTGCTGAATGAAAAATGTTAAAGTATTGTAATGATTACTCATCACATTAAGAAATACACTTATGTATCTGACATAAAATCCATAATACATGTAACATCCATTCAGTATGCAATCGAAAGGTGTTATCACTGGAGATATGCTGCTAAAATGAGGTTTTCTATCTATAATTAGTGTAAAACAGTTGTCAATGTTTTAGAAACACACATAATCTATAGATATACCAAATTCTTTGTAGATTAACCATTAAAATCAGTATGATTAAATAAAAGTTGGAATAAATGATATTTAAATGAATGAAAACAGATGTCAGTTGTACTTTGAACAGCAGTAACCTTCAATAAGACATGTTTAGACGTGTGGTGATTAGTTGCTTTGTGATTTTATTTCTTGTACTAAGTCAGTTGAGCGTAATAATATAAAAAACAGCATTTTGACAATATTTTTGGACTACTAAACAAGTATTGTGAAATAGCGCTGTTCGGTTCATCATGTACAGGTGCTGTTCTTATCAGAATGTTCTTAAGAAGAATTATCATATGAACAAGCATGTTTTTAACATTCATACTTGAAGTTTGTTCAATGCAAATGAATCTAAATCCGTCTGCATAGGCCATTCATTAAACAGCAGTGGATGTTGGATTTGGGTGCATCTCTGAGCTTTCAGCATAATTGCAGGGCTGTTCTCTAAGTGCCATTTCTGCACGGCGAGGCCTAAATAAACTATGTTAAGATCTCACACGTTAAAAGGTCCGTGGGTGTGTTCGTTTCTTTAGTGGGAGCTCTCGCAGTGGCTCTGGAGCAGGAAAGGCACACTGGGATGTCTTAGCTCCACTCTGTACTAATTTGCTGCGACCGTTGCTCATTAATTATAGAAAATAATAAAGTGAAGTCTTTTCTCAGCTGTCTGCTTTAGGGCCTGTCTTTTGAGATGTGACTGTCAGACAGACCAGCCTGTCTCAGCTTTTTGGCAGTGGAATGAAAACAGCAGTGTAAGGAGTGATGAAGTATGGAGGGAGGAAATAGGCGGAAACGGATAAGATTTTTGGATTCTTGAAATGCGCACAACAAATTCCTATATTTAGCAGGAGAAAACTGTCCGTGCCTAGAGAGCCAGGTGTCTTCCAAAAAGCAGATGCAAACTTTATCCAGATCTTTATGAAAACTCTGCATTTCCTCATCTATAATAATCTACTCATGTATGTTGTCAATAGGGCAACTCTGGCCTCGGGTTCAGTATTGCTGGAGGTGTGGATAATCCACATATTCCTGATGATCCAGGAATCTTCATCACCAAGATCATCCCAGGAGGTGCCGCCGCCATGGATGGGAGACTAGGGTGAGTGATACGTCTCATAGGATATATATTTCTTTGCGCAACTCTTGTTCTTTTCCAAAAGCTAGTGAGCTGCCTACATAGGCAGTATTTAAAGCAACATAGGTGGACTCCTCATCCTAAGGCTGTTTTAAAAGTTAGACATCTTAAGGTGGAGGCAAAGCTTTATGACAACCTTAGTGAAAAATAAGTCCAAGATGGCAGACATAGCAAGAGAATCCTCAATTGTTAAATATCTATTTAAAAAAGTTATTTGTAATTAAAAATGTACTATTTTCCTAAGTATTTTTTATTATGGTATCAGCTTAGCTGCTAACCAACGTCAGCTTGACAACATGCTAACTCCAAACCATTGAAATTGAAGTTTAAAGTTTTATTTGTTACATGCAGAGTTGTTGTCACTTTTACAGTTGCTTGTAGAAGTTAAAAAGTTTTAAATCCAGTCATTTCAATAGTAGTGCCCTATGATTTCCGCAGTGCGGAAAACGTGGATGGAATCACAGAAGTCATAAAAATGGAATTTACTGTATAATGCGGAATGTCACGGAATTTGCCCAGTTTTGGATGAATAAATCAAAAGTAGGTTAGTACACTTAAATTAAAACATGACATGAACTAGTGTCTGTAAATATTAAGCTGCAAAAATGCTATTTAAATATGAATCCTGCAATCCTGCACGTGTTTCGTTTACTACACATACTGAAGCGTGCATGACGCTCACAGTCTGCCACCTCAATATATGAACACATAAACACGTCAACATAATCTATAGAACTGCCCTAAGAGTCACTTCATAAGCATTTTACTCTTTTTTTGAGAAAAACTATCGTTATATCATATGTACAGAGAAACTTAATGGTCTTCACAGCAACATGTTAAAATAAAAGTTTGGTTTAACATGAAGAAATTGTTACAAAAATATATTGTACTATTACTACTACTAATAAAATGATTATTCCAACAATATTGTTAATGAATATTTACCAGAAAATTTAAATTAATTGCTTTTGATTATTAAAAATGGTTTTATTAAATTTTACTAACCAAAAGCATATCTAATTAGTTGTTTTTAATCCAGAATATTAATGGAAAACAGAATTTGGTAAAAAATAACACTGAATTAAAAAAAAAAAACTTAATTGCTGTTAAATTGTATACGTTTCATAATTTAAATTAATTAGACATGATTTTTGAATGATGTTTTTAAATTGAACCATTAAAACGGAGTTTAGAATATTAAAATGAAAAAATAAAAAATAAAACGGAATTTGGGATTTCATAGAGCCCAACTATAGGAATCTGTGCGTTTAGGAATTCGGCATAATAGCAAAACATTTTTCCACACGTTCAAGTTTTCATGTGAATTTGGCAAGTTGACCAACACAATTCTGCATGAAAATGACTTCTGTGTGAATGTTGCTTTATGCATCCCTTCACTGGTGACAGTAAACAGTGGATTCATGGAAAAAAATTCATCTCCACATTCTGTGAGACAAAGTGTTTCACCATCACACAAAATGCCCAATCGTGTAAAAAAATGCTGAAATTTTATTAACATGACCTTAACACAGCGTTCCAAATTGGTCACTTATGAGGTTCAATGACAGTTAGCAGTTAGGATGCGATCTTAGATGGAAGCTGCCTATGTAGGCAGCAAGGCAGCTCACTAGCTTTTAGAACAAAGTTTCTCTTCATATATCATTTATATTGCTTTATTTATCATATTATTCTGTTGCCTTTGATGAGTACCGTCTGTTCTTGTGTCTCAGGGTAAATGACTGTGTTCTGCGGGTGAATGATGTGGACGTGTCAGAGGTTGTGCACAGCAAGGCAGTAGAGGCTTTGAAGGAGGCCGGCCCGGTGGTCAGGTTGCTGGTACGCAGAAGACAGGCTCCTCCTGAGACCATTTTGGAGGTCAACCTACTCAAAGGGCCTAAAGGTTAGAGGAGCTAAATGTGCACAGCAATGCAATAGAGGGTGCTATTATGAGCTGTATCCCTATCATAGCAGTTCTGAATGATTTTGAACTAGTTTCGAATACGGATTGACCCTATTTACTTCTTAATGTGTGCAATGCATCAGTGCACATTTTTCAGAATATTTTTGCTTGGAAGTATGCCACATTAAGAAAATAAAATGGGTTGTGAGTGCCATTTCGTGTTGACTTCAACTTCATAAAATGTCCTGGTTAAAAATTTAACTTCATTCCATTCATTCAAGGTCTTGGCTTCAGTATTGCTGGAGGTATAGGCAACCAGCACATCCCGGGTGACAACAGTATCTACATCACAAAGATCATCGAAGGTGGGGCGGCACAGAAAGATGGACGTCTGCAGACAGGCGATCGCCTACTGGCTGTAAGATTTCACCTGCACACATGCATCTGTGTACTTCACTATATGCAGAGCCACACAGTGCATCTTTGCAGGACTTTTTTCAGTGAATTACTTTATGCTTCAATGAACGCAGACACCGTTGTAGGCTTCTATGCCGTATTATAGACGATATATCTCATGTGTGAAGGTTTATGGGCCACTGTGTGATTGATGTGAAGCTGAGCGCAAACTCAAACAAGGACACAGCTGTGATAAAGAGAAACACTTGCATGCCAGAGACTGAGCAGGGTTTGACATCATCATAAACGTCATAATTAAAAGACTATGCATCAATCATGGCTGCCATAACTGCAGATGTATAAAATGCGCCTTTACTTCCTTTTCTTTTCTTGAATATGATGGTTTTAATTCAGTCAGGGACTTTTCACCACTAAGTTAAATTTGTTACTTTACTAAATAGAATATATACGCTACTAGTCAAAAGTTTTTGAACAGTAAGATGTTTTTTTTAAAGAAATCTCTTCTGCTCACCAACCAGATCCAGTAAAATATTGAAATATTTTTACTATTTAAAATAACTGTTTTCTGTTTGAATATATTTAAAAATTTAATTTATTCCTGTGATTTCAAAACTACATTTTTAGCATCATTACTCCAGTCACATGATCCTTCAGAAACCATTCAAATATTTTGATTTGCAAAGTATTATTTACATTTATTATTATTATTATGTTGAAAACAGCTCAGTGAATTTTTTTCAGGTTTCTTTGATGAACAGAAAGTTCAGAAGAACAGCATTGATCTGAAATAGAAATCTTTTGTAACATTGTAAACTTCTTTATCATTATTTTTGATCAATTTAAAGCATCTATGCTAAATAAAAGTAATCCTTTCTATAATTTCCACTTATTTCTGAAGGATCATGTGACTGGAGTTATGATGCTGAAAATTTAGGTTTGATCACAGGAATAAATTACATTTTAAAATATATTCAAATAGAAAACAGTTATTTCAAATAGTAAAAATATTTCAAAATGTTACTGTTTTTGCTGTACTTTGGATCAAATAAATGCATAAATGCAGTGAGCAGAAGAGACTTCTTTATAAACATTAAAAACTTTTGACTGGTAATGTATATATTTATATATAAAACACAACTAAAACAACTAAATCTATTGACCAATGAGAATTTCATAGAGGCGAGTTCAGTTATGACTCCAATTCAGTACAATTTCAAACAGACCTAGCTCTTTCCACACCCTCAGAACAAATCAGACACATTTTACCCATCAAACACTCAACGCTTTCTGTAGTGTGTAGGTGCCCTTACAAAGGAAAAAGGACTACGCCTTTCCAGCTTCCCCTCCCTCTCGTCCTTCCTTTTGTGACCGGACGGCTGAGAGCCGGAGAATGGAGCGTCGTCGCCGAGTGTGGGGCCATCCGGCCTCCGCTCCAGTCGCTTCCTTCCCACATCTTCAAATGTGCTGTCGTGAACATTCTGAGTCACGCTTCAGAGACCAGCCGATGTAACATGCGTGTGTGTGTCTGCCTTCGCAGGTGAATAACATTATACTTCAGGATGTGCGTCATGAGGAGGCTGTGGCCGCCCTGAAGAACACTTCAGACATGGTCTATCTGAAAGTGGCCAAGCCGGGACCAGTACATCTCAACGACATGTATGCCCCACCAGACTACTCTAGCAGTACGTACCTTCTTTTGCTGATCTCCATCCACCCTTTGTCCTTGCAAGCTTAAAAACTGCCCATTTAATTCCTATTTTTACTGCATTGATAAACGTGAAAGGGTTATGTCAGTTCAAATATAACCTACGTCCCTATCTGCTTTTATCTTTAACCCTGTAATGAAAGCGAGTGCTGCAGTGCCTGTGAGTGCTGAGGAGTTTTGTAACAGTACTGTGGTGTAGCAGTGGGTGCTGTTTTCAGACACCCACACACACTGCACTGCTGCTCCATCACAGCACTGATCCCTCCCTCCCACTGAGAGACGAGGCTTTCACACAATCCACCTGCACAAATGCACACAGCAGCCAAAATTAACTTTATTTTCTACACCTGCCAATGATGGCTGAATATGTCTTATTAAGCACAAAACTGTATTTTGTATTTTTGTTATAATATTTTATATATTTTTAATTTTACACACTACCAGTCAAAAGTTTGTAAACAGTAAGATTTTTAATGTTTTTAAAAGAAGTCTCTTCTGCTCACCAAGCCTGCATTTTTTTATCCAAAGTACAGTAAAAACAGTAACATTTTGAAACATAAATATTTTTACTATTTAAAATAAAACCTGTTTTCTATTTGAATATATTTTAAAATATACTTTTCAAAGCTGAATTTTTAGCATCATTACTCCAGTCACATGATCCTTCAGAAATCATTCTAATATTCTGATTTGCTGCTCAAAAAACATTTATTATTATTATTATTACATTGAAAACAGCTGAAAACAGTAGATTTTTTTTTAGGTTTCTTAGATAAATAGACAGTTCAGAAGAGCAGCATTTATCTGAAATATAAATCTTTTGTAACATTATACATGGCTTTATCACTTTGGAAAAATTTAAAGCATCCTTGCTAAATAAAACTATTAATTTCAATCATTTCTTTCTCAAAAAAAAAATGTACTCAAGTGTTTTAAATATTAATAATAATAATAATAATAATAATAATAAAAATAATTAATGTTTCTTGAACAGCAAATCAGCATATTAGAATGATTTCTGAAGGATCATGTGACACTGAAGACTGGAGTAATGATGCTTAAAAATTTAGCTTTGATCACAGGAATAAATTACATTTTAAAATATATTCAAATAGAAAGCAGTTATTTTAATAAGTAAAAATATTTCACAATATTACTGCTTTTGCTGTACTTTGTATCAAATAAATGCAGGCTTGGTGAGCAGAAGAGACTTCTTTGAAAAACACAAAAAATTTTACTGTCCAAAAACTTCTGACTGGTAGTGTATATTTAGATCATTTGAATAGATAAGATGAGCAAGTCTCACAGTGAAAGTGCACCTATGATATTGTTCAGTATTTTTTGATGGTTTAATTCACCAATATTGTGCATACAGTAAATTGCTCTCAAAAATGCAAAGTGAAATTATGGACAATATTGGCATGAATCCTTTTCAGACATAAATGCATTAAAGTAATCTGCAATTATAATTGAAGACGAGGAATAACAATTTTCTCTTTTGATTAGATAATAAAGGAAATGTGCTACCGTTCAAAAGAGTTTTTTTAAATGAATACTTTTATTCAGCAAGGACACATTAAATGAATAAAAAAAAGCAGTAAAGACATTCTGTATAATGTTGCAAAAGATTTCTATTTCAAATAAATGGAGTTATTTTGAGCAAAGAATTGCTAAAGATTTGAAACAGTGTTTTCAACACTGATAATGAGAATTTTTTCTTAAGAATCAAATCAGCAATTAGAATGATTTCTGAAAGATTATGTGACACTGAAGACTGGTGTAATGATGCTGAAAATTCAGCTTTGCATCACAGGTATAAGTTACGTTTTAACTAGAATAGGATTAAAATAGAAAAGTTATTTTAAATCATAATAATATTTCACAGTATTACTGTTTTTAGATCATATAAGGTTTTTAAATCATAATAATATTTCACAGTATTACTGTTTTTTGATCAAATAAGGTTTTTATGTTTTGTATTTATATGTTCAAACCGCTTTGTTGAGCATAAGACAACAAAAAAAATATTACTACGCAAAACTTTTCAGTATATGTATATGCACATCATAATCAGCATGCTTTTTGGCAGATGAGATGCCTGATAACTGGATTTGGCCTAGGTTTCCTAAAAATGTGACTCTGGACCACAAAACCAGTCTTAAGTAGCACAGGTATATTTGTAGCAATAGCCAACAATACATTTTATGGGTCACAATGATTGATTTTCCTTTAATGCCAAAAATCATTAGGATATTAAGTAAAGATCATGTTCCATGAAGATAGTTCGAAAATTTCCTACTGTAAATATATCAAAACTTTTGATTAGTAATATGCTTTGCTAGGAACTTAATTTGGACAACCTTTTTTTTGCACCCTCAGATTCCAGATTTTCAAATAGCTGTATGTTGGCCAAATATTGTCATATACTCATAAACCTCATAAACTATACATCAATAGGAAGCTTATTTATTCAGCTTTCAGGTGATGTATATATGTATACACTACCGTTCAAAAGTTTGGGGTCAGTAAGACTTGTAATAGTCTTTAAAGTAGTCTCTTATGCTCATCAAGGCTGCATTTATTTGATTAAAAATATAGAAAAAACACAGTAATATTATATTATATACAGTAATATTGCAAAATGTTTTTACAATATAAAATAATGTTTTTTATTTTAACTTACTTTAAAATAGAATTTATTCCTGTGATGAAAAGCTGAATTTTTATCAGCTGTTACTCCAGTCTTAAGTGTCACATGATCCTTCAGAAATCATTCTAATATGCGGATTTATTATTAGAATGATCAATGTTGGATAATATCAACAGCTGTGCTGCCAAATATTTTTTGGAACCTGTAATTTTTTTTTTCAGGATTCTTTCATGAATAACAAGTTTAAAAAGTACAGTGTTTATTCAAAATATAAATATTTTATAACAATGTAAATTATTTATTATTAACTTTTAATAAACTTTTAATTATTAACTTAATACATCCTTGGTGAATAAAAGTATTAATTTCTTAAAAAAAAAAAAGAAACAATAAAAATGTACTGACCCCAAACTTTTGAACGGTAGTGTAAATCTCAAAATTTCCAAAAATTGACCCTTATAACTGGTTTTGTGGTCCAGGGTCACAAATTATATTCGTATGTTATGAATTTGTATTTGATATGTTTTCATAGTTTTATAGTTCTTAGTGTCAGCCCTTATCAATGCTGTATTTTTTAGTAGAATGTTTAGTCTGATTTTAAATTTTTTACATTTTAAATTTTTAGTTTTTTAAATTATTATTATTTTTTTTAATTACAATTTGAATGAAACTTTACAGTCAACATCTACAGTCCCAACCACATCTTAGAGATAATCTGGTCCTCTGTAACTACCTGGTTAAATCATCTGCCTTTTTTCCCTTTACTGGTCTCGGCCTCCCTCCAGCCTTCCCCACCATGGTGGACAACCACGTCGGACACAACTCCAGCATGGCCTACATGGGAGGCATGGAGCCTAAACCAGTGTACCCACCGCCCCAGGTCACCCCCTCGAGGTACTCCCCAGTCCCACGCCACATGCTGGGGGAGGAGGACTTCACCAGGTCAGAGTCATGGATTTACTCATCTATTTACTCACAGTCACTCACTTCTTCACTCCAGAGTTCCCACGACCATAAAATCCTGGAAATATAAAGGAATTTTTTAACATTTCCAGGCCTGGAAAAGTCACACAAAATAAATTTCTACAGCTAATATAGTTTTTTTTAAATACTTCGGCTCTAAAATATTTAATCAGCTAGAATTTTACAAATTTTCATGGTAGACAACTAGAAAAAAAAATCATAGAAATGTATTGGTCAGAAAATGTGGGAACCCTGTCACTCACTCAAAAATATCACTTTTCAAATGCGCAAATCACAAAAAACAACACTTGCATGTCCATATATAATCACATTTGATCAGAAACATTGTTTTCCACAATCTGTGCTGCAGTTCTTCAGCTTTAGTTGTTTAATTTCTTTTTGGCGATACTGTTCAGATTTTATGATGTAACTGGGCAAAGATAGAACAAATAAAAATGATTTGAAGTAGGTGTCGAGTGTGGGCTGAAGAACGTCTACGAGGTGTGTAATGCCTCTCTGTGGTGGTGTGTTTGTGAACATTGCTTTAACGAAACATGACTGGGTGTATAAAGTCTCCGACACGAATCGCAACACGGCAAACAAACACTCTGGATATAAGAGATGCTTCTGGCATGGGGTCAAATGTTTTGAAGTCACGGCCACTGTTGCCTGGACGTGAGATGGGTTTCACCTCTCCGAGCATGGACTCCCCGGGGCCTGTGAGTCAGCCCGGGCCCCAGAGCTGACTCGTCCCTCTCTTGCCATCCAGCTGAATGCATCCTCACTTCTGCATGTGTGTGTTTGTCTCCGTCTGCGTGCATGTGTGTGCCGTACGCGTCTTCGTACAGTATGTCTCTGTGTCTGCTGTCTCTGTGTGTCTGAAAGCGCCCCATTTACTGTGTGATTTCTGTACTCCCAATAGGGCCGAGCCCATTTACAGTGCCATCCACAAACCTCATGGGGACACCAGCCCTCCCTCCCCCCATCTGTGCAGCAGGGGGTCTGGGGACGTGGGCTGCAGCCCCGCCCCGCCTGCTCTGTGTCAAAGCCTGGTCCCGTACACCGGCAGGTACTAACCGCTGCTTCTCGCTCTGCCTGGCTTAGCTTAGCGTAGCTTAGTTAACCTGATAGTTACCCCCCGCACGGCCACCCTCCTTCCCCCTACCTCAGTGCAACCTGCGGCGCGACACAGGTAAGGCCTTGAAGCGAAATGGCTCCCTGCCTCGAGCCGCGTACTCCTTTGCAGCGTGGAGGAGATGGAGCACGTTGTTAGCTTGTGGCATTAGACTCCTTAAAGGTACAGTTCACCCAAAAATGAAAATTTTGTTATTAATTACTCACCCTCATGTCGTTCCAAACCAGTAAGACGTTCGTTCATCTTCAGAACACAAATTAAGATATTTTTGGTCAAATCGGAGAGCTTTCTGACCCTGCACAGACAGCAATGCAGCTACCACACTCAAGGCCTAGAAAGGTGGTAAGGACATCATTAAAATAATCCATATGACATCAGTGGTTGAAAAATTGTTGAATATGTGCACTAAAAGTATTCTCATAGCTTCATAAATTTATGGTTGAACCTTATGTCCTTACTACCTTTCTGGGCCTTGAACATATCAGTTGCATTGTTGTCTATACAGGGTCAGAAAGCCTTCAGATTACATAAAAAATATCTTGATTTGTGTTCCGAAGATGAACAAAGGGTCTTACAAGTTTGGAACGACATGAGGGTGAGTAATTAATGACAGAATTTTTATTTTTGGGTAAATTATCCCTTTAAGGCCTGTTCACACCAACACAAATGTTTGGCATGAGAATTAGGTCAGATTTCCACGTAAGATTTGTCTGTTCAGATCGGTGCGTAAAAAAAGACAGGAGATGAGCTAAATGTAAATGCATATTCACTTTCTAACAGTAGGTGGCACATTTAGAAAAGCAGAACTACATGGATTCATCTATTCACTCAGGGTCAGTCACTTCTTCAGTACTGGAGAAAAATGGAAATATCAGGGGATTTTTTAACATTTCCATACCTGTAAAAATCAAGGAAATTTCTACAGCAAATATAGTCTTGTTTAATACTTAGGCTCTAAAATACCAGCTAGAAATTATGAGTGCAATCTATGAAGTAATTAACATTTTTTGAAAAACAACTGAAAAAGTCATGGAAATCAGTCAAAAAGTGTGGGAACCCTGTTACCCACTCAGATGTCACTTTATATATATATATAACCCTGGATCACAAAACCAGTTATAAGGGTCCATTTTTGACATCATTTACATAATCTGAAAGCTGAATAAATAAGCTTTCCATTGATGTATGTTAGGATAGGGCAGTATTTGGCAAAGATACAGCTATTTAAAAATCTGTAATCTGAGGGTGCAAAAAAATCTAAATATTGAGAAAATCGCCTTTAAAGTGAAGTTCTTAGGAATGCATATTACTAATCAAAAGTTAAGTTTTGATATATTTATTGCAGGAAATTTACAAAATATGTTCATAGAACATGATCTTTACTTAATATCCTAATGATTTTTGGCATAAAAGAAAAATCAATAATTTTGACCTATACAATGTATTGTTGGCTGTTGCTACAAATATAAACAAGTGCTACTTATTACTGGTTTTGTGGTCCAGGTATATATATATATATATATATCCTATTGAATGGCCTTTTTATTCACTGTGAGATGGAAATGAGATTAGAACACATTTCTGTAAAGAAAATCAGTCTCATTGATGGCATGCAAATGTTCGTGGCGGTCTGAACAGACACATTAACATTCAATTTAAAATGTTTATCGCACCAAATTTTCACACTGAATATTTGTCTTGGTGTAAACTGACCTTTAGGCACCTTTAAAGTCAACAGAGTCACAAATGAATGAGACCTTACACTTTCTGTCCTGGTCTAGCCGTGTCTGTCGCGTTTTCAGTGTGCAAATTATTTAGGAGGGTCTTTTTTCAATCATTGTTTCTGTCAGTACTTTTGGAACACAGACTGTTCAGGTTTAAAGGGATAGCATCCAAAAATTAAATTTCTGTCATCATTTCCTCACCCTCATGTTGTTTTAAACCTGTATGACTTGTATCACAATGAAGATATTAAAAAAAAAAAAAAAAGACCCATACAGTGAAAGTCTTTCAAATTATATATAAGTCATGCATGTGAGTAAACGATGGCAGAATTTTTCTTTTTTAGCTGGACTGTCCCTTTAATCTTGCACAACCTATAGTAAATAGTCTTTTGCTGCTCTTATCATAGCATTTTAAAGACATTTTATTCAGAAGAGTAAGCTTGAATTTGTGATGTGTAAGTCTACACATAAAGTGATAAATGATGCCACTAATTACAGTGGTATCATCCCATACAGATTCCAAAGGAAAGTGCCCTAGTAGACCACAATTGCTATCGCCACAGGAAAAAGCAACTATTTAGCACATTCTGACTATTTTTTTTTAGGTGATTGGAACTTTGAAAATGCTATTAAAATATACTTAAGACGCCTGCACTCTTTTGACTTAATTTGACAAGTCAAATGGTGTGTTTAGCACCCCCAAACTACCCCTAATTCATACCCTGCCCATTTTGTACATAGTACTGTATGTATAATCTCAGATAGTATGTGAGTTTAAGCCATCCTCCTTTACTAGCCCATATAATGTCCTGGTGTTTTGTGTGTGCTCTCTGAAGCAGTCTTAGTCTGAGTGATGTACTGTGACTGGCTGTCTGGGATGGGTATCATCCACTTTACGTACCACTGTGTGTCAGTGCTTGTTGTTTAATCCTTGCATCCTTACTGTACTCTATAGTATACCAGGCTAATCATTCAATGTATTTTTCAACAACCCTCAACTTGTGGACACCTCAGATAATACAGTTTATTGAAAAGTATGCAGTATTAACAGATACACCTACAATTTAGGGCTGGTAGAATCCATAGAGTGAAGTACTGGAGCCCTATAAAGACCATAACAGACACTGTGCTTCTTTTTTTATGTACAGAGGTCACTAGTAGCACCCTAGTAAGCACATACAGTTTTATGCAAGAGTTTGGAAACCCTTTGCAAAATCTGTGAAAATGTGAATAATTTTAACAAAATAGGAGAGATCATACAAAATGCATGTTATTTTTTATTTAGTACTGTCCTGAGTAAGATATTTTACATAAAAGATGTTTACATATAGTCCACAAGACAAAAAAATAGCTAATATTATTTAAATAACCTCCTGCAAAAGTTTGGGAACCCTTGGTTCTTAATACTGTGTGTGGTTACCTGGATGGCTGTTTTTTTGTTTTGTGATAGTTGTTCATCTTTGTTTGTTCTGAACAGTTAAACTGAGCACTGCTCTTCAGAAAAATCCTTCATGTCCTGCAGATTAGTAAGTTTTCTAGCATGTTTTGCATATTTGAACCCTTTCCAGCAGTGACAGTATGATTTTGAGATCCATCTTTTTAAACTAAGGACAATTGAGGGACTTAAACACAACTATTAAAAAGGTTCAAACATTCACCGATGCTCCAGAAGGAAACACGATGCATTAAGAGCATTAATTTGAAGATTAAGGTAAATTGTACTTAATGTGTCTTCCGGAAAACATGCAAGTATCTTCTGTTGCTTCCGAAGGGCAGTACTGAATGGAAAAAAAAAATTAAATTTCAACAAAATAAGAACAATTTGGACATCTTCATCTTGTTCAAAAGTTTTCACCCCCCGGCTCTTAATGCATCGTGTTTCCTTCTGGAGCATCAGTGAATGTTTGAACCTTTTTTAATAGCTGTGTT
Source organism: Cirrhinus mrigala (assembly GCA_036247105.1). Lineage (NCBI taxonomy): Eukaryota > Metazoa > Chordata > Actinopteri > Cypriniformes > Cyprinidae > Cirrhinus > Cirrhinus mrigala. The sequence goes on along the minus strand of CM070020.1, from coordinate 10,024,788 downwards.
TGAGTCCCTTGAGTGAAATTGTCTTCAGTGTGAAAAAAATGGGTCTCAAAATCATACAGTCACTGCTGGAAAGGGTTCAAATATGCAAAAGATGCTGGAAAACTTAAGGACCTGGAGGATTTTTCTGAAGAATAGTGCTCAGTTTAACTGTTTAGAACAAACAAGGCACTTATGAACAACCATCACGAAACAAAAAACAGTTGTAGATCATCCAGGTAACCACACACAGTATCAAGAATCAAGGGTTCCCAAAATTTGCAGGGGGTTATTTTAATAATTTCAGCTATTTTTTTTTTGTAAACATCTTTAATGTAAAATATCTTACTCAGGACAGTACTGAATAAAAAATACCATGTATTTTGTGTGATCTCTCTTATTTTGTTAAAATGATTCACATTTTCATAGATTCTACAAGGGGTTCCTAAACTTTTGCATAAAACTGTAGCAATGTGCTAAAAACACCTAGAAGACCAGTTTACACAATATGAAGGATTCTTGTTTACGTGTGATCATGTTTGTGTATAACAATACTGTCCTCTCATCTTTTAACGTCCTGCACGTGTCTGTTTGTATGCTCATCATCGGTGTGTGTAGTAGCACTGCCGTAGGTGTGACAAAGACTGGAGCCGTCACAAAAGATTTATTATTCTCCAAACACAGAAATACATACTCATGGAACCTTCCAACACAGGAATGTTTGGCTTCTGTTGCAGTTATGTAAATATAAACAGTAGGGCCTGCTCTTACCATAAATGTATTGGGAAGCGAGAGGCTGATTCTGCAGTCAGACTACAAATGAGTAGTGGCGCACATTCCTGAAGCTGTCATGATTCATTTTGAACGGGGGATAGCAGGCCACAAACACACACACACGCACAGGGTGCTCTGCCAATGCCCATCATACACACAGATACACTTAGACAGTCTGTCATAATGTGCTGACATGAACACACACTCCCTTTGACACGCAGCCCAAACACACACACACATACAGTATGATGCACAATATTTAAACCTGCACAGGGCTACGCCTACCAAAGTACATAAATAGTGTTGTATTATCCCACTTTGCTCTTCACTATCCCAAAGTAAGCTGTCAAACTAAGTCTGAACCTTATCACCATCACCCTGGAGGTCTCCCTAGAGGCTAATAAAAGTTGTTTACAGGCATATATACTTTGTGTCGGTGTACAGTGACAGTTTACTCCTGGAGGATTCTGCTTGTGTGTGTGTGTGTACATGACTGAGTCACAGGAGAGACTCAGATAGGCCCTCTGCCCATCTGTGCTTCCCCCACACTAGCATGGCGGTCACAGACACATTTAGATCCCTCCATCTGACCCGGTACACACTAACGGCCTCATGGCTTCTCTACCAGCTGAATGCGTTATGGAGAATCGGGGGAGATCTCCCACCCACCATTCGGATCGCAGAACACAATCGGCCGTGCCGTCAGTCGAACAGGCTAATGACAATCTGCTTGCACACTCACAAATGACGGACACACATTTAGAGGCGCTCGCAAAGCCGGACAGACGTAGAGATGCGTATAAACACACCGTCTCAAATTGCAAATAGTTCAGGCTATTCGTGACCATGTTTGATTATGGTTTTCAGAAATGGCTTCCTTGTATGACTCATGGAGTTTGTTTTTCCGTTCAGTGCATTACATCATTTGGTAAGACTTGATGTGTTTCATGACTAAATAGTGCCATATGCACAACAGGGTGAATATTAGACCTAATAGAGGTTGGGGATTCTGAGAAAGAAAAAAATTATTAGACAGAACTGGAAGTGCTGCAGGGTAGAATTGCACCTTTTATTTTATAATATAAATATAAGGTTTATAATATAAACCTTTTAGTTTATAATTCACACTGGGGGCTTAGTAACCATTTGTTACCTTAGTTTACCCCTATTAATAAAAAGCTGTGCATCTGGTTATGGTTGATGACGCAGACTATGTAAACTAAAACTCAATACATAAAAAAATAATTAATTAAAATAATTTTTAAATGTATATAAATTAAATATTGAAATATTTTAATGTTTTTTTTTTTAAATTATATTTTATATTAAATGTTTTAAATTTTATCTAAATTAAATAATTTATTTTTTTTTTTATTTAAATGAAATATAACTCAATACATTAAAAATCATTAAATAACATTTAAATTGTTTGTATATTTAAATATGTAATAATAAATATTCAAGAATGGTTGATTCAAAGATTTTAACAGTTTTTAAATTTAATTCTATTTTTTGTCTTGACATACACAAGTGAAGCAGGGCAACGGGGGAACATGAGAACATTCATTATTAAGATCAGTTTTATAATGGAGAGCAGCATTTAAACATTTTAGTCACATAATCTTCATTCTTTAATATATAATAAATATACACCATTCAAAGGTTTGGGTTCATTGAGAATTAATTTTTAAAGAAATAAATACTTTTTTTTATTCAGAAAGGATGCACTTAATTGATAAATGTTACAAAATAATTCTATTTCAAATAAATGCATTTTTTAACCATTCTATTAAAGATTCCTGTAGAGAAATGTTTCATAGTTTCCACAAAAGCTAAAAAATCTAAATTATATATATATATATATATACACACACACCCACATGTATATATTTAAGAAATATTTACATGTATATATATAATTTATATTATATATTAATCTATATATTACACATGTTTCCTAAATGTATACATGTAAGTTGGTGTATTTATATATACATAATAAATAAACACAGTACAAAACATATTTTATGTGAACACAAACTTTTATTTGGATGCGATTAATCAATTTGACAGCACTAATATATATATATATTACATTTTCTAAAATATTAAAATAGAGAAGTTGTTATTAATTGTAGTAATACTTCACAACATTGCTGTTTTTACTGTATATTTGGTCAATTAATGTTGCATTGGTGAGCGTAAGAGACTTTTTCAAAAACATTTGAAAAATCATATACAGCCCAAACCTTTGAACAATGGTGTATAAACAAGAGTACAATACATGTCAACACTGTTTATGTCTAGTTAAATAAAATTAAATAAAATGTATGCCATTTAATCTGTCTGCCATGTTATTTCAACCATCATTCCTACTTAGAGGTTTTGGCAAATTTGGTTTATATGTATGGTTATATTTCAAATACTTAGTAGTACATAAGTTGTAAATTTGCACTCATTTAAGCTACCTTTCCCCGGTTGAATAACTATAAGCTTCTTCTTCTCAGTATGATTGACAATTCAGAATCTAAATCTTTTTACAACATTATTGCAAATAAAGCAGCACTATGAGTGTCAAGTCATTTCATCATTTTTCATTAGGTTTAGTTTATACTGTGTAAATAACAGGCGGGATTTAATATGACTGAAGCAGGGGTACTTTTGGCAGCTTTACTCAGTGACGCACCTGATTGTAAACTGTTGACACACTCGGTTTATTCTTAGCAGCTCGGAGAAGCTGGAAATATCTTGAACGTCTCTTGGCGTGATGTCAAATGGGACTGAAGTAGTGTGTTCTGAGGAAGAGATCGGTGGTTTTTACCTAGAGCTTTGAAAGCATTGGAGCCCATGAAAGCCATGAGCCTGTGATCCTGCCAAAGAGAACATGTTTTCCAGAGAGAATTATATCTCTGCGTGTTTCCGGAGAACAGTATCCACTGTGTCCACCATTAATCACCCAACCAGAGCCAATTACTTAGAGCGGAAAGAGAAGCACACAGACTGCAACGGGGCATTGCAACCCTGTAAACCTCTGAGCCTTGTGGTCATCCTTCAGTGAGGTTGGGAAATTTAAGCTTGTGCCACAAAGTTGGGGTGGTGGTGGGCGCTCATATGCAATAGAGATTATTGGAGAAGAAGTGATAATAAACACTCTGCAAAAGATGATATCTACCATATTGTTTTTAACATAAGAACAGGCATGGCAATTCATGACTTGAACGATTGAGGCTTCTGGTGTCAATCAATCTTAGTTGTTTTTAGCTGGACAAAATAGCTTGTTATGCTTCTTGATGTTGCAAATAGGTGTACCTAACTTTGATGTTGCAAAATTAAGTATAATTTTAATATATTTTCATAATATAAACACACTTGTTTGCTGCACTTTATCATTTACACTACCAGTCAAAAGTTTTTGAACAGTAAGATTTGTAATGTTTTTTAGTCTCTTCTGCTCACCAAGCCTGCATTGATTTGATGTACAGCAAAAACAGTAAAAATGTGAAATATTTTTACTATTTAAAATAACTGTTTTCTATTTAAATGTATTTTAAAATGTAATTTATTCCTGTGATCAAAGCTAAATTTTCAGCATCATTACTTAAGTCTTCAGTGTCACATTATCCTTCAGAAATCATTCTAATATGCTGAAAGGTCAGCATTTATTGGAAATAAAAAGCTTTTGTAGCAAAACCATTCAAAAGTTTGGAGTCAATATATATTTATATATACATATATATACACTACCACACTAAGATTTTTAATGTTTTTAAAGAAGTCTCTTCTGTTCACCAGGCCTGCATTTATTTGATCCAAAGTACAGCAAAAACAGTTACATTTTGAAATATTTTTACTATTTAAAATAACTGTTTTAACTGTAACTGTATTTGAATATATTTTAAAATGTAATTTATTCCTGTGATTTCAAAGCTGAATTTTTGAGTAGTAGAATTCTACTAATAAATGTTTTTTTGCGCAGCAAATCAGAATATTAGCATGATTTTTAAAGGATCATGTGACTGGACTAATGATACTAAAAATTCAGCTTTGAAATCACAGGAATAAATTACATTTTAAAATATATTCAAACACAAACCAGTTATTTTAAATAGTAAAAAAAAAAAAAAAAAAAGTAAAATATTGAATTATTTCAGAATTTTTGCAATACCTTGATCGAATAAATGCAGGCTTGGTGACTTCTTTAAATAAAATTAAAAATCTTACTGTTCAAAAACTTTTGACAGGTAGTGTATATAGTGTACCCTCCACACTGGAAAATGGTGGATGAGATAATATATAAAATAGACACCTTTTACTTTCTTTATGCACATTAATGGTCTTACTCTAACTGATTCATTTTTGCAAGTAATTTCCTCTTCCTCTGGAGCAGCTTTGCTTGTGTGCCACACACTATTGCATAATGTTAACCAAATAGCTACTTACTCATTGTTTTACATGCAAATGCAACTATTCATTTACTATTCATTTACAAATTTTTATTGAAGCTACTTTTCATGATCCAATCATTTCCTGATTGAAAAAAAAAACAATGGTGTTATTGTGGTTGGGCAGCGGGAGTATGTTGGTGTGGCTTGGTAAGAGTTAAGTCTTACCCTGTTGCTGCAGGGGTGACGGCGTGACAGGCGATGTGGTGCTGTTTCCCATCACTCCCCCTACACTTAGAGAAAGCACACATATACACACACGACACTTCACCGCTGGCCTGGAGTGAGATATACAGAGCCCTGGGATCATTTTCTTCATAACCCTGCCGGGTAGCTAGCGGCAGGCACCATGTTCACGGTTAACATCTCGTCTTCCTTGCCTATGGTAAAGTCCAATTTAGAGAGACGAGGCAGGACAGGCATCACCCTCATGAACAGGTACGGTGGGTCCAGGTAGTGGTTTCGAGTGAGTGACTGTTTGCATCCGATAACTGCTTTATCCTGTTGTGCACCAGGAAGCTGTGAATTGTACAGCAACATATTCGCTCTTTGCTTTGGTGTGACTTTAATGAAAGGTGAATTCTTAGTACTAATCTCCCAGCACATCTTTTTAATAAAAGCATATATTCAGTTAACCCAGCACAAAAAGTGTATTTATTTCTAGACCTAATATGTGTTTGATCCAGACATGAATAATAATTACTTTTAATTAACCCAGTTAACATATAATAATTTTCATATGCCTCTGTTTTCAACAATTTTAATACTTCTGATTATTATTTAATCAACCTGATCTTAGTGTTTAATCAACATTTGTTAGGTGGGTTGTGTGCTATTCAGAAATGAATTGAATTTAAATTTAAATTGAGGTAGCAAATTGAATTTGAATTGAACTCAAAGTTCAGTTTTAAAATTTTGAAAAAAGCATTTAAATTCATCTTATTTTTTTGTGGGTTATTCACAACCCTGTCTGGTATATCTTTAAGGTTTTAACAGGTTTGATTATAATGCTTGTAAAGTATCATCTTCTACATTGCATGTTTAAAAAAGGATAACCAAACAAAATTCATTCTTGTTCCAGTATTTCCAGTTCATCAACCACAGTTGTTTAGCATACATGTTTAAAAATGAGTGTGTGTGAGCATTTGCAATTTGTCAACATACAGACTGCAATAGAGAGGAATTAAAAATAACTTTGTGTGCAAAACACCCATCCGAGAGGCAGAAAGCAGGGAGCTGTTGCGTACGCCATGGTTTTACAGTGTGCCATGTAGTAAACAGAGGTAAAAAAGGTGATTAAAAACTGTTTACTACTTGCATTAAATTTATGAGGTTCTCAATAAATTGATTTACACTCCAGTACACCACATTTAATTTGTATGTTCATTATGTTTCATGTATGGACAAAACGCTTCCTAAAAGCATAACTCGTCCGCTCACGTAAAAGTGCTGTTTTCGGCATCATAAAGCTGTACCATGGGCAATGGAGATGAAACGGCTCATGTCGAGAGCCAGCCGTGTAGAATTCTAATGAGAAACATGCGTACTGCACTGCTGAAAGCTGGGAGCTGTCACTACAAATGTGGATGTGTGTTGCATTTCTGGGAACTGGTTTTTGTGCGCTATTCTGCTGTGCATTCGGAAAGGGTTTTTGATGGCCCCTGAATGCAGTCGAGTCTTGCTGGTGTGCCAGATCTGGGCAGTCTGGAATGCCTCTCTGCCTGCAGATGAATCACGGCTGCTAAAACAGTACCGCAGTCCTGCACGAGGCAGGGATGAGCTCGATGTGTGAATGCGTTTTGTGCCCGAGTGAGAAAGTGTGTTAGTTGTCGTGTGTATGTGTTAGCGCTCATTTCTGGAACAAATCTGGAACACTTGCTGTTTAGCTTTGTTGTGGATGAAAGTTTGCCAGTCTCCTCTAGTCGTGACTAGAGCGTCTGAATCTGTTCATCTCGGTTTCCGCTCTCTGTAAGCGACAGGAGGAAAAACGAAATGCAAAATAATAATTTACCTTCTGGCTAGACTGAAACGTTATTATTGTTCCTTTGCCCTCTGAATTCTCATTCTTTCTGGGATGAATGACGCTTTGTGAATATTTTTGAAACCACCCCACTCTCAAACTTCCTAATGTGGTTTTTCCACTATATTTCTTTTTTATTGCACATATATGTCTGTCTTTCGTCCCTCTCCCTGCTGCTGTGGTGATCCAGGTCTATCCTGATTTCTGACACTGTCGTTATGCTTGGCAGGGAGCCGCGGAAGATCCTGCTGCACAAGGGTTCCACAGGTTTGGGATTCAACATTGTGGGCGGAGAGGACGGAGAGGGCATCTTCGTGTCTTTCATCTTGGCAGGTGGGCCAGCCGACCTGAGCGGAGAGCTAAGGAGAGGAGACCGCATCCTGTCGGTCAGTAACTGTCCGTGACACTTGAGTTTACTCAAGCATTATTAAAATCACAAGAAGTGTCTTGTAAAGTGTCTTATATGGAAATCAGTTTTTGCCATGGAATACAAAAATAAATATTTTTTTAAATATTTTATCTCCCAATTCTGACTTCATTTTTCCCATGGTGTAAACAAGCTTCCATAGTTATGTTCACCAAGGCTGCATTTATTCAATCAAACATATAGCAAAAACAGAAATATTGTGAAATATTATTGCAAATCAGTATAACCATTTTTAATCTTAATGTATTTTAAAATATTATTTATTCTATGATATGAAAGCTGAATTTTTAGCATCATAACTTCAGTCTTCAGTGTCACATGACCCTTCAAAAATCATTTTGCTCTTTAAGAATAGTTTGTTATTATTATCAGTGTTTAAAACTTTTATTTTTTAACTATTTATTTTTGTGGAAACCATGATACATTTCTCAGGATTATTTGATGAATAGAAAGAACATTATTATTTACTCCTACTTTCAGTCAATATAATGCATCCTCAGTGAATAAAGGTATTCATTTCTTTAAAAAAAATAGTACTGACCCCAAACACATATATATATATATATATATATATATATTCTTTAGTGTACACTACCAGTCAAAAGTTTTTGAACAGTAAGATTTTTAATGTTTTTTAAAGAAATCTCTACTGTTCGCCAAGCCTGCATTTATTTGATCCAAGGTACAGCAAAAACAGTAAAATTCTCAAATATTTTTACTATTTAAAATAACTTATTTTTAACTGCTATTTAGAATAATCACAGGAATAACTGTAATTTATTCCTGTGATTTCAAAGCTGAATTTTAGGTTAATTAGTCCAGTCATATGATCTTTCAGAAATCATTCTAATATTCTGATTTGCTGTTCAAAAAACATTTATTATTATTATTATGTTGAAAACAGCAGAGTAGATTTTTTTAGGTTTCTTTGATAAATTGAAAGTTCAGAAGAACAGCATTTATCTGAAATAGAAATATTTTGTAACATTATAAATGTCTTTATCATCACTTGATCAATTTAAAGCATCCTTGCTAAATAAAAGTGTTAATTTCTATAATTTCTTTACCAAAAATAAATAAATAAAAATAAAATACTGACTCCAAGTGTAATATATTTTAAAAGCTTTTTATTTCAAATAAATGCTGATCTTTGGATCTTTCTATTCATCACAGAATCCTAAAAAAAAATGTACTCAACTGTTTTAAATATTGATAATAATAATATCTTTCTTAAACAGCAAATCAGCATATTAGAATGATTTCTGAAGGATCATGTGACACTGAAGACTGAAGTAATGATGCTGAAAATTTAGCTTTGATCACAGGAATAAATTACATTTTAAAATATATTCAAATAGAAAACAGTTATTTTAAATAGTAAAAATATTTCAGATAATTACTGCTTTACGGATCAAATAAATGTAAGCTTGGTGAGCAGTAGAGCCTTCTTTAAAGAACATTAAAAATCCTACTGTCCAAAAACTTTTGACTGGAAGTGTGTGAGATATGGAAAGAAAGAGTAATGTATTTTTTTCATGATTCCTAATACAATCTGCTCTTTAAATTGGTATGAAATCTTAGAGCTGACATTGCATCATGTGGTTTGCGTGAGTGTATGGGGGTTGTTGTTTTAATCTGTTACCATGGTATTGTCCCAGGTGAATGGTGTAAACCTGCGCAATGCTACCCATGAGCAGGCTGCTGCTGCGCTGAAGAGGGCTGGACAGACGGTGACTATCATTGCCCAGTACAGACCAGAAGGTAGAGTGGCTCTTTTAGCGTGTATCAATGATGTACTGCAAAAGAAATTGTGCTTCCGTAGAGGACAATGCATGAGATTTGAGCTGATGCATGCAAGTTAGCTTTTTATAGGCTCTTAAAATAAGCATTTATTCATTTAAGAGCAATAAATAAATAAACTGTGATCCTAAGAAAAATCACCTCTGTACTTGCGTGGGATTATTGAATCAAGACCCCAAACTACTCTCGCTTTCTTCACACACCCATGCTAGCCTGTTGTGTCTTGCCTGCTGCTGTAATCGCTCGATCACAGTGGCATACTACTGCATGCTCCTTTAAGAAAGGTGAACTACTTAGCCTCGCCTAGTTTATGAGAAAGATTCCTTCTTTGCAAATGAGGACATTCGGTGACTGACGATTGGTTGGCTTTTGAAGAATTAAGGGGAGGATTTTTGTTTGACATACTCTGTTTAGTGAAGTGTTCAATAATAAAGCTTTATCCAGAACTATGCATAGAAAGTGGCATTGAAATTTCTCTGAATTCACTGGAATGAATCCTTTTTTGAGTCGAATCTTTTGAACCGATTCACAATGAGCAGTTCATTGCAGCAAATGATATTTGTGACCCTGGATCACCAAACCAGTCTAAAGTATAGCACGGGTATATTTGTAGCAATAGCCAGCAATACATTGTATGGGTCAAAATGATCGATTTTTCTTTAATGCCAAAAATCTTTAGGATATTAAATAAAGATCATTGGTTTTATTTGTAGGAAAACCATGGTTTATTTTTATAAGGGTGGTGTCCATCTTGAGACAAAACAAAGGCGCTGATATAATTTAAGATTAGTCAGTGCAAGTTCCTTTCAGCTGAAACGGCTCAGACTTACATTTTAGTCCGGGACTAGCTTTAATCCTTGTCTTTGATGCTGGGGTTAAATTTCTTTTTATAAGATGAATCACGACTGCAACAAACTGAACTAGTCTTTGGGAAAATTACAGTAAAAATCTTTATTAACGTAACTAATCGGAAATAGGTCTGCTTGATCGGTAGCCCACGTTTTAATGTGCCACACCGGTTGTCAAGGATCGTGCGATGACGAAAAAGAATCACTGAATTCGGTTCTTTGAACTGAACTGTTGAAAAGAACCGATTCTCCGAATTCCCAACAGTTCACTCGCTTGAATGAAAGTACTGGGATGAAACTGTGCCAGAAGTGGGAGGGATCAACCTGAGAGAGAAAAAAGGGGGGAAAGAACTAAATGGACTAAAAACCACAGAGTGAAGGAAGAGCCTGAGTTTACCGTTTGTAGGCTCATTTTTGGAGCATATTAAGGTTTCTTCTGGATCACTGGAGAGTCTCTCTGACTGGACATATGGAGCGGAGCGCGACGGATTGAAATCCCGCGTCTCAGGCGCGAATGAGAGTCGGTTTTGAAGAAGAAGAAGGTGCCGCTGTTGGAATGGGAGGAGCGAAGCAGGACAGACCGAAACATTTTCTTTAAACTCTTTACTATTTATTTACTTTTCGTGCCGATTATAAACGAAAAAGATCGATATTGTCCTCCTCACGCCGGCGTGCAGCATTCGCGAGTTTATTCTCTATTGTTCGACTCGTTTCTTCTTACCTAAAATGCTTGTTCGAGTGAACCGGACAACGAGAGGTTGAGCTGAACACAGCGCTTTAGCCGCCGCCGCCGCCGGGTAAGATTACCTAAACTCATATTCATAGAGTAACGTATTTTCAGAAAATATCTGTTTAAAGTATGGTTTTATTACATGTTATACTGACAGTAGAATTGCTTTTGTGCTTCAGTATGCTGTGCTGAAAAGGGAAAGCGTCGCTGTTTGTTCACAATGGATTTCTGTTGTCTCGAGTTACATGTTCAACATAGTGTAGTGTGTTTAAAAATTAATAAAAGTCATGAAAACTATGAAAACACTTATTAAGCTGCTCAGCCGTTGGGCTGACGTCATGAAGTTTGTCTCTTGGCTAGTAGTCAGTTTGTGTTGCTGAGCTACACAGGTAAACTGTTTGCTCGAGGATTTCGCGAGAAATGTTTTATATTCAAACCATAAACAGGACAAAACAGCAGCAAGTAATTTAGTGCTTCATATTTTATAATATGGTGCTTTCATTCAATATGAAGAATAGGGTAGTTCACCTTTGAACTAAAGTTCTGTCAGAATAATCTGGGATATTTGCACTTTGAGGCCTGACGCTTCGCCGTCATGTTTGTTTAATGCGTTATTATATGCAGAGCTCAGGACAGGTGCAGGGAAAGGCCTATTCAGGAAGTCCCTTTACCTGAAGAAATGTCAAACATTACTGTCATTTTGTAGTTAAGTGTGAACTACAACCCGAAAACTTTGTTTTTATGTTTTAATGTTGTTATATTGTTTGTTAAATTTGCTCCTGCTTATAATTTGACATTTTCAAATAATTTCCCTAGACTATCATGATGTCAACTAGCTGAAACCACCAAACAGTAGACACATTTGACTGGCACTGAGGATAGGAAATCAATTATCGTTCTTGACAAGATTTGATGTGCATTAATAGCCACTGTAACTAATATTTAGTATGTCAGTGCATAGTTCATCCTCTGGTGTCTATGTGAGCAATGACAGGAATGTTGCAGTGTAAGTTATCTGTTTCGGCACGCTCTCCCCCATATTCCTCCTTAGTCAGACGCTCCTAGAGTATAAATGGCCTGCCTCTCCCTCCCAAGGGCTCTTACGTCTACATAGAAATAGAAGTGACACATTAATTTGTGCCAGAATAGCTCATTGAATTAGGTGGGAACCAGCACTATGAGAGACATTATGGCTTCTTACTTGAGTGTGTGTGTAAGAAAGGGACAGAGTCTATTTGTAGACCAGCTTCTGTTAAAATTTGAACTCCTCATGTCATACATTAACTTAGCGGACAATGATTGAACTTGAACTGTGAGGCATTTGTGTCTAGCGAGGACAAACGTTTACAGCACATACTCTTATTTGGCCTTGCATTCCTTGTTTGTGTACATAAATTACACATTATATTTTTGAAACCATTAAAATGAAATTCACCCTGTAAATTTTCTAATTTTATGTTATTGATGCTGTTGCGATTGTGAATGACATTTTCTTTTAACCTTGTACTCTTTCATAAATCAGTTTACCAGTGAAATGACATACTTTTGTCCACTTAAATGCCGGCTCTTTCTTACAATCAACTGTCTGCCTACATCCAAAAACAACCAATGAGTAGAATCAAGTGCATTTATTTTTTATTGATAATTAATTTAACTTGAATGTACGTCCCAATACAGAAAAAAAGTTAGTCGCTATTTCATTTTGCATCTTTTTTCATCTAATCGATACATAAATTAAAAGTTTTTGAATATTTTAATGTTAATATTTAATTAATATTAATATTTTTAATGTTTTTTTTTTTAAAAGAAGTCTCTTCTGCTCACAAAGCCTGCATTTATTAGATCTAAAATACAGCAAAAGCAGTAATATTGTGAAATATTTTTACTATTTACAGTAACAGCTCTCTGTTTGAATATATTTTAAACCTGGAAAAATTCTACTCACCTGTTTTCAAAATAACAATGAATGTTTTTGAGCAGCAAATCAGAATATTAGAATGATTTCTGAAGGATCATGTGACTGGAGTAATGATGCTAAAAATTTAGCTTTGAAATCACAGGAATAAATTACATTTTAAAATGTATTCAAATAGAAAGCAATTATTTTACATAGTAAAATATTTCAAAATTGTACTGTTTTTGCTGTACTTCAGATCAAATAAATGCAAGCTTGGTAAGCAGAAGAGACTTCTTTAAAATCCATTAAAAATTATATATTGAATCATTTAATAACACTGTTGAATCTAGTCTTTAGCAAATCACGAAATGAATATACATTCTTTTTCATTACTGTGCATTATTATAATGTTTTTTTCCATATGGAATTGTGAGATGCTACACATTGCTCATTAATTCAGATAAAATAATCAGGATTCAGTAATTCAACCTGTTTGTGGCACTAACTTGCATGCCTGATGAGAGCTGTACCAATCATAACCTAGTCCCTATACATGCTTTCATGCTGTAAGCACATGGCTGCAATATTATATAACACCATTGACAAAGAAGCAGCCTGCAGCCAATCCCCACTCCCCAAAAATAAAAGCCCTGCACATAATGAAGGCAAGTGAGGCCATGTGAGCGTGAGGCAGAGCTGGCCCAGATTCTCCCCAGATCTTATGTTGACGGGTCACACTTAACGAAGACCTTGCGCTTTAGCCTTTGTATGTTGTCAACTAGGTGTCTGACAGGCTGAGAGGACCCAGCTGTCTGTGTCGTCTGTCATATGTGTATTGTATTACCAGTAGAGTGTCTGTCCAGTGGGGTGAATTTACTTTCTGCTTTATTCTTTAGATGATTGCTATGGATTTTGAAGCTACTGGTGTCTAATTAGAATACTAAGCTTTATACTGCAAACAAGGTTCTCTCTAATGCGGTATATTTAGCTTCTCTTTTTTGCTATGATTGTTTTTTCAAGAAGTTTGTCGAGCTGTTTCCTTCCACCTCTCTGCTGGGGTGTTCCCCTGGTTACAGGCAGGTGGTGTCAGATTACTTTACCTTGCCCTGTCATTCCAGCATGTTGTTAACCCGTTTGTGATAGACAGGGCGTTTACAGAGGAGCTCCCTGCAGGCCTAGTTTCTGCTGACGATGAAATCCAAGTTTCGACTTCGCGTTGAGTTTTAGACTTTAGAGTTACTGCCATTGAGTTTAAGTGCTTAGATTCTCATAAAAATTCGAATTCCTGCCTCAGGTTCTGTTTTTTTGGAAGGTCGACTTTTTGATCCTTGGTTATGAAACGGGTTAAAAATCATAAAGTCTTAGTTATGGATAATCTATATTGGAATTACAAGGTAAATCTCAGTGCGTAAGAAAACAGTCTTTCCTTGGCTATGTGATATCCTTGTTTGCCTGTGCATTTCAGTGTGTAATTCGGTTGCTAAGCTTGTGAGTTGCCCGACCACACTGCAGCAGAGGTGTACACGTTTAATTAAAAGACCGCCAAACAATCGGCCATCATGCTTCAGTGCTGCTCCTCGAAACGAGAGCCTTGTTCGCTGTGAAAAATGATTATGGACCCGACGTTTGTTGGAGGTTTTCATTCCTTTATACTGAATAGTGCATGTTCTACTTAATTAATATGCATAATTAATTATCTGGCAGGAGATATTAGCGTATAGCTCATGCAGATACATGATTAATATCCATCTGTTCTCCAGGTCATTAATCAGTTCTCAATAAGCTGCTGAGCTTTCCTTCTCTGCCCTGCACTACAAGCACCTCCACTCATAAAACCTGGAGCAAAGCCCGGAATATCACTGTAAATATAGGTGTTGCTGACGGATTGTGTGCCTTGTCTCTTTCCAGAATACAGTCGTTTTGAGTCCAAGATCCACGACTTGAGGGAGCAGATGATGAACAGCAGCATGAGCTCTGGCTCCGGTTCCCTCCGCACCAGTGAGAAACGCTCCCTCTACGTCAGGTATCTTCTTCATCCTTGTTTTCCTTCATTCAGTTCTACTGATATTCGATAGATGTCTCAATAAGAGTGCTTTTCATTCAGAAGGGATATTTCACTCAAAAATGAAAATTCTGTCATTAATTACTAATCCCCATGTCATTCTAAACCTGTAAGACCTTTGTTTATCTTCAGAACACAAATTAAGATATTTCTGATGAAATCCGAGAGCTTTCTGACCCTGCATAGACAGCAACGCAAATACCATGTTCAAGGCCCAGAAAGGTCAAAAGGACATCTTTAAAATAGTCCATGTGACATCAGTGGTTCCAACACAATGTTATGAAGCTGCGAGAATACTTTTTGTAAACAAAGAAAACAAAAATAACAATTTTATTCAGTCTTAAACACCTGTTTCTTAAAATAAGGTTGAACCACAGATGTGACTATTTTAACAATGTCCTATAGGGATGTAACAATAATATAAATATCATAGTATCACAATAACAAAACTGTCGTGATATTATCTTGGTCACATGATGATATGAAACAATATAGGTCCTACGGGCAAAAAGTGTAGATTTTTAAAGTATTCTTACATAAAATGTCTTTAAAGTTGTGTTTTGGGCCATAATGCCCAAAACCGAAAACACAATATAGCTTAATCCCTACATCAAGTCTGTTTTCACTGCATGTTTCAAAGTGAAGCGTTCACTTCATTCTGACAATCAGCTAGTGATCCAGTGTTTTCCGCACCTCAGAACGGCTCTGTTCACAGTGAATGCAGTGAACTCGTTTATTGCATGTGCTGTGAGTTTAGCGTGCTTTTGGGATCACAACGGCCACCAGTTATGCCATATTTTTGCAGAAGATGATTACAGCATTTCACTAGATTTGTAGTGAGACGCGTTTTCACTGTAAGCCTCTTTTCACTGAAGTTTTCCTTCAAAATAAAGGTTCTACTGTTGTTTCCGTCAAAATAAAAAAGCTTAAAATTGCAGTATGAATTCCGGTTGAATATAATTTAGACTGACACAGTATATCACAAATAAAAAGAGGGTTGAGTCCTCTTTAAAGTTCAGGTACAAGTTAATTCAGACTTTTTTCTGACTTAAAATAATTTTTTTGCTTAAGTTTTCTTAGTTAAGAACATGGGTTGGAGCTCTTTATTTTGAACTCTCAAAGTGCATTAGATAGAAGAATTTAACTTTAAAGTGTACAAAATTTACATTTTTGATTTTCATTTGTCTTTTTTTTTTTTTTTTTTAAATATCGCAATAAATATTGTATTGTGGACTACATATTGCGATATCATCATATCGTGAGATTTTGATATCATCATATACATCCCTAATGTCCGTACTACCTAATGGGCCTACGTGCCAATTGCTGTTTATGCAGGGTCAGAAAGCTCTTGGATTTCATTTAAAAATATCTAAATTTTTGTGCCAAAGATGAACAAAGGTCTTACGGGTTTGGAACGACACGAGGGTGAGTAATTAATGACAGAATTTTCATTTTTGGGCGAACTATCCCTTTAACTTCCCATATTACGTAGTAAGTTTAGCTATGTATATAATTAAATATATAATCTGCTTAATGAATGTGTGGCCTCCTGACAATGGCTCGCACCCAAGGTGAGCTGTGGTTAACGCGGCGTTCAGCTGCTGCGGGTTCATGAGTCAGCTGACCGCACGTGTTAATGTTAAGTGTGAGATCTCAAGGCGTTTTCACGTTTCTGTGAATGCAGTGATGAGAAAAAAGTGTGTCAGAATGGTACAGGCCTGTCAGTCAGTGTTGATACCACCCTGCGCTACTCCATCTTAAAACAGAGGCCTGATGTTGTCCTCAGTTTAGCTATTTTGCAAACTATGTGTGTGTGTCTCGGTGGGCTTGTAATTAGTGTGTCCTAGTAGAGAGGTATGTAGAAAAACAGGAAGACCTGCTCTACTGGCTTTCCTCCTTTCATTTGGATTTACCTGTCTGACGAGGTAAAAACATTCAGGTTTAAACAATGCCTGACTGTGTTTTCTATACTGTCATCTGCCATCTGATTTCTCACTTGTGATGTTACTGGGATCTTATATCACTATTGTGCCCTTGAGGTCCCAAAAAAAATCTAAATTAAAGTCTTTTTGGGTTTCGGTATAAATATGTTAGCCTGAAGGTTATCTGTAAGTGTGCTCCAAAACAATGACACAATTCGCATTTAGAAGATAAAAGCATTCAAAATGTACAGCCTCTAACTTCTGCCAATATGGATCAACGATTTGATGACATCACCTTACACTTCAGCTTCTAATCAAACTTTGTCCAATCAAATGCTCTCTAGAATTCAAAGCGTCCCACCCCCAAATTATAAATGCACATTGAAGCTGCGGCTGAAATCAGTCACTTGTTTACAGAATTTGTATTTTCTGTGAGGTGTATGGTACATAGGGTATAGGGAACGATTCAGACAGTGTAAATATGCTTTCCGTTGGGGCGAATGAAGTCTGGTTTCACGCTGTGTTATATGAACTGCCGCAGCGCGCACACGTTCTGCTTCGGTTCAGAGACACAATAGCGTGGAGATGTGAATTGATGCAGACCACAAAATGTATTGGACCCATTTAAATTATACATTTGCACAATAGATTTACTTTTATTCAGCATAAACAAATTCAGTTGATCAAAAGAGATAAAACGTTTATAATGTTACAGAAGATATTAGTTTTGAACTTTTGAACTTTCTATTTGTCAAGGAATCATGTGAGATGTATCACTGTTTCCATTAAATATTTCCACAAAAATATTGAGCATTACAACTGCTTTCAACTTTGATATTAAGAAATGTTTTTTGAGCACTGAATCAGTATATTAGAATGATTACTGAAGGATCATGTGACACTGCTGCTGAAAATTCAGCTTTGCCATCACAGGAATAAATTACATTAAAAAAAAAATTAAAATAGTTATTTTAAATTTCATATTACCTTTTTTTTAATAAATGCAGCCTTAGTGAGTATAAGAGACTTTTAAAGACTTTTTTAGAGACTTTTTAAAAGTCTCTTCTGCTCCCCAGGCCTGCATTTATTAGATCAAAAATACAGCAAAAGCTGTAATATTGTGAAATATTTTTACCATTAAAAATAACTGCTTTCTATTTGTATATATTTTAAAATGTAATTTATTCCTGTGATCAAAGCTACATTTTTAACATCATTACTCCAGTCTTCAGTGTCACATGATCCTTCAAAAATCATTCCAATATGCTGATTTGCTGTTTAAGAAACATTTATTATTATTATTATCATCAATATTTAAAACAGGATTTTTTGATGAATAAAAAGATCAGTATAAAATCAGTTGTTTTTTTTTTTTTCTTTTTTGGGGGAAAGAAATTAATACTTTTATTCAGCAAGCATGCTTTAAATTGATCAAAAGTGATGATAAAGATATTTATAATGTTACAAAAGATTTCTATTTAAGATAAATGCTGTTCTTCTGAACTGCATCAAAGAAAATATTCTACTCTGCTGTTTTCAACATAATAATAATAATAATAATAATAATAATAATAATAATAAATGTTTTTGAGTAGCAAATCAGAATATTAGAATGATTTCTGAAGGATCGTGTGACTCGAGTAATGATGCAAAAAATTCAGCTTTTAAATCAGTTATTTTAATTAGTAAAAATATTTCATATTTTAACAGTTTTTGCTGTACTTTGGATCAAATAAATGCAGGCTTGGTGAGCAGAAGAGACTTCTTTAAAAACATTAAAAATCTTACTGTCCAAAAACGACTGGTAGTGTACATAAATATTTCTAAAATAGCTGCTATGCCTTTGGTAGGAAATGTATTGTAAGTTGTTTTTAGTGAGAAAGCATCTGCTAAACCAATGCAAACAACAAAAAGGTGCAGATGTCCAATGATGCAGTGTTTTCTCTGTATTTGTAACCCCACACCCATCCTTTAATCAAACACAACAGATGTTTTACAATGAAACCTGAACACCCACTCTTCTAGTGCACTGTTGATGTATGTATTGTTTCGTTTGGTTTTCCCAGGGCTCTTTTTGACTACGACAGGACCAGGGACAGTTGCCTCCCTAGCCAGGGCCTGAGTTTCTCCTATGGGGACATCCTGCATGTCATCAATGCCTCCGATGATGAGTGGTGGCAGGCACGGCTGGTTACACCCCATGGGGAGAGTGAGCAAATTGGGGTCATACCAAGCAAGAAAAGGTACTGTGCTGCCAACAAACCCAGATAGAATTACAACATTTCCCCTGTAGTATTGGAGTGTGTTCAGTGGCAATCATACATTTTTATCTTTTGATCCACAGGGTGGAAAAGAAAGAGCGTGCACGGTTAAAAACAGTCAAGTTCCATGCAAGGACGGGGATGATTGAGTCCAACAGGGTGAGTGAGTCGTCCTCCTCCTCCTGTGAACGACTCATGGGAGCTGCCCCACTTCCCCTGAGTGTGGGAATTAGTGGCTTCTCACAGTATCCTGGAGGCTCCTGTTACTGAGCATCTCATTTCTCACAGTGACACACAAACAAATGCGTACAATTACAAACATGCACTGTGCCATCATAATCAGCTATGATGGTTAGATCAATGCTCCTCCATCCTGGTCCTTGAGGCCCCCCAAACTCCTCAGCTCATTAGTAAAATGCTCCATGACCTGAATTGACTGTTGGGGCCCTCTAGAACCGGGATCGAGAAACACTTCATTCTACCTTAAAAGCGTAGTTCACCCGAAAAATGATAATTGTCATTTATTTACCTTCATGTTATTCCAAACATGTATAATTTTCTTTCTTTCATTAAACACAAAAGGAGATGTTTGGCAGAATGAACGACATAAGGGTGAGTAAATAATGAACAGAATTTATTTATGGGTGAACTAAACTTTTAAGGGTGAAGTGTGTAATAATCAGCAATGTTTTGAACATGCACAGCATGCTTTCTTTAGAAAATCAGACTGCATATGGCAAACACTACCATTCAAAAAAATTTTTTTAAAGAAATGAATACTTTTATTTAACAAGGACACATTAAAATTGATCAAAACTGGAAGTAAAGACATTAATAATGTTCAAATAAATGAAATGGAACAATTGTTTTTAGCATTGATAAATAATAAGAAATGTTTATTGAGCACCAAATCAACAAATTAGTGATTTCTAAGGAATCATGAAAAATCTTTCCGAATGGTAGTGCACATTTACCCGGAAGACAAAAAAGTATTTAAAAAAAAAATTGCACACTTCACTTTTAGTTATTTTTTTTTGCCATTGACACCCATGATTTTCGTCTGCTATTTGTGCAATGAATATATTCCACGTCTTTCATTGTTCTTGTGTATTCCCTCTGTTGCATTCAGAGTTAAAACTTTATTAAAATGCACTTAAAACATTTTTTCTGAATGTAGCATCCCAGTTTAAATTCATTATCCCCACTTGTTTGTGCGACCATGTCATCTTTGGTTTTATTTTTGCATGCGTGCTGTGAATTACATTGAAACCCATTCTGTTTTTTTTTGTGTTTGTTTCATTCCTCATCCACCCCCCCCCCCACTATCGACTCGTCTCCACGCAGCCAGTCAAAGTGAAGCGCAAAAAAAGCTTCAACCTATCGCGCAAGTTCCCGTTTTACAAGAGCAAGGAGAATATAGTGCAGGAGTTGGTGGAGACTGAACGTGAGTATGAGCGTGTGACGAGGGCTCTGACTCTGTCCTTCATGCTTCATCCTGTCACTGTCACTCAACCTGGAGATGGCTTTTGATTGGCTCTCGACCTTTCTGTGAGGAAACCGAGCCAATCAGAGGCCTCTCTGGCCTTTGTCTTGCTCTGAGGGGGACCTCAGCACTTCTCACAGGTGTGAGGCTGCACTAACACACAAATGCTGTGCTCGAACATCCATCAGTGTCAGAGACGTTTAGAGCTGCTCCCTCTATGATTTTTGTTACTGATGAATCTATGGGAAGCCCCTGTACCTAAATTACAAACGGACAACCCAGATCTTTCATCGCACAGCAAGGTGATGTTAGTATTCCTTCATCCCTCGAGAGTGCAACACATCTCTTCTCCCAGCCTCTCACTAACCTCTTTCTTCTTCCTTTCTGCTCTCTCTCTTTGTTCTTGCTTTCACCTGTCGGGACGCTCAGGACTTCCCAGGGTTAAGCGATGACTTTTATGGATCAAAGAGTTTGAGTAAGTGTGTGGTTCCTCTTGTCAAGCAGCTGTTCCCTGAGCTAACTGAACCGGCTGTGCCACACACCACACACATTTTATTTTTTCTTTCTGTTTCTCTCTCTCTTTCTCACTGAATCTTCTCTCTACCTTAATAATTATCTGCTTTTTGAAAATACAAATTATTTGCCGTTCGCAACTCATTTTAGTGACACATTTCCAAGTGAAACTAGATGTTTAGCAGCTAAAAATGTATTCAATGCATTTCATGCATCAAGTGTTGATTAGAAGGTAAAAAGTGAGTGTATCACACCAATATGGAGCCAGGACTAATGTTA
This sequence comes from Cirrhinus mrigala, assembly GCA_036247105.1. NCBI lineage: Eukaryota > Metazoa > Chordata > Actinopteri > Cypriniformes > Cyprinidae > Cirrhinus > Cirrhinus mrigala. Next base: position 10,003,351 of record CM070020.1, on the reverse strand, counting down.
GTTTGCTAAAACTATGTTCAAATGACTGTTATCATTTGGTTAACATTATATCCAATAATCTGTATGGCCCAAGTGAAAACAAAGTAATTACAGAGGAAGAACAAGTTATTGCATTTTGAAAGATTTAACCCTGTAAACAGTTTGAGCCTTCGACAAAAAATAAAAATCTTACAATAGGCATTTTTTTGGTTGTTGTTAAATATAAGTCAAAAGTTTATATACACCTTGCAGAATCTGCAAAATGTTAATTATTTTACCAAAATAAGAGGGATTATATAAAATGTTATTTTTTTCATTTAGTACTGACCTGAATAAGATATTTAACATAAAAGATGTTTACATTTTAGTCTACAAGAGAAAATAATAGTTACATTTATAAAAATGATCCTGTTCAAAAGTTTACATAAACTTGATTCTTAAAGGAGAAGTCCACTTCCAAAACAAAGATTCACATATAATGTACTCACCCCCTTGTCATCCAAGATGTTCATGACTTTCTTTCTTCAGTCGTAAAGAAATTAAGTTTTTTGAGGAAAACATTTCTGCATTTTTCTCCATATAATGGACTGGTATGGTGCCCTGATTTTGAGCTTCCAAAATGCAGTTTAAATGCGGCTTCAAACGATCCCAAATGGGGTTGTAAACAATCTCAGCCAAGGAAGAAGGGTGCTATCTAGTGAAATGATCGATTATTTTAATAAAAATAATACAATTTATATACTTTTTAATGTCAAATGCTCGTCTTGTCTTACTCTGCCTGGACTGTTTTTTTCCGATTCATGACAGTAAGGGTATGTCGAAAAACTACCATCTCATGTTCTCCCTAGACTTCAAAGTCGTCCTGTATCACTGTTTTACCTTTTTTGTTAAGGGTGTTTGATATTCTTTGGATGTTCACTTTGCAAAGACTGGGTCAGTACTTCTGCAGCGATGTAGGATGATTTTGAAATGATTTTTTTAAGTTGAGGGAGAAAATACAATTCAAGTTTTTCTACATACCCTAACTGTCTTGAGCCAGAATACAGTTCTGGGTTCAGGGAGAGAAAGACGAGCTTTTGAGATTAAAAAGTATTTAAATTGTATTTTTTAATGAAAATAACGGATCGTTTCGCTAGATAAGACCCTTCTTTCTCGACTGGGATCGTTTACAACCACATTTGGGATTGTTTGAAGCCGCATTTAAACTGCATTTTGGAAGTTCAAAATCGGGGCACCATAGCAGTCAATTTTTATGGAGAAAAACGCAGAAATGTTTTCCTCAAAAAACATAATTTCTTTACGACTGAAGAAAGAAAGACATGATCTTGGATGACAAGGGGGTGAGTACATAATATGTGAATCTTTGTTTTGGAAGTGGACTTCTCCTTTAATACTGTGTAGTTACCTGAATGATCCACAGCTGTTTTTTTTTTTTTTTTTTTTTTTTTCTTTTTCTTTTTCTTTTAAGTGATGGTTGTTCTTGAGTCCCTTGTTTGTCCTGAACAGTTAAACTGCTTTGTTTTTTCAGCATTTTTGTGTATTTGAACCCTTTCCATCACTGAGGGACTGAGGGATCAGTTGTCCTCATTGTCAAAAGATGGATCTCAAAATCATAGTTTTGGAAAGGGTTCAAATACACAAAAAGGCTGAAAAACCAAAAAATTTGTGGGAGCTGAAGGATTTTTCTGAAGAACAGAGAGCAGTTTAACTGTTCAGGACAAACAAGGGACTCATGAACAACTATCACTAAATGTATGTAAACTTTTGAATGGGGTCATTTTTATAAATGTAACTATTATTATTTTCTTGTGGACTTATCTTATTCAGGTCAGTACTAAATTAAAAATAACATGCATTTTGCATGATCCCTCTTAATTTGATAAAATAATTAACATTTAGCAGATTCTGCAAGGTGTATGTAAACTTTTGACCTCAACTGTATAATGCAATGCAATACAGTGATTGAGAGAGGTATAAATGTTTCTCAAAAGCCTGATGTATCATATTTGATACATAGATTTGATTTTAACATGGCTTTTCTAAAAATAATGTATGGATAATAAAGTAAACAAGTAAAATGTTGCTTCTGTTTAGTAAATGTTCATCTTGGAAAAATAAAAAGATTTGACTGTAAAGGTTTCATAGCAAGAGACTCACAAACTATGACCTGAAGGGGACCGTTTTTAAACGCATAAATCATCCAAACATAAATATTCTTGGATCAAAGATCTGATTGCCATATGATACACTTAGGGGAGAGTGAATCCATGACACCTCTTCAGGTCCCATAGCGTCTTCAAAGCCAGCTCGAACTGGGCAGGACCGAGTGCGTGCTTAATATTTTAATCATGTTGTCACTGTATCTAAGGGATGTTTGTTATTTGATTCCTGTAAGGAGCCCAACACTGGCTTGTTTACTTTGGCATGAGGGGCAGTATCACTGTCTGATGAACCCAACACTGGCAAGGTCATAGGAAACACTCAGCACGGAATCTAAGATCACTAGGGTCGTAGGAAAGGGAAATACTTAATTTCCTATTGCTGCCTCATCCTACCATTTCCCTTCTAAGGAAACAGCAGCCATTTAAATGCCCAAAAGTTTTCTCTGTTTGTTTTCCCCTCTTCACTCAGCCTTTTCTATTCTTGGCATGATGGTACGGGAGGGTGTGTAGTTTCTTTCCGAGCTGTGCTCAATATACTGTTAATCTTACATATGGGCGAAAATGTGCACTTTGACATTTCTAAGCTTCCCTCATCTTATATCCACAGAATGCTTGACGTCCAACACCAGTGATAGTGAAAGCAGCTCCAGTAAGTGGCTCTAAACATCCATTTCCTTATGCTTACTGCATTAAATCTGTTCCAGTGTAGTCTGCAGAGGTGCAGCATTCCATTTGATCAGTGTCATGCTATTAACCTTTAAGTGCTTAAAAAAGAAACTGATTCATAGCTCTGGTCATGTCACCTACACATTCATTCCAGTGGTAATTCAAGTGGATTGTTTTTGTGTTAACTGATGATAAATGAAACCTTCATGTTTCATATGGATAATTTTATCTTTTTTCATCATGCAGAGGGTCAGGAAGACACAATTCTATCATATGAGCCAGTAATTCGACAGGAGAGTAAGTATTCATACACTCAAACCGCAATCTGCAGTTATTTATTTATTTATTTATTTATTTATTTCACATGAAGTCCACTCTGACCCTTAATCCTAGTTTTCACTGCCCACATGCCGACACAACAAATTCCAACCGTTATGTTTTTCGGATTAGTTGCTGCATTTTACATGCGCAGTTATGATCTAGTTTTCGTGTGGTCAAGCTACAGTCTACATTTCTCTGTTCAAATATACATGACACAAGTTGGGTGTGTTCATGTTTGCTGTAGCAGTGTGATCTAACCTTGACAGTTAAACAGGCTGATGTACCTTAAGGAATTTTATATGTAAATAACCTTTTATAATGCCTTTACTTGAACATTGAGTGTACTTGTATGTGGACTAGTTTAAGCTATATTTCATTAGGGTGGGTCAAGTTGTTAAATAAACAGTAGGTGATGTGCAAATATGGATGTCATCTGTTAATGTAACCATTGTAAATGACTTGTGTTTGCAGTTTAGTGCAACGTAGTTTTAGTGCCACGTTAAAAAATTAATAAAAAAAAAAATGTAAAAATTACGTTATTAAAGTCGAAATGCTTCGAGAATAAAGTCGAAATGCTTCGCGAAATTTGAGAATTTGCTTCAAGAATTTGAAAGCTGAGCTGTGTTATATTAAAAGCAACAAAGCACAAAATTATTGTGATTACTGGGTGGCTGGCACGCTACAAATAATGAATGTCACTTAACCTTATAAAGCCTACCTCAGAAAAGACAACAATATAACTTATGTTAACAAGTTGGAGTCCACTTCAACCTGTAAGACACACAGTTTGCATTTCACAGTAAAACTGATTTTGAAAGCTGAGACTGTTTTATTTTAAAAAGCACAAAGTTTATTGCTTTTGGGAGGTTGGTGCACTACCAATAAAGGATGTAATCGAAGACATAAGATATTATTTCCAAGCATACTCGCGATTTTCTCGCGAGTATAACACATGGTATGATTTCTGCTAATAATTCCACATATTTGACCAAAATTCCGTTGGCCTGGCAACTTCTCCCGGTGCTCTCAATCCAAGCCATTTGCATGCACAATATAGGCTATACTCTCAAAATATTATAACTTTAATTTCTACAATTTTAATTCTCAAAACATTTCGACTTTATTACTTTATTCTTGTAATATTTCGACTTCATTCTCGTAGTATTACGACTTTATTCTTGTAGTATTTCAACTATTCTCGTAGTTTTTCGACTTTATTCTCATAGTATTTCAACTTTTCTTGTAGTATTTAGACTATTCTCATAATACTTCGACTTTATTCTCATAGTATTTCAGCTTTATTCTCATACTATTTAAGCTTTATTCTCATAGTATTTCGACTGTCATTCTTGAAATATTTCGACTTAAAAAAAAAATAAGAAGATTACGAGATTTAAGTTGTAATATTTTGAGAATAAAGTCGAAATATTATGATTTTAATCTCGTAATCTTAGTTTTTTTAATTTAATGTGGCACTAAAATGCAGTTGTAGGGGAGGGAACTTGTATTTAAAAAAAAAAAAAAAAAAAAGAAAAGAACGGAAAATCCTGTTTTCCATGGTATGCCCTCCATGAGGAAAGCCAAGCAATTATTCTCAAGGCTGGAGGTTTTTGACCGACATTGATTTGGCTTTCTTTTCAGTCCATTACACAAGGCCTGTGATTATCCTGGGTCCAATGAAGGACAGAGTAAATGATGACTTGATCTCAGAGTTCCCCCACAAGTTTGGATCCTGCGTTCCACGTGAGTGTCACATGCTGGCTACATGCAGAATATCTTTATCATCAAATTTTTTGCCAGTGCTTGTAAAACTAAAGCAAGACATACACACGTTTCCTCAGATACAACTCGTCCTCGGCGAGAGAATGAGATGGACGGGCAGGACTACCACTTTGTGGCTTCAAGGGAGCAAATGGAGAAGGACATTCAGGACAACAAATTTATCGAGGCCGGGCAGTTCAATGAAAATCTGTACGGGACCAGCATCCTGTCTGTTCGGGCAGTGGCTGAAAGGGTCAGTGACTCCCTAGTGTAAACATGCCAGAGGATCTGAACCTCCTGTTTAATCCTTAAATATTTTCCCTGTGGCAATTACTGCACGCAGTGAAAGTGTGACATGGGATGAAAGGGTTTCTTTTTTAATCCTCTTGTAGGGGAAACACTGTATCCTGGATGTGTCTGGGAACGCCATAAAGCGACTGCAGCAAGCACAGCTCTATCCAATCGCCATTTTCATCAAGCCAAAATCTGTGGAGGCCCTAATGTAAGTTTAAGACTTTAAGTTACATGTATACACTACCATTCAAAAGTTTGGTGCCAGTAAGGATTTTTTTTTTTTTTTAAATAGTTGATTCATCAAAGATGCGTAAAATTTGAGTTTTTTTTTTTTGAGTAAAATTTGTAGCAATAGCCAACAATACATTGTATGGGTCAAAATTATAGATTATTCTTTTATGCCAAAAATCATTAGGATATTATATATAACTACATTTGGACAACTTTTGAAGGCGATTTTCTTAAGATTTCAGATTTCCAAATATAAATATTGTCCTGTCCTAACAAACCATACGTCAACAGAAAGCTTATTTATTCAATGTATTAATCTCAATTTTAAAAAATTGATTTTGTGGTCCAAGGTCACATATTTATGTTACAGAATGTTTCTATTTCAAATACATGCTGATCTTTCGAACTTTATTCATTAAAAATAAAAAAATAAATGAAAAAAATCACGGTTTCTACAAAAATATTAAACAGCACAATGGGAATAAATTACATTTCAAAATATATTAAGATAGAAAACAGTTATTTAAATTGTAATAATATTTTACAAAATTACAGTTTCTGCTGTTTTGATCAAATAAATGCAGCCTTGGTGAACAAAAGACTTTAAAAAAAACATTATAAAATCTTCACAACCCCAGACTTATGAATGGTAGTTATTTTCATTTTGTCTCTTAGTTGTATGCATCATATTCTCCTGACTACCATAAAAAATATTTTGTGAATTTAGCATTTTTTTTCATGTCATTATATTGTTTAGAGCATAAGAAAAAAAAAGTAATAACATTTTTTTGAAAAATATTTTAATATGTTATGCTATGTCCTCTATAGCGGACACCAGGACCCTTAAAAAAAATAATAATACATTTTAAAAAATGATTGATAAATAAAAAGACTAGAATAGACATGAAAATGCAATTTATTTATTTATTTATTTTTTTTTAAATCACCAGTCAATTACATTTTTTTTATACCAAACTTTGTATAAAGATGATTCTCAACTATATTATGAAAAATATAACAATGATTTGATATACAATTTTGCTTTATGCAGTATGTGTGTAAAATGCCCATAAACGGGTTTGGTAAAACTTTACAATAAGCTGTCAGTTGTTAACATAGTTAATGTATTAACTAACATGAACGAACAATGAACAAAACATTTATTACACTAATTATTTATCTTTGTTCATGTTAATTAAAATACAGTTGTTCATTGTTAGTTCATGTTAGTTCACAGTGCATCACCTAATGTTAACAAAAAGGTGAAACAAACTTGTGATTTTAATAATGCATTAGTCAAATGCTGTAGAAGTATTGTTCATTCTTAGTTCACTTTAACTAATGTTGTTAACTAATGAATCATATTGTAAAGTGTTACCATGGGTTTTTTCTTATATATCAATAGATCGTATCTAATTTGCACATTAATGTGTTTTGGGGAAATATGCAATTAAAAAAAAATTAAGAGTAATAATATGAGTATTGCTTGGCAACATCTTAATAATATCTAATATTTCACAGGAATATTGATGTGCGTAATACACATGCTTTAAGTCCTGGTATCCTCTATGGTGGACATGTAAGAAATCAGTGTCCTGTTTTGTAATAGAAAATCGTATTTTGATTTGAAACCTCATAACATTTTCCTGAGATGCTGATTTCTGAAAAACAATTTAAAACTTATTATTATCATATTTCCATATTTGGAATCTCTGAGCTCTTTACAGGACATCCAGACTTTAAACTGTGACTTGAAATAAAACTAAAATAGAATGTTCACTACAGAGGACAGAACTCCATAGCTGGCTGTCAGGAGGATGCAACTATCATTTTTTGTGACCATTCTGAACTGCATTTTGTGCTTACGCAATGTGAAGTAAGTCATGCGCTTCTTTGTGTTCATCAGGGAACTGAATAAGAGACAGACATATGAGCAAGCTAATAAAGTCTTTGATAAGGCAATGAAGCTGGAACAAGAGTTCGGAGAGTATTTCACAGGTAACCCCCACCGTCATGTGATTTCTCTTACCGCACCCAGAGGAAATTTTTTAGACCAGCCCCTCTGTTACTATTTAACAGCGTTGCTCTCTCTCCATCTCTTTACAGCCATAGTCCAGGGTGACTCACTAGATGAGATCTATAATAAAATCAAGCTGATCATAGAGGAGCAGTCAGGCCCTTACATCTGGATCCCGTCCGCAGAGAAGCTCTGAGCTCGCCGCCCCAACCCGACCCCGACCCCAAACCCCCCCTCCCACCCGACACCTTTCCTTCCCTTTCACCGATACGTTTCATATCAAGTTTTAGTGTCATCATTACGTTACCCTCAACTGAAAGACGTCTTCTCACCATTACTGTGACTGTGCACACCCCTGCATGAGTTTCTCAGCAATTCCATTCAAGATTGGAAATGCCATTCCTAAAGAAATTTTTTGTCATGTAAAACAAAAAAGGGAAACCCGAGCGCTTCGGACGGACTCGGAAGAGGAGAAAGCGAGAAGCCGGGGAGTTGGAGACGGATGGTGGCACGAGCGGGGGAACCTTGTATATGTTCATGGAAAAAGACATTCGAGGATGGCGTGCCAGGTTTTCTACGAGGACTAGATACACTTCAAGCCTGCTGATGGTACCGTCACTGCTCGTGTTTATAACTTAACGGATAAACTTCAGTACTCACAAACCAGCTCGCTTTATTCGTACGCCGCCGCGTTCGGAGATGGAACAAAACGGGGTTCGAGTCTATACGTTTATATTACTGAAAAATCACACAGACGGAGAGATTTTACTACATAATACGAAATGCTACGGTACACATTTTACACTTCACTAGAATTGTCTACTTGGAGGGCTGTTAGATTTCATTTCTTGTCTTTGGGTTTTGTGTTCTTTCTTTCTTGTGGTTTTAGCTGCTCTGTATTACAGATGGGGGTAGAGAGGTGTAACTGGGCTCTCTGCAGACCACCAAACTGCCTTACGACGAATAAACGCTTCAATTGTGGGGGGGGAGGAACGACACAATATTCAACCTATCAGTGCTTCGCGGGATTTTTGTGCGCTTTCCCGTCATCTTTTTGGAGGCCTAACTTGTGAGTGCAATAGACTTAAGTGTCTTACCTCTGTGAAATCTCTCTCTTTTTTTTTTTTCTTTTTGTTTTTTGGTCTTAAGCAAAATCCAATTTCGGCCACCATTGGAGTTGTTGAAAAGCAGACAGCCCACTTGCACTTCCTCTGCCTTCCATGACTATATTCTCTTCAGACTGAACGGTAACAAGGTACTGTCCTGTTAGCTGCCCTGGAGCGCAGCCTTAAAACGGGTAGAATCAAGACAATAATTGTATTGGATGTCCTTCTTGATATTAAAGCGTTAGTGGAGCCTGAAATTGACCGTTTTCCCCCCCAGAACTCGACGATGGTTTGATTAAATCTGTTCTTTGTAATGACAGCTTTTAAACGATTTTTTTTCTCCTTTATTTCCGGGCTGATGTTTACTCCACTGTGTTGAGCCTTGTGCCGGGGCGAGCTTGGCGAGCTCAGGAATCTGATGGATAATTACAACTTTTTTGTTGTTGTTGTTGTTTTTTTGTTTTTTTTTTTCATATTGTGATGGAATAGAGCGAGTATGAACTCAAAGGGATGATTTTCTCTCCTCTAACTGAACACCCAGACATGCTGATATATTCTACTTGTGTATTCTAAATATTTAGTCTATTTTTTTTTTTTTTTTTTATTTGAAACACTTTGTAAGCACTACGTCTGTGGTCGCCCGGAGAGAACATGATCGGAACGGGATACAGAAGTACAGTACTTCCTTTCGAAATCTGGATCCGCAGAAAGCGAGGGAAGCTCTCCCCAACCCCCCCACCCCCGCCCCGCAGGCATTTTCTAAACAGGTGCGCTCACCTGCCAAGCTGTCATACCTGTGTCAAAACCAGAGTTCAGGGAATAATCGAAGGGAACAGAGCCATTTATAAACTGCTTACAGACTGTTTTAATGGGTATGATAGCTGTAAAGTGTAAATATCCCCCTCACTTGTGCTTCATGCATGTGTGATACAACTGGGACAAACATGTTTTATAAATCACAAATGTCAGGTAAGTAAACTTTGGATTTATTCTGAGATTAATTTCCATACAACTGTGCCGTAACGTTGGTATTTCTCTATAGAAAAAAAAAAAATATCTTCAGCTGCCTATCGGAACATTTTTTTTAGTGAGTTGGGAACCAGCTTCCCTACAATACGGCCTGTCTACTTGTGATATCTTGTGGAACTTGTCTGAGTGTATAGATGAAAAACAAATGTAAAAATATATATAAATATATATATATAAATATATAAAAAGACATGCGGACAGCAACCCATAGAGTGATGCTAAAGTAAACCAGGAGCATAATTACTCATCTTAGCGTAGATCTGGTCCTCTGAGCGGGAATATGGCTGACTTTTCGCACCGGTCGGCCGTGTTGGCGAAGCCCAAAGAATTTTGACTCATTGTATTATATTTCTAATGAAGTGGATTGAATCAGAACGTCTCTGCTCCGAGCGTGAAATGGGGAGGTTCTGGGTCTGATTTTGTCTTTTTGAGTGATTCTGAGTTTTCGATGTGACGGCACACCTGTGCAGTAAGTGCTTGCAACAATATGAACCCTTTGATTGTACAGTCGTGTCCTCCCCATGATTACAGGTGGTACAACCCATCAGGACACAAGGAAAACTGCTCTTTTATATCCTGGTCAGGAGGGAACACAGTCCTACCGATTATTATTATTATTATTTTTTGTTTTTGTTTAGTTTTTTTCTTTTTTTGGACTGGACAAGAGTTTATTTGTTTGGAAATAAACTATGTGACTCTGTTACGATTTCAATGCATGCATTTTTATTTGTTTTGTATCGCAATGCAGATGTTTTGAACTAGTCGATCCGACAAACGCTCTTAACCGATAACCGGATGACAGGTAATAAAATAATACTGCCAAAAAATATTTCATTTTAAATGAATACAAGAAGTTCTATTTTTTGAACCATTTCATAACCCTTCTCAAAAACATGGACAGCAATTCACGCTACATATTAAACACGTGCCGTCAAACCTGAGATCTCCATCTGCGACTGAATCCGCCGCCATCATTCATTCCTCCATAATGAGATTCTTCTTTGCTTTATCCAGCCTGTCCAACACCTCACTGTACAGACCCACCATCTGCGGAGACATTTCATGTATTTTATTCACACCTTGCCACGTTTTCTTTTAGCAAACAACATGAACAAAATGTTTTTAACGAATATTATGAATTCTTGGAACTCAGGACGCTGAATTGATTCTTGCCAAATGACACATTTAAACTACTATGTTGCTTTAACTACCTACCCACATAGCTGTAACTTACCCCGCTGCTCTAATTAAACCTCCTACTGAGGTGACGGAAAAAGCAGCTTGCACACCTGACTTGAGGCGGGGAGAATGTGAAATGTGAAAATGAAATCCGGCGCTCAAACAGCTGTAGAGCGTTACCTGAGTCTGATAGCTGTCCTGCAGGGAGCCCAGGTGCTTCAGGAAGCTCATTCCCAGCCCGCACCATCTCTCGGCCTCGGGATATTGGGCCAGGCTGTAGAGCTGGATTCCCATATTCCATGCTCGGGTTAGCAACCACAGGATCTCCAGTTCTGGAAAGTCCTCGGGCTGGGTGAGAATGGAGAAATGGGTCAGCTGTTTAGTTTTGTACACTCTAAAAAAAATGCTGGGTTAAAAACAACCCAACTTGGGTTATTTGGCAACCCTGCGATGGGTAAATATTGGACAGAACACATGCTGGGTTATTTTAAATGTTTTTACCCAACATGCTGGGTTGTTTTATTTTAAGTCAACTATTGTTTAAAAATGTTTTTATTGCTGGTTTAAAATAGGCTGGAAATTAAAAATCACAGAATTATAGAGGCAACCGCAATACTCAAAAGATGAACATTTATTATTAAGCAAGGTGATCATTTATTATTATTTGGGTGAATACAGTATAATTTACAATAGAGTGTTTTCACAACATGTCATTATTCGGCCACATTGGCAACACTAAATGTAAACAATACCACTGAACCAAACCGAATATTTTGTTGCTTGTTCCTGCTAAAAAATGATCAATTATTGTCATGTTTTGGGCTGTACAAATCGGTCGGACCAGAAAAAAAATTTGGAGTACTATAGGCTGACAAAATTATAACAAATCAAGGAGAAGAATGCAAAAAAACCGAGGAACAAAATGCGTTTGTGGTTGGTCAAACTCAACCAGGATTTCCGGGGCAAGAATCTTGCCAACATTTCTGTTTGTTCTTATCATTTCCAGTCAGGTAGGTGAAATATTAGGCTAATATTTGATTTACTACTGCTCGTATGTATCTTTACCACCTGTTAACTTTAGTTTGTCAAAATATTGCATTCTTTCCTGCTTACAAAGTCCTTCTCTATATGATTTAACAGCTTCCACACGTATATTTACCGTGGTTTAGGCAGCAAAAAATTAGCAGAACAACGTATTCAGTAGCACATTAACAGTGCAATCCACACTGTTGTTTACATCCGAGTATCACCAATATGGCTGTGATTTTTGTAACTGATCAAATCGTGACGCAAGTGCAAACCCTCTATATTACATACTGTAAACTTGTTTAACATTTATTTTATAAATAAGAAATGTAACACTTAAAATTAGCATTTTAATTTAAATGTATTCAACCATTCTCTTTTTTCACCAAAACAGTGCTAATTCTCGTGCTGGTGTGTCGCCGAAATCTGATCCAGAAATCTGATCTGGGCTGCTGTTCACAGGTGGAACTATGAACCTCGGAGACAGGCTCAACTCAGCGGTTGAGTAGAGAAAAATGACTATAAAATGAAATTCCAAGACATTCAAAGACTTTTCAAGCACTACTTTTTTGATTGTTCAAGGACTTAAATCAGAGATCTTACTTCAAACAATGCCTTCCAATTTAATTTCTAAAAAAAAAAAAAGAGAGAAATGAAAAATATACTAATAAAACTGACAAAAATAAAGTGAAGCACATGCGAAGTATTACTACTAAAGTATTACAAAGTATACTCCATATTTACTGTAGTAAAACCACTGTTATTTTTTTTAAAGGATTTGTATTTGTGTATACTTTCTTTCCTTTTTTTGTTTTTATAACCATATTGTCATGCTTTGAAAAAAATCAGAAGAAAAGAAATCGCTCCGAATCCCGATCTGAATCAAATGATTCGCGAACCCTCTACAAAGTTCCGATCTAAATCAAATGATTCGCAATCCACGCTATGAATCCTCGTTAAATGATTCACGAATCCGTTCTGATCTAAATCACATGACTGGCGATACGCGCGCCGAATCTCCGACCTGAATCAAATGACTCGCGATACGCAATTTAAAGTCCCGATCTGAAACAAATGATTCGCGATACGCGATCCGACTGGAGCGCTTCAAAATAGTTAATCATTTTGCGACGCAATGGTTTGAATCGGAGTTTCCAAAAGCTATGTTTCACTCATCCCTTCGTGCTTTTAAAAATCATTACGAGCGATGTCGAAAGTCAAAAATGAATTGCTCTTTTAATTTTATCTGGTTTTTGCTAGTGAATCGCCTGAAATGAAAAGAAGTCACCAGTTTGAATCAGTCGGAGCGGTTCCAGCATAAATGACTCAATTGATTTGATTCATCTGTTCCTCTTTTCGTATCTTCAGCCATGTTTACACGACACGGTCAGTACTACAACTTGCTTAGCTCGACTATTTTCTGGCATTAACTAAAATAAGCGAAAAAGGAATGATGTTTTTTGAATTGCATGAAAAAAATGTGCTTTTTGGCAAATTTAAACACTTATTTCATAGATACACTGTCTTTCAATAATTCAAGTACCTCTTCAGGAACATTGCTATTTTTAAGGGTGTTCCAGGCCTTAAATTTCAAAAAGTTAAATTCAAGTGTACGAACGCTGTTAGTTACAGAAAAACTACCCAGCACCTGGGTAAAAAAAAATATTAAAAATAACCCAATAAAATGAACCAATAGGTTGAACCAAGTATTTGGTTAAAAAAAAAAAAAATAACCCAGCATTCTTAGAGTGTATCATGAAGGTCACGAATTTAGAATAGCACCCTGATGCTTATGCAAGTTTTCTGCAACGCTAGTTCGAGATAAAGGATGCGGGCGAGATTTTCAAATTAGCATCCAAATTGGCAGGAAGAAGCTGGTGAATGGAGCATCTGCTAAGTGAGGCATAACTAAAAGCCCATTGACAGAAACAGGAGATTCTTTCAAAGATGGGGATAATTGCGGGGCTGAGCTGCAGCGGGTCGTGTGTGACGGCTGCTGAGTCACCCTAACCAACTCACTGCAGTTGCTATGATGGAAAGAGCTTCCTCATAGTAGCCCCACACTTCCTCCAACACGCAGGGCTGCACCTCGGACACGCCGCTCGGCAGGGTCAGCTGAATCAGGCTATGTAAACAGTTGCTGTGACACACACATATATAAGGTGTGTGTCATATGAGGAACCGTTCCGTGTCTTTTGTTATCTAGAAGTGGTATCATTACTGTGTAACGAATGCAAGACTTGTCTGACCTGCAGCGCGTGAAGTCGACCTGTGGCTGTTTTCTGTGCAGAGACAAGGCGATCCTCAATGCTTTCTTGCAAAGAACAGGGAAATGGGCTGGTGGTTCCATCGCCAGGACTGTAGATACAAAGTACAGGAGCATCAGAGCTTATAATGACATTTTACACACTACCATTTCAAAGTTTGGGGTCAGTAAGATTTTTTTAAATGTTTTATGCTCACCAAGAATTCATTTATTTGATAAAAAGTAAGTAAAAATATGTTAAAGTGCATAAAAAAATGTTTTTCTATATTGAAATGTAATTTATTTATGATGGCAAAGCTGAATTTTCAGCTTTACTCGTCTTCAGTGTCACATGATCCTACAGAAATCATTCTAATATGCTGATTTAGTGCCCAAAAATCATTACAATCAGTGTTGAAAACAGTCAGTTTTTATTTAACACACCCTTGTTGAATTAAAGTTAAATAAATAAATAAATAAATAAATAAATAAAATAAAATAATCTTGACCCCAAACTTTTGAATGATAGTGTATATTCACACATTCAGTCAGAATTTCACCATCCATAAATTCTTCAAATTTGCCCATCTTTAAAATGGGGTGTTATTGTTCTAGAAGCTGACCTGCGATTATTTCCAGCAGTTTGGTCTCCACGTGATCTAGTTCCAAAACTGATTCGAACACCGATTCAAGCTTTGGATCATTTAATTTGGCCCGGACTTCAAACTCATACAGCAGCAATAATGTGTCTGTTTTGTCTTTAGAGGAAGTGGCTGATTAGGAAAGAATGTGCCACAAAGATGCTTACAATCTTGTCATTCTGGACAAACAGGTAGAATCTGTATTTCGAATCTGTCGTTTGTAAAAGAATGAAAATAGTAAGTGACACCTGATGCTTTGATGGTCGTACAGATCTCCTTACAGAGCTGGATGTGCTCTAGAGTCTGGGTCAGGAGCTCAGTCTGAAAGCACAGAAGATATTATACACTGCGCCCTCTGCTGGTTAGTCATGGTAACAAGGAAAAAACAGATCAGAGAACATGTGGAGTAGTGTTTCTCAAAACTTTCCAACTCCAAGGTCTCCTATTGTCAAAAATAACAGTGGAAAACCCCCTACATGGGCTTTGATATTTGCTTTTGTGCTTCTGCTTGTTTTCTTTAAAAAATGAAGGGCTGTCAAGACATTAAAATAATCAGGAGCAATTTTATTTGTTGTTAGAATTACAAATAATAAACGTACACTACCAGTCAAAAGTTTTTAGACAGTAGGATTAGACAGGACGTCTCTTCTGCTCACCAAGCCTGCATTTATTTGATCCAAAATATAGCAAAAGCAGTAATACTGTGAAATATTTTTACTATTTAAAATAGCTGTTTTCTATTTTAATATATTTTAAAATGTAATTTATTCCTGTGATCAAAGCTACATTTTCAGCATCATTACTCCAGTCTTTAGTGTCACATGATCCTTCAGAAATCATTCTAATATGCTGATTTGTTGCTGATTGATTTATTATTATTAGCAATATTTAAAATAGTTGAGTACATTTTTCAGGATTCTTTGATGAATAGAAAGGTCCAAAGATGAACATTATCTGAAATACAAAGCTATACTGAAATCTGTATCTGAAATACACTGTACAATTCAAAATCTTGGAGTACTTTTTTTTGGGATAAAAAATTAATACTTTTATTTAGCAAGGATGCTTTAAATTGATCAAAAGTGATGATAAAGACATTTATAATGTTATAAAAAAAAAATTTTATAGATAAATGTTGTTCTTCTCAGCTTTCTATTTATCAAAGAAACCTGAAAAAATTCTACTTTTTTCAAAATAATAATAATAATAATGTTTTTTGAGCAGCCAATCAGAACATTAGAATGATTTCTGAAGGATCATGTGACTGGAGTAATGACGCTAAAAATTCAGCTTTGAAATCACTGGAATCAATTAAATTAAAAAACAGTTATTTTAAATAGTAAAAATATTTCCAAATTGTACTGTTTTTGCAGTACTTTGGATCAAATAAATGCAGGCTTGGTGAGCAGAAGAGACTTCTTTAAAAAAAACATAAAAAATCTTACTGTTCAAAAACTCGTTGTGGTAAATATTACATATGCATAAAAATCATAATATAAATATATAAATATAATTTTGTAACCCCTAGAGAAGTGGTTCTCAGTCAGGGGGTCAGAGCCCACTAGAGGGCCTAAACAAACCAAGGGGGCCACAATATGACTTAAAAATCATTTAAAATAGGACAATATAAGCATTAAAATAAGTAATTAAAGTAAGATTTTTTTAAATATTTTTTAAAGAAGTCTCTTCTGCTCACCAAGCCTGCATTTATTTGATCCAAAGGACTGCAAAAACAGTTACATTTGAAATATTTTTACTATTTAAAATAACTGCTTTCTATTTAAATATATTTTAAAATGTAATTTATTCCAGTGATTTCAAAACTGAATTTTTAGCATCATTACTCCAGTCACATGATCCTTCAGAAATAATTCTAATATTCTGATTTGCTGCTCAAAAAACTTTCTTTATTATTATTATTATTATTATTATTATGTTGAAAACAGCTGAGTAGAATTTTTTCAGGGCTTTTTTTCAGCATTTATTTAAAAAAGAAATCTTTTATAACATTATAAAATGTCTTTATTCACTTTTGATCAATGTAAAGCATCCTTGCTAAATAAAAGTATTAAAACCAAAAAGTAAGATATTTCTTATTTTAATTCACCGCCTCAAAAACAGTTTATAACGGTAAACCTGGATATATGATGTTGCCGAACGGACAAATCATACAAATTTATTAAATTATTAAAACACTACTTTCATTTTTATAATGATTTTTTGACTGAGGATCCTTATCCTCATTCTTGTCCTGTATATCACAAACAACTGGGAAAATCATTGGTTGAAAAGAGTGAGAACCTTTAAAGGGACAGTTCACCCCAAAATTAAAATTTTATCATCATTTACTCACCCTGACCTGACATCTAAACCTGTATGAGTTTCTTTTTTCTGCTGAACACAAAAGAAGATATTTTGAAGAATGTTGGTAACCAAACACTTGCTGGTAGCCACTGGCTTTTATAGTATGGAAAAAATACTATGGAAGTCAATAACTATTAGCAACTATTTGGTTATCAACATTCTTCAAAATATCTTCTTTTGTGTTCATTTATTTTTGGGTGAACTATCCCTTGTTCAGCTTCTAAAATCCTGAAATTTCATTTGGCCTTTAAATAGTGTTGTGGACAATAGGAGGCCTTAGACTCAGAAATGTTGAGAAAATTACTAAAGCCCACTAGTGAGTGACTGGGGATAGTTCACACAAAAATGAACAATCTGTCATTAATTGCTCACCTTCATGCTGTTCCAAACCTGTAAGACATTTGTTTATCTTCAGAACACAAATTGAGATATTTTTAATGAAATCCAAGAGCTTTCTGACCCTGTTAGAATGAAATGTCACATCAGTGGTTCAAATTTAATTTTATGAAGCAACAAGAATACTTTTTTTTTTACGGGTTTGGAACGACATGAGGGTGAGTAATTAATGACAGAATTCTCATTTTTGGGTGAACTATCCCTTTAAGAAAGCAAAAAGGAATTTCACTTAAAAATTCCTTGATATCATCATGCATTTAAACATACAAATTCAGCTCATATTTAGAATTTGTACAGTGTCAAGTTTCAGGCTCCACCGTGTCTTTAAAAAGCAAGCAAACGCCTCTTGCCTACTGGTTATTGTTTAATCAGGTGGAAATGATGAACTGCTAAAAACGAGTAAGTGATCCACCTGTTGCTCAGTGTGATCAGAGCTCCTGCAGATCTCCAGAGACGCAGCAGCAGCCATCAGCAGACACGTCTTCTGCCCCATCAATACACCTCGGTCTGGGGCGCACAGCTGTGACAGCTGCCCAGCCAGACAACACATCACACGCCTCACGTTAGCTACGCTTAACTACAGCTATAGCATCAGCATGTGGATTGATTGTTAATTGATAATGCGTAAAGTGATTATAAACTAGCCTACAGCTACTAAGAGGAACTGTGCTTGAACTTACCTGGAAGGAGAGAAGAAAGAAATCCCTCATCTTCACAGGACTGTGTTCACACTGCAGGGCTGAGTTCCACGCTGACAGAAAAGACAACCTCATCACAACACATTCACATCAATCAAACATAACCAAAAATAGGTTAATGTTTAGGAATAAAGCACCAATTCTCCTGAACCAGTTGGCGTCTTCTGAATGCTGCTGTGCTCCGTGGCCATGAATATGGTTGGTTTGTGATAATTTCTGAACAGCTGTAAATTCAGTGTTCATATAGTAAATCTGCGTGGAAAAACATGATTGATTGTATTGAAAGATCATGGTTAAATGTACCTGTCTTCAGGTACGACAAGAGGACATCCAAGTTGGCATTCCTGTTACAATAGCAGATTATGAGAAATAAAGATGGAGCTTTTGCTGAATGTGTTACAATTCTGCACCATTGATCTACTAACCTGTTTTCTTCACTGATGTTTTCCATTGCTGAAAGAACAAGTCGTACTAAACACCTAAAATAGAAAGATAAGGAAACTATGTTTCTCTAGCAGAGATATTTGATAGTTAGATATAAGCATTATGGGCTGAAGCTCAGGGTCAAAGGTCAAAGCTAATGTGTGACTGACCTCAAGGCAGTGAGGATTTGAGCAACATCTTGTGAGTGTTCACACAGACTCTCTAAGGCTTTGATGGCTGTTTCCTGCTGCTCATGCTGTGGTGAAAAAACACTGCTGAAATCTTTCAATTACGTGACATATTAAAGGAGTACTTCACTTCCAGAACAAAAATTTACAGATAATTTACTCACCCACTTGTCATCCAAAATGTTCATGTCTTTCTTTCTTCAGTCGTAAAGAAATGATGTGTTTTTCGAGAAAAGGCATGTTCTTTCCATATAGTGGACATCCACGGTGGCCGTGAGTTTGAACTTCCAAAATGCAGTTTGAATGCCGCTTCAAAGGGCTCTAAATGATCCCAGCCGAGGAAGAAGGGCCTTATCTAGCGAAACTAACGGTTATTTTCTAAAAAAACAATTTACAATTTACATACTTTTTAACCTCAAACACTTGTCTTGTCTAGGTCTGCGTGAACTTCTTTTCCGGGTCAACACAGTTAGGGTATGTTGAAAAACTCCTATTTCATTTTCTCCTCCAACTTCAAAATTGTCCTACATTGCTGTTTTACCTTTTTTGTAAAGGGCTTTTGACCTTCTCTGCATGTTCACTTTGTAAACACTGAGTCAGTACTTCTGCAGCGATTTTGGATGATTTTAAAGTTGGAGGAGAAAATGAGATGGGAGTTTTTCAACATACCCTAATTGTCTTGAACCAGAAAAAAACAGAGAGCATTTGAGGTTAAAAAGTACATAAACTGTAATTATTTTATTTTATTTTTTTTTTAGAAAATAACCGATCGTTTTGCTAGATAAGACCCTTATTCCTTGCCTGGGATCGTTCAGAGCCCTTTGAAGCTGCATTTAGACTGCATTCTGGAAGTTCAAACTTGGGGGCACCATAGAAGTCCATTATATGGAGAGGAATCCTGAAATGTTTTCCTCAGAAAACATCATTTCTTTACGAATGAAGAAAGACATGAACATCTTGGGTGACAATGGGGTGAGTACATTATCTGTAAATTTTTGTTCTAGAAGTGAACTACTCCTTTAACCCAACTAAAAGGCACAGTAGGCACGTTTCCATTACAGATTTGGCAAAACTTTGGCAATATTTTATAAGTGTTGATAAAAAAGTATTGCGAAATGACAACGTTTCCATTAACTGACTAAAACGGAATTTGTTCCTCTCGTGATAAGTCATGGCAATGGATTTTGGTGGGATTTGGAATTTGAATTGAATTTGGCTTTATTTAATCAAAAGAAATGTATGCGTGTATCTGTACAGAAGCAGCATGGAGAGCTGCTTCAGAAACGTGTGCGGCGCTGCTGGTATAAACATAACATCAGCTCCGGTGACCAGAGATGCGTGCAGCATACATAGTCTAAGCATTAATATCAGGGAAAGCCCCTTATACTTGAGAACGGCCACATATGAAGTGTTTCTTGGAGTTTATAGTACTTTGAAGAATGATCATATGACTTTTTACATGTGCCACGTGACCTGTAAATGTAAAAAAGCCGTTTCTATTGCAGTTTTGCGAAATATTCCTTTTTCAAATTGCCTGCAAAACCAACTCATGTGAGCGTAAAAACTTCTTTGCGATATATCGGAGTTTTTGTGAAATTGTTGTGTTTCCATTAGCCGTATTTTCAATTCGCAATTTAAATTTGCGCATCTTGAAGGGTAATGGAAACGTGCCTAGTGACTGCTCTTACCATTATTGTATTGAAATATACAGATAAATGGTAAAAGAAAAATTATAAGTATTTGGTATAATGTGGCTAACCTCGAGGGCAATATGTGCAGCCAGGCTGAGGAGGTTTGCAGCAGCGTTCTCAGTCACTAGCAGTCTGTCCTCACTGGTGACCGGATTCTGAGCCAGAGAGCCAATCTCCCTCAGAGCCAAGGCAGCTTAACACATTTAAGACAGATATTCACATTAGTTTTTATTTACTGTATTTTCGCATAATTTTATGATCTTTGGTGCTCAGATTCCAGATTTTCAAATAGTTGTATCTTGGCCAAATATTGTCCTATCCTAACAAACCATACATAACCGGAAAGCTTTTCCATTTCAAAAAATGTACCCTTATGACTAGTTATGCAGTCCAGTGGTGGTCAATGAGTTGAAGGTCCAAATTCCAGTTTCAGTGCAGCTTCAAAGGGTTCTGCACAATCCCAGCCAAGGAATAAGTGTATTATCTAGCAAAATGGTCAATAATTTTCTAAAAGAAAAATTAAATACGTTTAACCACAAATGCTCATCTTGCACTAATTCTGCGACGCGCTTGCATGTCTTTACACATTGCGTAATCACGTTGGAAACGTCACGCACTTGTAGGGTAGGGTAGGGTGAAAAATGTTGCCCGACATCATTGTTTTACCTTTGTTTTGTAAAGTATGTTTCACTTTCTTTGTGTGTTTGCTTTGTAAACACTGGGTTGGTACTTCCACAAATATAATGCGTGAAGTTGAGTTAGTGCAAGACGAGCATTTGTGTTTATAAATTTGTATTTTTCTTAGAAAATGACTGGTCGTTTTGCTAGATAAAACCCTTATTCCTTGGCTGGGATCATGCAGAGCCTTTTGAAGCTGCTCTGGACCTTCAACCTGTTGGCCACCACTGACGTTTATTATATGGTGAAAAATCCTGGAATGGTTTCCTCAAAAACTTTACTTTCCATGACTCCTCCAGACTCCTTGCAAGACTCCCTTTTATTTCTAGGTTTTGCATGATCATTTGAACCCTGGCTATTTTGCAGCGAGACACTTAAAGCACTTATTCATGTGATTTTACATCATCTCCATTACCTTGCTCTGCATTGTTCTCCAGTACAGCGATCTTGTAGATGTTGAACTGTGTGAAAATGTTGGTTGGATCAATCCTGGCTGCCGCTTCTATAGCCTCTTTGGCCTTCAACAAGAATTTAACAATGTGGCAACTTTCACAACGAACATGTATGTATGAAAACGTGTGAGCATGTAATGAGATGTTACCTTCTCAAGTTGTTGCAGGTGCAGGAAACAGGAAGATCGATTTCTTTGCAGTTTAGCGAGGTTCTGATCCAACTCACCTGCTCTGTAGAAGCTCAGTGAATAGTTATACCACTGCAGAGCTTCAGAATAGTTCTTGGCCTGTACAAGACAACACAAATGACAGCTGTCTCACTGAACTCAAACTAACAAGCTCTGCTTGATTCATTGTGGAACCATACTGTACTATATAAAGAAAAACATACCCACTCAATATAATACATTTTCTATACTGATTGTGGGGGGAATCTCTTTCTTTACACACTATTTTGGGGGAAGAAATGTCTATTTTTATTCAGCAAGGATGCATTAAACTGACCAAAAGTGACAGCAAAGACATTTATATTATTGCAAAATATTTCAAATAAACACTGTTTTTTTTACCTTTCTATTAAGGAGTCCAGAGGGGAAAAAATGTATCCCGGCTTCCACAAACATATTAAGCAGCCAAACTGTTTTTAACTTTGATTATAAATGTTTTTGAGCAGCAAATCGGCATATTACAATGATTTCTGAAGGATCATGTGACACTAAAGACTAGAGTAATATTTTAAACTAGTTATTTTAAACTGCAGTCTTATTTCACAATATCAGTGGTTTAACTGTCTTTTGATCAAAACAAAGGCAGCCTTTGTTTTGATCAAAATCTTACTGACCCCCAAATTTTGAGGTAGTGGTTAGACATAATAACACTAATATTGCAAATGAAACAATATTCAATCCAAAGTATTGCATTTTTACGGTTTCAAAACCAGATAAACTGCTATGCATGGAGAGGGGGGAGTGTATATTTTAAACAAATAAAAATAATGTAGTACTTCAAAGTTTTTGGAAGCTCTGTCCCACAGAAGAAGGTGGAGAGATGATAGAGTCTGAGGTGCTAGTTGTTTTCCAGTGTAATGTCCTAGAAAACAATAATTGAACACACAATTCAGTAAGAATTGTTTCATACTATAGCATTAAACACATTCTTGGTTACTAACATTGAATAAAAATTACCTGTAATAGCATCCTCAATCTTTTGCTTGGCCAGCAGGTCTTTGTCCCGCTGCAGCAGCAGCTCTATATGCATGAACAGAGCAGAGCCCAGGTCAGGAGATGACTCAAAGTGCTGACACACCCTCTTCAGGAAGTCAAAAGCCAGAGCCTCCCTGAAACAACAACATGTCAGTGTTTCTGTCACGCCCTTGCCTTTCAAACACAGATTTCAAGATGATTTTTCGTGCCTGTTTAGAGAGATGAGAGATCATACCTGTTCTCTTCCACAAGCAGTTTTACTATGTTCAAGCACACTTCCAGAGGAACCTCACTGTTTAGTAGCTCTGACAGCCCTGATTTGGGAAAGGAACATGTTTAGATGGAACATACTATTTAAAACTGAAATCAGCAGAGATGCCATGCTCACCGGATTTAACTGCATCATCTGGGCTGTGGCTTTTAACTAGGATACAGATCTTCAGATAGAGGCCTGACAACTGCATATGCTCCTGAAAAAAAAAATGAAATGGCCAGATGTAAAAACAGCATGGTGTGTGTGCTGGAGCCAAATGTGATGGTCTGCTTTGACAAGATTTGGTTGCACTAGGAATGCTTTACCTTATTAGCCAAGCTCACAGCATGAAGAGCTTTCTCTAGGTACTTCTGACAGTCCCACTCCAAATAAACTTTTGCAAGAAGTCTCAAAACTTTGGCCTGAAGGAATGAGAGGGAAGATTATAAGACATTCAGGTAATGCAAATGACTTCATGACATGTGTGATTGTTCGTGAATAAGTTCAGTTACTTTTTCATTATATTCATTATGCTGATTATATACACTTCCAGTCAAAATTTTAATGTTTTTTAAAGAAATCCCTTCTTTTATTTGATCCAAAATACAGCAAAAACAGTCACATTTTGAAATATTTTTACTATTTAAAATAATTTAAAATAGCTGTTTTTTATTTGAATATATTTTAAAATGTAATTTATTCCTGTGATCAAAGCTACATTTTCAGCATCATTACTTCAATCTTCGGTGTCACATGATCCTTCAGAATTCATTCTAATATGCTAATTTGCTGTTCAAGAGACATTTTATTATTATTATTATTATTATTATTATTATCATCAATATTTAAAACAATTGAGTACATTTTTTCCAGGATTCTCTGATGAATAGAAAAATTCAAAGATCAGCATTTATCTGAAATAAAAAGCTTTTGTAACATTACACACTACACATTTCAAAAGCTTTAAATCACTATAATTTTATAGAAATTAACACTTTTATTTAGAAAGGATGCTTTAAATTGATCAAAAGTGATGATAAAGACGTTTATAATGTTACTAAAGATTTCTATTTCAGACTGGAGTAATGATGCTAAAAATTCAGCTTTGAAATCACAGGAACAAATTACATTTTATAATATGTTCAAATAGAAAGCAGTCATTTTAAATAGTAAAACAAATGCAGGAATATTGAGCAGAAGAGACTTATTTAAAAAAAAAACATTAAAAACTTATTGTTAAAAAACGTTTGACTGGTAGTGTAATATGACAAATTCATATAAATGAAAATAATTTATAATGAGAAACAAAGTTCATTAGTCGTCTAATGAAATACCCCACTGTATATCTAGCTGTAACTTTCAGTTTTGACTAATATTTCTTACTTGCATCTCTGATCCTGGTGAGTACTTCACATTCATCTTGCCTATATCATAACTTTGGCTGAAATGCAGATCAAGAATATATGCATGGAGTAGTGTAAATACTTAATTATAGTATTACCAATTATAGTATAGTATTACTAAAGTTAAACAAAATTTTAAAATGCACTAAAATACAAAACAATTACTTTAAATTGTAATAATATTTTACAGTATAACTGTTTTTACTGTATTTATGATCAAATAAATGCAGGCTTGGTGAGCATAAGAGATTTCTTACTGACCACAAGCTTTTGAACAATAATGTTTATTACAGATATCACTACCTTAGCCAAAATGTGCTCTCTTCATGCTTTCCCTGGCTGTAAGTGTCGATCCCAAAGTTGTAACAGAGGAGAGAGAGATAACCAGTCTAAAGGAAATTTCACAAAAGAGTGTTTTCATTTCCTTTTTATAGTTTGCATTTTCTAAATCTCACTCTCAAATCAGATTAAAAAAACAATGACACCACTTGACACGCTGACAGCAACAGTTTGTTCACCTCTTTAGGAAGACGAAGAAGCATTTCTTTACATCGCTGTATGCATGAAACTGCCTCTTGATGTTGCCCTTGTGAAACTGCCTATTGAGACAAAAGAAAATATTTTTTAAAAAAGTAAACATTTTGTGTAAACTGTAAAAACACTGACGCAATCTGCTAACTCTCTCAAATAATTAATATTTGCATTTGAGTATGCACATTTGATCCAGTGGTTTTAGAGTAATCAGACATTAATTTTAAGCTTCATAGTCAATGGGCATGCTAAGCAATCTCTGCTCACAGATTCAGCTTGATATGACAAAACCCGCAGCAAGTCTTTCTCTATGTCTCCCTTTGGTGTGTTTATATCTTCTGCACAATCTCCACTGGAAGTGAGTCTGCTGTAAAGAATCTCCAGGCTCTGTGAAAGTAGCATATTCTTAGTTTCTTATTCTTAAAACCTCTACTAATAAGAATAATAATCATTGGTTTTTTCAATGTTCCAATATCCACTGGCTGCATGTCTAACATATTTATTTATTTTTGCATACACTACCAGTCAAAAGTTTTTGAACAGTAAGATTTTTAATGTTTTTTTAAGTAAGTCTGCTCACCAAGCCTGCATTTATTTGATCAAAGTACAGCAAAAACAGTAAAATTCTGAAATATTTTTACTATTTAAAATAACTGTTTCCTATTTTAATATATTTTAAAATGTAATGTATTCCTGTTATTTCAAAGCTGAATTTTTAGCATCATTACTCCAGTCACATGATCCTTGCTGTCCAAAAATATTTATTATGTTGAAAAAAGCTGAGTAAAATGGGGTTTTTTTAGGTTTCTTTGATGAATATAAAATATAAAAGAAAAATAAAAGTAAAAAAAATAATAATAAAAGAAATCTTTTGTAACATTATAAATGTCTTTATCATTACTTTTGATCAATTTAAAGCATCCTTGCTGAATAAAAGTATTAATTTTTATAAGTCACCCCCCCCCCAAAAAAAATATAAATAAAAAATTATACTGACTTTTGAAGCTTTTAAATGGTGTAGTATATAATGTTACAAAAACCTTTTATTTCAAATTATCTTTGAATCTTTCTTTTCGCCAAAGAATCCTGAAAAAAATTTATTGATAATAATAATAATAAATGTTTCTTAAACAGCAAATCAGGATCATGTGACACTGAAGACTGGAGTAATGATGCTAATAAATTAACCTTTGATCACACGAATGAATTACATTGTAAAATACATTCAAATAGAAAAGTTATTTAAAATAGTACAAATATTTCAAAATTTACTGTTTTGTTGTTCTTTGGATCAAATAAATACAGGATTGGTGAGCAGAAGGGACTTCTTTAAAATACATTACAAACCTTATTGTTCAAAAAATTTTGACTGGTAGTGTACATGCAAATATATATATATATATATATATATATTTGTCTTAATAGTGCGATTGCATCCATACTGTACATACATTGACAGCAAGGCTCAAAAAATCATCAGCAGCTTTGGGTTGTTTGGAATCAAGCCATGTTCTTCCTGTTTTACTTGCCATCTGAGGAAGACATTTAGAGATATGCTGATGATACACGGGGCAAGTTTTTGAACAATGTTGCCAGGCAACTTTGGGCAATTTTGCTGTCCACTGGCAACCAGGTGAGACACAGGGCCCACCACTGATGTAAATTATCCAGATAGAAATTTGTTATCAATTCTCAATGGAAACAAGCCCAAGCAACACTGCTCAAAAAAAGTTGCCGGGCAAAATTGCTCAAAGCGTTGCTCTGTGTATCATCAGCCTTAGAGTTATGTGCACAGTATTAAAATAAGCCAGAAACAAATTATAAAAAATAACAAATCTACTGCTGGACAAGCTTAATAGTTGCTAAGCTCCTGGAAATAGTGAGCAAAAATAGATTTCACTAACCAGTATCTGCTTGCGAACAATATTCTCTGATGGGTTCTCAGGCCCGCATAAATACAGCAGTCTGCATGCCACATGACGCACTAAAACATGTGCAGGGAGTTAAACAAATTTGTAGTTTAATAAATACTTGACATCTGTGCAAACATCTGGAAATAGACTTTTAAACTTTCTTTTGTTGGTACAGGAAAAAACTATATGACAGAACACAGAAAGACAGATGGATTGACAGATACACAGATACATTAATAGAGAGATACAATAAGACCTTTGGCCTTTTGCTCTTCTGTAATAGTTGAGCCACCACGTTTGGTCACAGCCCAGTTCCACAGCTGTATGGCGATTTCCTCCATCTACAACATATTGTAACATTTATTAAAAATTAAACCACAATTCTCCTAAGCTTTGTGTCACTATTTCAAATAAATAAATAAAAATAAGTACGAGAAAAAGACTTCGCCACATAAGAAAAAAAAATAACACATGATCTCTTGTGGCTTCCGTAGATTTTAACTAAGGTGGGCATTGCACACCTGTGAATCCTGTAGTTTTCCTGCTCCATCTAGAGTTGAAATCGCTTTAAAGAGAGTCTCAATCACCTCATCCAAATCTGAACTGATCTCTCTGTGGAGAAGTTTCTCTGACAGGTCTGTGAAAGATAACACGAAGCAGTTTCAAGTACTGTGCTAAATCACTTCATGACAAGGTAAGCTGAAATAATTAAAACAGATAATACTAAAATTACTAATAATATTCATAAGAGATCAATTATTTTATAAATGTGGGTAATAGCTAATCACTGACGAAGCTAGCTAACGTTACCACATATCTTCCACTTGCCACAAAATAGATTCTTACTTTTTACATCGACAAAAAACTGCTCCATATTACGCCACAGAAGACAAAACGTCGAAAAATGCTATTTTAAACTAAGTAATTTATTTTGTCAGTATTTTCTGTTTGTCAGCGACAGAAACACGACCCCTCGCGACCGTCCACCGCCAAGAAAACGCACGGGGACGCGCTGCAGTACGGATGTAATACTGCGGTATGACCACAAGGTGGTGTCTCACACTCGGTTATGTATTTAAACTCTCATTCACAGCTCCCTCACATCTTTCACATTCAGATTTAAGAAACTTTATTGGCGTGATAAAACAAATCCTATCATTGCTACAACAATAAAATTAATTATAAAATAAAATAATTTTACTAACTTTTTAGTAACATGTGAGATTAAAATTTGCGTTGTGCAAAATAATAATAATAATAATAATAATAATAATAATAATAATAATAATAATATAAAATATATCAGCTGTAAATCAAAGATAAGAACTTTAAACGGATAACTACTCCTTTCAAGCGATCACAGCTGCAGTATATTCAGAACTGTCAACTCTATCCTGTTGAAGGATTTGGGCATAATGGTATAATAGCATTGTTTAAGCATAATATTCATCACCTTCTGGTAGTTAGAACCTCATTCACCCCCAAGAAAGTATGTGTTGATAACACTGGCGTTTTTGTTTTAACAGGGGAGGTCATTGTTGAGCTGAAGGAAAGAGCTCAAGCTGCGTACACAGAATCGCTCGTGGACTCTCTTATTGTGTTCACTGCACTAGATTCAAAAATAAGATGTCTTAAAAGCCCACTCCTCTCGGTGCTCGGCTTCCAGCAATTGTTTCTGCCTGGCTCTTATCTAGCCACTGTGCTGGCCTGAGGGAAACTGTGATCAGTTCAGAGGGCTTGATTGCACAGGAGAAAGAAAAAACAAACATGATCCCTATGACATGTGGTCAGAGAGATGCACACAAGATTTCCTAAAGTCTGATACATAAATAATATAAAAATAATAACAAACAGGCATATTTATACATTTGTGCCAGATTCAGAAATACCTCGCCGCACAGTTCTACTTTGGGATGAAAGGTCGTTAGTAAGCTGAATGCTCTTGTGTAGCATGATTATTGTATAACTATGAAATTATCATGAAATCATAAACATTACAATTAATAATAACATGGTTATTTAAATTTGTTTTCTATAGTATTGATTTTATATATATAAAACATTGCAAAAAATGTTTTTTGAAAATCACACCTCATCAAAAATAGGACAAAATAACTAGTTTCTTAACTATTTTTTTAAAATAAATAAATAAATAAATATTTTATTCCACAAAGACACTGCAGAATAAACTATGATTTATAAGTGACATCCAACTTCATCAAAATTAGGTTGAAATGACTAAATCCTTAACATTAGCTGCTTGTTTCTTTAAATTATTTACTTTTTGTATTGTATAATAATACTTTTATATATATAAAACATTGCAAAAAAAGGGTTTATGAAAACCACACCTCATCAAAAATAGGACAAAATAACTAGTTTTATAACTAGTTTTTTTTAAATAAATAAATAAATAAAATATTTTATTCCACAAAAACATTGCAGAATAAAATGATTTATATAATTTATATAAATATGACATCCCACTTCATCAAAATTAGGTTGAAACGACTAGATCCTTGACATTAGCTGCTTGTTTGTTTAAATTATTTAAGTTTGTATTGCATAATATAATAAGGGTTTGTTTAAATTATTTAAGTTTGTATTGCATAATATAATAAGGGTTTATGAAAATCACACAGAATAAAATATGAATTATATAACTTATAGAAATATAAGTGCCATCCCACTTCATCAAAATTTGGTTGAAATGACTAAATCCTTAACATTAGCTGCTGTTTCTTTGAATCACAGAAGTAAACTGTTATCACTGGCTCTTACATGATCACATTAATCACACTATCCTCCAATCAATGGGAAGAAAATCTCATATCTCATTAACCTTTCGCCTCGTCAGTGACAAACTGTAATAAACTGCAATACAATTTAATTTCTGTTTTAACATCCTGTGCATGACTTAGATGAAAGGACATGAATGGACAATGCCTTGCCGTACGTTGCGGGGAGCATGTCCCCATTTGTAGCATCAAAAAGACAAACTGTCGGTGGTGCATCCCATGGGGTGTTGGAAGGTGAAAAGAAGCCCCGTGATTATTTACTCTGATATAAAATTAGCAGCACATCCTGTTGCTGAAGTTAAAAATAAACCCTGTAAATGTTTTTCCAAGGTATTTTGACTGATATGTTATCAGACAATGCCTGTTTACCTTTGCACCTAGATATTTTAGGGACTGCTGGGGTTTGGGAGATTTTTAGTTTAAAACAGTGGTGAAAACCTCTTAACATTCATAAAAGGCATTTAGGTGGGATATTTCACTCAGATTAAATAAATAATTTAATCAGACAAAAACACCACAAACATTCACTATTGCTAATAAAAAAAAATCTTAATCGATATTTGTAGGTCAAAGCAGGAAAAGTGCGCGGAGTGAGTTAGGAGTATCGCTGCAGGGTTACTATGGTGACGTTGCGTCCTTCCGTCCCAGCTTCACTCATATAAAGCCTTGGAGAGGGAAAACCCTAGCAGAAAAGCCAAAGGCAGTGGCGTGTGGTTTATCAGTCGATTGGCATTAGCTCTTTTCGTCGTTATATTATTGTTAGTCCGTCTAGTTTTTGACATTTCATTCACTCAGTTGTAGGAAGGAAAAGCAAACGTCGCACCTGCCCTCGGGAGTAGTTTGGAGCTGCTCAGTTTGCGTACCGGGGCAGGCGCAGTACCATGCGATACCTTTACAGTCACTGACAGACTACGAGAGGTGTTTTCATTCCAGAGGCATCAGTGAAAGAACAATTTCTGTCATATCAACGGGAACTATACACCAGAAGAGCTTACAGTAACTTAATTGGACTATTATAGCCACAACTAAATACACAGTGACAGCTGACTGAACGGAATATACTTAGGAACGGTATTTTAACGGACGAAATGAGTCCTGTTCAAACCTCAGTCAAAGGCTTCATCACTTTTCAGCTGCTTCTTAATGTCTTCTCAAGTGGTAAGTTGCGCTGTTTGTCATTTTACTGCGCGTAAAGTGAACTTTTTTGTGGGCTGCTGTTGTACAGATGCGGTTTGAAGTTCACTTGTTAACTTTATGGGCATTAACTGATCTGTATGTAAATGGATGAAAACAAATGTGAACCTGGACCACAAAACCAGTCATAAGGATAATTTTTTTGAAACAGAGATTTATACATAATCTGAAAACTGAATAAATAATCTTTACATTGATGTGTGGTTTGTTAGAATAGAAAAATATTTGACCAAGAGACAACTATTTGAAAATCTGGAATCTGAGGGTGCAAAAAAATCAAAATATTGAGAAAATCACCTTTAAAACTGTCCAAATGAAGTTGTTAGCAATGGATATTACTAATGAAAAATTACGTTTTTATATATTTATGGTAGGAATCTTGCAAAATATCTTCATGGAGCACGATTTTTACTTAATATATAGATGATTTTTGGCATAAAAGAAAAATCGATAATTTTGACCCATACAATGTATTTTTGGCTATTGCTACAAATATTCCCATGCTACTTAAGACTTTTTGTGGTCCAGGGTCACAAATGTGGATGTAATGATTAAAAGCATATTAGAGTTGTGCCATAATGATATTACATAACTTATCTGATGCCACTGAATTATCAGTCAACAGTTTATTGATAGTTCTGATGTTAAGCTATTTTCCTCTTAGAAAACGTATTACAATAAGCTATTTCCGATAGTCTATTTTAAATTGAAGGTCTTAATTACTCAATTAATTACTTCAAGTACTTCAGTAATTAAAGTCAAATTAAATGTATGGGAACAAATATGATGTCTTTTGATAGAGTGATGAATTTTTTACACCCTTTTTGTACTAGACGTCTTATCTGAAGGCATTAAATTTACAGATGTGATTTTATATCAAGTTCATTTTATAGAAATATTACAATTAATACTTTTTTTTTTTTACTTTGACGTCATTGGCTGTGTTTCTCAAAACTAAATGAGCTGCCTATAAATTTGTTTTAATTTGTCTTTTGTGCATTGTAAGAACCTATTTTGGGGTCCAAATTTTTTCTTAGAGCTGTCTTAGAGTCTGAGACCCAGCCATCAGCGCTCAATTAGAAAGCAGGAGGTGATCTAACCCTGCTGGGGCTTAAATTCTTTTACTGACGTTTGCTCATTTTTCTGGGGACCCCAATCATTTCGAGGACCCCCCAATCACCACAGCTAATGATGAAGAACAGTAGGGCAGTGAGCGCCTCTTGCATTCCTCCATCGTCTGGGACTAGTTGGTTATTCCAAGTCACTATGTGACACACATTGTGTTTGAAATATCAGGTGTGTTTTTGATAACATTCAAAACAATTTATTGTGAATAGCTAATATGGGCACATCTCCAGTTTTAGTGTTGTTCTGAATATGTGTTTATAAGAGAAAGTATATTGTTGACTTTTGGCTGCTTGGACTTCTGGCTGCATCTCCTTATAAACAAGATGGATAGTAAAAGATGGATGCCATTGTTCATTGTGACATAGCATTTGTGCACTACAGATACAGGTCTTCCTCCTGCTGTCCAAACAAACAGCAGCTCTTACTCTGATCCAAACAGAGGAAATACTGCCCCCCCCATGACTTTTTGGGTCTTCAAGCTTTGTCTACAAGGTCTCCAAGTAGATTTCCTTCGCTGTCCTCGCGCCGAGCGTGGGAAAGACACATGAAGGAAGCGGATGGAGTGGCAGGAGGCACCCTGGAATTGTTCTGGCGGTAGAGGTCACGGAAATGTGACACGCTACCTGAGTAAAGATTCCTTCCCCAGACTTCTTGCTTGCTCCTCTACTCCAAGTGTGTCAGTCGCCCCACCTCAAGACAATGGTAGAGCGGAAGAGCATGCCATTATATTTTATATGTCAGGAATGTATGGTTAATCCATTAGTCAAAAATAGGCCATGAAGATTAGCCGTTTGCCACTTTTCTTCTGTCATGTTATCGAATTTGTGGCGGTAGACTGTGATTATGATATGTCTTGTGATCTTGGGATTGCTTAAGATTAAAAAAAAAATCAGCTGAAACTGACAGTACATGAGAAATACGAAGTGAGTCATAGCCACTAGTTCAAACTCAGCACTAGATCTACAGATTGGACTTTGGAGAAGTGAAACACATTTTGAATTGGCTGTTAGAAGTTACTTACAGGAATGAGAAGGATTAAGGATAAAGTCTGTTTTAAGTAAGAGAAATATCCAATAATGCTGCTGTGCAGAGAGATATAAGCCATCTTGAAACGATCCAGATATTGCCCAGGGCTCTGTTTTCAAATTTTGCTGGACCATTTAAAGGTTAAAATACTTCAGGAATTTTACACATCTGAGAACCCTCTGCATTGCATTACTTTCCAAAACTCACTCGCTGAATACGTGCTAGCTAACTCGTGCTTGCTCCTTTAACATTACAACATTGCAGTAGTACAACATTTCATTACTGGCTTGACAAATTAGGTCTGTTTCATGTTGCATGCATAAGCAGCAGGTAAGCAGAGCATAACTGCAGGCACATTCTGTGCTTTCAGTCTGGAAGCGTTTAGGCTGCATAAAAGAGATATGGATCTATACAGAAAATAAAACGTTGCCTGATATTTTGATAACGGAGATAAATTTTACATTTTTGGTTATCGGGAGTCGGCCATCGAAAACTATCGCAATCTTAAAAGTTGTTACATTTTATTTGCATAAGGAAGGTGAAACACATTTTAATTCAAATGATAATTTATCTAAACAGATAAGAACTTGTGCATCAAGCTTGACAGACATTTTGGAGTAGATTGTATGTTGCTTTATAAAAGCCTACTGTATCTTGCAAATGACAAACCTGTTAATAGTACATTTTAATTAGTATTCTGCTGAGTTCAGTACACTTTGTATAGTCAAAATAGGTTTAGTACTGAAACTATACTTGCACCTTGCTATGCAGAACTTTTTCAAGCAGTGTAAATACAGTAAACTGTTAATATGGGTGGCAAAATAATTATTTGAACATGTACTATATAAAGTAGTGCCTGGGTTAAACTTGCATAATGCAAGTTTTTTTCTGGATTACATTTTATTTTCCAGGCTCAGACAGAACAGTAATGTTCCTTCTGAGCAGCCGTTCAACAGCAGTGCATGTTGGGAGGAATACAGTAGGTAGGGGTCAGCCAAGTGCAATTCAAGCTCATCCAGTCATCCCACAGCGGCAGGGTGGTGCGCGAGCATAGACTGTGCCGTCTTTCTTTCGCTTTCATTATTTCTGGCTTGTTTGCTTGTTTGCTCTCTATGTATTTGCAGTTTTATAATTGCAGTCAACATTATAGAGATAAAACCATTGCTATATTTCAGTATCCACACCAACAAAATAATAATTATTATTATTACCGATAAAGACGCGATATGGACATCCCTATTCTCATCGAAATTATTTTAAAAACTTTATAGTTTATAATTATAGTTATCATCCTTAGAGTGCACAGGGCTTTAGTCAGACAGCCAAAAAAAGCCTCAGGCGGTGTGCTTTGGAGACTTTCATGTACCATGTTTTAGTTATGGGTTATTTCCCCCAAATTTGTCTTTTCTCTTTGATACACTACTTAGTGAATTTACAGACCATGATGGCTGTTCATGTTGCGTTATATTGCAATTTCAAGGAGAATCTCCGGCATGAAGTATAACACAATCCCCTGAGCTCCAGAACATATTGTTGAAGCTTATGGGATTGAAATCCACTTACGCAGACTATTTCAAGGTTTCACCATATTCCATGGTTTGGTCAAATATGATCAAAATTACCACTCAGCGTAGCCAACAGTTGTTTGTTTAATTTACCATCTTATTTCTTTTTTCATACAAGTTGTGTTTATGTGTGTTGGGACTCCACCATCCAAAGACCAATCCAGGAACTAATAAAAATGCATTCTCCATTGCTGTTGTCTTAACCTTGCGGCTTGGCAGGGAGCAGTAGTTGTAGCAGAGGGACTTGCAATAAGAGAACACTTCAATGAATGAGAAAGCAGGCAACACAGTTGGAGGTGTAGTAGCAAGTTCTTTGGAGGGTGGTCTCTAGTTTTGTTTAAGAGTTTACCCTTCAGTCTGCCATCAGCTCCTTGAACATCTTGTGAATTTGTTTTACTGTTGTTTGTGTGACAGACTGGACCAGTGATCCAGTCTGACTGTATATTACATGATTTATGATATAAAGTATATAGATGATGTAATGAGGGAAAATGTATGGTCACAGTATCTCTTATTATACAGTTGAAGTCAAAAGTTTACATACACCTTGCAGAATCTGCAAAATGTTAATTATTTACCAAAATAAGA
Source organism: Cirrhinus mrigala (assembly GCA_036247105.1). Taxonomy (NCBI): domain Eukaryota; kingdom Metazoa; phylum Chordata; class Actinopteri; order Cypriniformes; family Cyprinidae; genus Cirrhinus; species Cirrhinus mrigala. The sequence continues at coordinate 9,968,203 of CM070020.1, read as the reverse complement.
GGGATCATACAAAATGCATGTTATTTTTTATTTAATACTGACCTTAATAAGTTATTTCACACAAAAGATGTTTGCGTATAGCCCACAAGAGAAAGTAACAGTTTCATTTATAAAAATGACACCGTTCAAAAGTTTACATACACTTGATTCTTAATACTGTGTTGTTACCGGAACAATCCACAGCTGTTTTTTTTTTTTTGTTTAGTGATAGTTGTTCATGAGTCCCTTGTTTATCCTGAACAGTTAAACTGCCCGCTGTTCTTCAGAAAAATCCTTCAGGTCCCACAAATTCTTTGGTTTTCCAGCATTTTTGTGTATTTGAACCCTTTCCAACAATGACTGTTTGATTTTGAGATTAATTTTTTTCACACTGACCACAACAGAGGGACTCATATGCAGCTATTGCAAAAGGTTCAAATACTCACTGATGCTCCAGAAAGAAAAACGATGCATTAAGAGCCAGGGGTGAAAACTTTTGAACAGAATAAGGATGTCTACATTTTTCTTATTTTGCCTAAATATCATATTTTTTCCATTAAGTTCTTACTTGCATGTTTCCCAGAAGCCAAAATAAGTTCAGTTTACCCTGATCTTTAAATTCAAAAAGTTTTCACCCCCCCGGCTCTTAATACATTGTGTTTCCCTCTGCAGCATCAGTGAGCATTTGAATCTTGTGTAATAGTTGCATATGAGTCAGTCATTGTTGGAAATAGTTTTGACTTCAACTGTGTGTCTGCTTAAATAAAAAGATATTCAAAAAATCTAGTATTTATAGAGGTTTACACATCCCAGAAGGGTATTTTGTCTTCTTACAGGCAAGAAATGATTGTGCAATTGGTCGCGTGCAACAGTTGCCTGACGTTTTGGTTCAGTGCCCATGGACATGATTACTATTGTTTTACATTATTTTTATTTATTAAGAAGCCTTCGTTGCTTGTAAAGCTTTGGAATCACAATGGATACTGTAGCAAGGTTAAATGATTAATACATTTCTATTGTTGTGTAAGCCCAAAAAAGATTCCGTTTGCCCCATCCTCAGAGACTGCTTTACCGGCACTGTGCATCAGATGGGTGGACGGGAAGCACAGGCAGTCTTGTACCAGCCGCAGAGTAGGGAATTCCGCATATTATGACCAACGCTTACTGGGCAGTGGCAGGATTTCCTCTCTACAAAAGACAGTACACAAGTAAATTGAATTAATGTATAAAAAAAAAAAAAACCTCAAGCATCAACTGACTTCATAAGCTTTTTAACATTCACCAGGGATCAATGACACATTATGTTTGCTGAACATTTTTTTTTGTCAAAAAGTTTCATAACACAGTGCTGATATAATTTATAGTTCTCCAGATGTCAGCTTTCCATGAAAAACCCACACATCATTTCAGAGTGCTTTTCAACATTTAAATCATCTTTGTGAAGACTCCACCGTCTCCTCTGCTCTTCTGGACACCTTCTCTCTTTTGATCAATTAGGACGCCATGATTGACTGATTTTATGATTGTAGAAGGCCAGGAGGAGCACAGCCTTTGACAGTGACCTCTCTTTTACATGTTCCCACGAGAGGCACGTAGCCTAATCATACTGAAAATGACAACCCACGTAGCATCCGCGCTGTGTTTTTCCCATTCATCCATGGTTGTCTTTTATTTTTAATAGGCTTTAATGGAAACCAGGTCCCAGGCCCCTTGAAGCACCACAACAAGCCTCATTTTTGGCATTTTTCAGTCTCTGTGCTGGAGGAATGCAGCACACAGCTGGCGGAGAGGGGGGCAAAATGCCGCACTGAGGTCAGCGCTGGGCAGACATCAGGGGCAGGTGGGGGTCTGTGTGCTGTGGGAATACGTGGGTGTACCGGGACAGAGACAAGAGGTTTTTATGAGAAAGTACTCTTCTTAAGTGGGCTGCTGGGGGCCCCTGCTGAACAGGGCAGCTGTGAAGACAGCGAGAGTTGTTGGGTGTTATAGGATGTGATTCAGCGCTCGTGTTTGTGTGTAGGTGTACATCTGTGAACGAGGCTTCGAGAGAAATTAACAATATGTGGATGTCAGCAGGAATCAATAATTCTTGTGAAAATGTTTTTGGCATCAGACCAAAGCTTCTGTGTGGTAAACACACATTTGAAAGTGGCCAATAAAGTTACTCTTCTCTCACTTTAAATGTACAGTGTGAGCAGCATCTTCTTGTAACTCTGATGTAATAGATTAAGATGTACAGTGTTTCTAAAACATCCCGATGACTCATAAAACATGTGGACAAAATGTACAACATATGAGCTTTAGGAAATTTCATGATGAATTGTGTTTGTCTGAGACGGGAGGTGGAGCTGCATAAAGTTACTGACACCAATTGTTCTGCAGCTTTTTGTCATGATTCATGATTCAAGACATCAACATTATAGCAAAGACATTTTTAATGTGCGTTTTGTTTTATGTGTACATGTAAATATGAGAGAATCACCATAGGGGAGGGTATTTTTTTGACTAGGACAGCTGTGGTTATGTCTGGTTATGTCTGGTTATGTCTCCTCTGGGCAGAGGGTAGTTTCAAGCTGACAGAGGTGTGTACTTTGTGTGAAAAGCTCCGGTTACATCCGCTCCCCTTAACTAACCTTGGACTGTGAAACAACAATGATGTTGAAGCATACTGAGAGGAAGTTCATATTAAGTGGTAGTGTTGGTGTGGTAAGTTAATTCTGTGAATGCAGCTGTGTTTTAGAGTCATGTGGGGTGAGATATTGGTCAGATGTGACTACATGAGTAACTTAAATGTCAGTATTTATTAGTACGCGTGTCTGACAGAAAGTGAGAGTGAAACTAATATGGATGCAGATGAGAAGTAAGTGAACATTGTGTAATGCCATTATTGTTCTGATAATGATTCATTTTAGCTTGTGTTTTGGACACATGCTGTATTACAGAACTTTCCGATCTTAAATCTTAAGTTAATAGCTAACGGTTCTGAATGAGGTTCAAACTCAAATTTTTACCAGAAGTATTATGTGTTGTTAATGCACTTTGTAACTTGAAATGGTGACTTAAAAATGAGATGCACATGCGTGAGGCACTGAAAAATCAGGATGTCTGCAAATGCATAGAAAAACTGGAAAAGTGAACCCGTCCACCCAAAAGATGTACTTCTGAGTTGCTTTTTCATGTGCGCTAAATGGTCGTCTTTCATCTTTGCACTACGTCTCGATGCATTTTAGTGTCCCACGCATGAGCGTTGTGTTTTTAAGATCGAAAAACTGGTGTTAGACTCACACCAGCAAAAACCAGCTTGGACCAGAATGAAACTTCATGCTGATCTTCGATTCTATTGTTCACAAGGGAGATTTCCCAGAAGGCTGTTCTTATAACAAAAAAATCTAAATAAAACAATAAAAAATAGTTTTTGCCTGGCAACAATTACAATGTCACAACAGAAAGCGTTCAGGGAGCAGGTTCAAAAGAAGGAAATCGCTTATGAGACGAATGTCACCCGTCCTGGGCAGCAGAGGGAATGATACAGCTTCCTGTCCCGAGCGTACTCATGGCTCCTATCATCAGCTTTACCTGGCCCCAGACCAGCAGTGAACCTTCACTGTAATAATAGCACACAGAAGAGATCTCAAGAGATCTGAGATAAATGAAGCTCTTCATCAGAGTATAAAAAGGTGGCATTATGCAAAGGGCAGAAAATAGGGATTGACTGATGTGAAGGATGTGTTTAAGGACATCTGATTCATCTGGGTCTGCCTTGTTCTCTTACACACATGCTGACAGAGGTGACCCCTCCGTGGGGGGCACAGCTGTACCTCTGGCCTCCCTTCTCTTGTCTAGAGTGTACACACATGCTCAAACTCATTGTTTCCACATCTCTGCCAGCTTAAACTGCAGAGTAGACTGCACTGAGCTGGATTGTGGAAAGGCTATTGCTTAACATTCTGAATCAGAATCTCCAAATCACACTGAAATGCTTTTTGTCCTTCTTTTGAGTGTTCCATTAGTGGTTTGCTTAACCAAAGTTTAATCTGTTGCTTGTATTGCAATTCACCAGAAAGAACTGTAATTCACATCTTGTATTACTGAACAAAAAGTCTGTCATCTTTACTTGGAAACTTGTACACTTGTTGCAGTGTTACTGTATTCGAGGCTGTAGATTTGACCACTCTGTGGCTTTTGTGGCATGCACTTGTGATGTTAGTGTGTCACTGATTGTGTGTTGTGCTTTACTGTGTTTTCTGTAGGGTTGGTAGAGGGATCTCGTCTGCATGATCCACAGCTGCTTCCTGCCGGAGACACACACCTTCAGCATGTTGGTGGCAAACTCACACTCATCTGCAGGTACTGTCTCCATCTGGTGTCCCATGTCACACAAACACACACAGAATTTTCTAAAATCTAAAAATGTTAATTTTATTGATGGTATACCAGTAAGCAATTCCAGTATTCTGACAGAAGAATTTAAACTTAATTCAGAATATCATAAAACTACTAAATTATTTTAAATAGCTCTGCTAAAACCATCAGAAATTTATTATTTTATGAAACTAAGAAGAAACTAAGTCATACAGATTTGGAACAGCATGAGGATAAATGACATTGTAAATGAGTAAATGAATTTTTAGGGTAAAAATTTTTGGGGTAAAACTTCTCTTTAATTCCATATAAGCACTTAGGTGGCAGCTGGTGTATATCCGAGCACACTGATCTCACACCGTAACTCATTAAAACTAAACTCGTTTGCTTTTGCTTTGACATGGGGTGAGAGGCTCTCAGAGTGTAGTATAGTCTAAAAATAGCTTTGTCATCCAAATGTAGTGGAAACAGAAGGGGACGGGGGCTTCTGAAACATACACATTTAGACTCTGAGAGAGCATTGCATGCTATTGCAGTCATGAGAGGAATGCTGACCCCGAAGAAGCTTGACTAATGTACCGCTTCCCTAGAAGGCCGTGTGAGCCAGAAGCTGATACTGTCTTTGGCTCTGGACGGAGATTTGAGAGTGAAGTTGCATGACCCATCAGGCAGCAACAGTATGTGAGATATGTCTGATTCTCCACTGGGGTCCTTTAGAAGTGCCCTTTTAAAAACAAACACTGTTTGAAACATGTCATTTGGACACTTCATGCATTAAATACCTGTTCCCGTGTGAAAGTGGGACACTAACACTGAAACTTTCCAAAATAAACCATTTGAATATGCTGGAAATATGGATGAGGAATCTGACATGCTCACTTGCAGTAATTTAGAAAGAGCTCTTGAAACTTTTAAAGGAGACCTATTATGCCCCTTTTTACAATTTGTAATATAAGTCTCAGGTGTCTCCAGAATGTGCCTGTCAAGTTTCAGCTTAAAATATTCCACAGATCATTTATTATATTGTTTTGAAAATGCCTATTTTGAGTGAAAGCAGAAACACGCTGTTTTCGTGCATATCTCTTTAAATCCAAATGAGCTGCTGCTCCCCGCCCACTTTTCCAGAATAGGACTGTGCCTTTACAGCTCATACCTCAGATACTCTGCTAAAAACATCTGTTTGGTTTTGTTTATTATGCCTATCGCATTGAAATTATGCATTTTAAACCATATTAGTTTAAACTTCAGACATATGTTTTTCTGAGTAAACACGTCCAAAGCATGCATGTGAGTACTAAACTAAGTTCTCTTTCATGTCTTATTGCACTTAAATTGTCAAATGCACACAAGTTTATGTTAAAAACACACATGAATTACAAAAAAAATCAGTTATGTCTGTGAAGGTAAACAGCTGGGAAGAAATCGCATATTTATATTATATCTGTGTGGCAGCGGCGTAATATACAGTAATTAAATCAATAAATCCACTGCTCTCTGGGACTCTAACTAGTGTTTTGTGCTCATCTGTGCTGCCAAAGACAGAACAGTTAGCATTCTTTGCTCAAACTTTCACCATGCGTTAAAACTGGTACACTGATGTTGCTTGCGAAAACAAAATGACAGCGCTGTGTTTGGCAGCTTGCAGATTAATGGGCGGCAATATTATAATAAAATTCCTATGGCACGGGGGATTGAAATCTGACATGTTCGATTTTTCACATGCTCGCAGAGAAAGGCTTATCGAAATAAATTACTGGGTTGTTCTTTTTCACGTTTTCTGGGTTGGTAGATGCACTGTGGACCCGATTATAGCACTTAAAAGCAGAAAAAGTCAGATTTTCATGATATGTCATCTTTAAAACAAATGTGATCAGGAACCACAGAAACATCATCCAATGGAGGATTTGTTTTAAACCAGTATTTCTATAAACCCTCCCTATGCATAATTCTAAAGTTATGCTGAGGATGCTAATCAAAAACATCTGCTGTTGATTTACTTCAGTTACTTTTAGGATTATGTCAGAGTAAACTAAAAGAGGCTGCAGGATGTGTTTGTATGTGGTTGGTGGTATAATTTTCCTGATTTTGTTTTTAAGTTCTGTAATATATGTCATAAAGGGCTAAAAATCAAATGTTATGACAACAGATACTCTCTGCAATGATTATTTAATCTGGCAGGCCTACTTGCCTATGAAATTGTCCTTATTGTTGCTGATGTTTTGTTTATATGGTGTGACTTACATTAGGGGATCGACTTCCCTGCACTGGAGGCTGGCTAACAGAAATGTGTCTACGGTACTGATTGAGCCGTGTGAGGAGAGAATGCACAAGCACTGCAGCAAACTGGTCGTACACAACCTCACTCACACCGACACTGGCTTCTACACATGCAGTCATCAAAAGTCTAACAATCATAAGGTGTCCACATATGTTTTTGTTAAAGGTAAGATAATAAGAATACTTACTAATGTATTTAGCATAGACCCAGAGATTGTAAAAAATTGGTTTAGTAACGGTAATGTGCATTTGGTTACTAATGGCCCTTGGCCCTTTACTTCCAGTTAACTGCCAGAAAAGATTTTAAGGTCTCTCTGTGTGAAACAGGACCTGGTATAACTCCAATCCATTTGAAAAGCTTGAGATTTAAAAAAGAAGTGAAGTAATGAGAAACTTCACCTCATTGTAGACCTCACTGAAACTACAACAAAGCCATAAACCTGTTAGCAGGGCAATGGAGCTAGTAGCTATGCAGCAATGACTGCGCTCACTTAGAAGATTTGAATCACTGACAACTGGACCGTATATATGCATTGTTCAAGCTGTCATAAGACTAGTAAATAGAAAATCAGTGACACAAAAAAGGAAGGATTTTTTTTAAAATTAAGCTGGATGTCTTTAGAGATGGAAACAGAGTTTGATTGTTCTGGAAGCCTGGTCTTTGATCATTTCCTGTTTGGGCTTCTGTTTGGAGTCTTCCTGTGTCTCCCGACAGCTAAGCTGTTAACATTTTTTGAATGTCCTGCAAAAAAGATTGTAATAATGAATTGCAGTTGCAACAGAATTTCACAGCATTGCTGTGTTTGGTTTTTAATCAAATAAATTCCGCCTTGGTGAGCACAAGAGACTTCCTTAAAAATATTCTTCAGAAAAAATCTTAACTTTTGAACAGTAGTGCATGTCCCAAAAGAGCTGATCTGCAGTTTATCTATAGCAAAGTAATAGCTTTAGCTGTTAAAATGACAGCAAAGCTCACCAAGTCTCTGACTCACCAACTGTTTTGTTTAGCAGACCTCTTCCAGTGAATATATAGCCAATTTAGTACCTGATAGTCCCCTGGTTCATCTCACTGTGTGATTCCACTGTTTATGCAAGATAAGTTTGTTTAAAAAATATATTTTATTACATGAACTCTGTCAGCACACAAAAGATCTTGTTTGTTTAATCACACCAATCTTACAGCATAGCTGGACAGTAACATTCCCTCCTGCCAAGCTGTTTCTGCTTCTTTATCCAGCAGCCTGTGTGACATTTAGCTGTTTAAAGAGAAAAATAATCTGACTTTATCTGGGATTTTTATTTGAGCCAAATATCTAGGTATTACCTGAAGTCTAAAAATGAATTGATAAAAGATTAAATACTTGTAAAAATGCCATTCATAAGTGAATTAATTAATTATGGCGTTTGTGATTGAAAAATTAGCTTTGTGCTAAGCAAACTGTTATTATTTTGTGCTTACTGTATTATTTTATTAATTTGAAATCGCAGATCACAATAATCCATTTGTGGAGGAAAACCTTTCACCACAACCGCTTTATGCATATCGGAAGGATCCTTTTTTAGTGGTCCCATGCAGAACAACGTCCCCGAATCAACATGTTACCCTTGAGACTGTGAGTATTTTTTATGTAAGAAGCACTGGTTTTACATCCACTACATGTAAAAATATTCACATATGAATTATGTGAAATATTCACACATGAAATATTCACATTATGAGAAAAGAGGATGTGTTTTGTATGATCTGACATTGAAGAATGCCTTGGACCATGGGCGTCTCAGAGTTTCTCACACCCATCAAAGCCCTGAGCGTGTGTATACAGATAGAGACAGTGTGCCATAAGCTCAGGGAAGCTCAAGGAGGCCTAAGGAGTCACTCTGTCTGCTTCCTGTAAGAACAGGAAGGTAGTGTTATGCTGTTGTTTTTCACTCAAAATAGAAACTTAGGCTATAAATAAAACACTTTTTACGCATCATGTCCATAAAGACCATAGGACTATAGCTCACCAAAAAAGACTGAATAGTACATTTCTTTTTTTTAATGTTTTATTTTATTTTATTATGTATACTGGCAAGCGGCTTCTTAGAAAATATGTGAGTTTTTTCCACAGTGGCCATGTAGTGGGTCTATGGTCATTTCTCACAGTTCTTTGCTAGGGACAAACAGTTCTAAGCCAGATGGCACAGATAGTTATGTGACCTTCCTACCATTGGAAGATCTGTGGCATTCGTCCTTCCTGTTTCCTTCCTTCCCTTCTTTTCTAGCTGGGCACTTGGACTCCGAACAAACAAAAGAAGTGAAATGGGGTATACAACTCAACCATGATCCGTTTCTCACAGACAAGCTTAGCCCCTGTTTTCCTCATTACTGGATGAGCTACTAATCATGGGCCATAAAAGCTTCACACAACTTGTTTCCTTCTTCGCTGAAAGAACTGTCACTTAAATTTAAAGAAAACTTGTTAAATAAATTCTCTCCTCTTGCTCTTCAGATGAGTAGTACTATGGCAGATCATGTAAAAAGTAGGATGGAGTGGGATCCAAAAATAGGTTTCAAGTTTCCCTTGCAACCTTATGACAGTTACCATCTGATTACGTGTAAGACCAGTGTGGATGACAAACAGTTTTCATCAGACTACTTGCTCTTAAGGCTAGGTGAGTCATTTTAATTAAGGAGAAAATCCCAGTTACGCAATTGCATTTTGAAAATTACAAAAGCTTTTTTTTCATGACATAACCTAGATTCACGTTGGTACCTCTTGTTCTCTGTGCCTAGCGGTTGAGCTGAAAAACATTGCCATCAAACCAGAACGACCAAAAGTACTGGCCGGTGACACCCTAGTCCTCAACTGCTCTGCAGAGACCTCTTACAACGGCAGAATTGACTTTGAGTGGGAGTTCCATAAGGCTCAGGTGAGTTTTCAGGAGATGATAAGATGCTAAAAATGTTGGGCTTTCAGTATGAATTAATTTTCAGTATTAATTAACTTTCAGTATTAGATTAATGCTGTACACATTCAGATCAACTACCTGATTTGAACTGGCGTTATGTAAAACTCGGCCTGACATCCTCTGAACCTCCTTTCTGTGCTTTCAGATCAATCGCACTCACGCAAATAAAATGACAAGGGTACAACATGGTGAAACCTTTGTGATGAGTAACACATTAATCATTCATAATGTGACAATGGAGGACAAGGGAACATATGGATGCACTGCATCACTCGAAGAGAAGCTTCGTATTTCAACTAAAGTCACTGTATTTGGTGAGGATGCGATATTGTACCACTATCTTAATACACTTGTGCTTTTGTAGAAAAGTTTAATACATTTCATGGATTTTTTTTTGTCTGTTTGTCTCTACAGAGCATCCATTTCTCAATGTGACCCATAATAGACGCAAATTCATCTCTACTATTGAGGGTAGAAAAGTGCATTTTGAGCCACGGGTCAATGCCTTGCCCGCACCAGACAGAGTGTTGTGGTAAATTCATGCTTTTTATTTTAAAAATAAGAAATGTGACTCAAACACTATGAGAAGAATTTAATGTGTAGTTAATTTATTGTATGATTATTGTATTGATGGGTTCTGATTTTTTTCTGCTGGCAATTTGTATAGGTACAAAGACGGAGTTGCCATTACAGAAAATTCCACATGTTATGAGACAGCCGGCTACAACCTCACCATAAAACAAGTGAGGCAGAAGGATGCTGGGATCTTCACTATCGCTCTGTCAAACCAGGAGAAAGGTCTCTACAGAAACCTCAGCTACAGATTGGAAGTCAGAGGTAATGCAGACAGCCTGTATACGATCATCTGAGGGTTTTCTCTGCTTCAAGCAATACTGGGCCAAATAGTGCTCCCACAACTAAACATAAAACACTAATATAAATAGCTAACAGCACAAAATCAAATAGTTTTAGTTACATTTTAATTACAGTTGAGGTTAAAATGTACATACACCTTAAATGTTCTTTTACCAAAATAAGAGGGATCATACAAAATGCATGTTATTTTTTATTTACCACTGACCTGAATATTTCACACAAAAGACGTTTACATATAGCCCACAAAAGAAAAAATGTTGAATTTATAAAATTATCCTGTTCAAAAGTTTCTTAATACTGATTCTTAATACTGTGTTGTTACCTGAATGATCCACAAATGTTTTTTTTTTTTTTTTTTAGTCATAGTTGTTCATGAGTCCCTTGTTTGTTCTGAACAGTTAAACTGCCCGCTTTTCTTTAGAAAAATCCTTCAGGTCCCACAAATTCTTTGGTGGAAAGGGTTCAAATACACAAAAATGCTGAAAAACCAATGACTGTATGATTTTGAGATCCATCTTTGCACACTGAGGACAATTGAGGGACTCAAATGCAACTATTACAGAAGGTTCAAACGCTCACTGATTCTTCACAAGGAAACACAATGCATTAAGAGCCAGGGGGTGAAAACTTATGGAATTTGAAGATAAAAAGGGTAAATTTAACTTATTTTGTCTTCTGGGAAACATGAAAGTACCTTCTGTAGCTTCTAAAGGGCAGTACTAAATAAAAAAAATATGATATTTAGGCAAAACGTACACATCTTCATCCTGTTCAAAAGTTTTCACCTCCGGCTCTGCATCGTTCATCCTTCTGGAATATCAGTGAGCATTTAAACATTCTGTGATAGTTGCATATGAGTCCCTCAGTTGTCTTCAGTATGAAAAGATGGATCTCAAAATACAGTCATTGTTGGAAAGGGTTCAAATACACAATAATGCTGAAAAACCCAAAAAAATTGTGGGACCTGAAGGATTTTTTTGAAGAAAGAACTGTTCAGGACAAACAAGGGACTAAACAAAAAAAAACCACACAGCTGTGGATCATTCAGGTAACAACACAGTATTAAGAATCAAGCATATGTAAACTTTTGAACAGGGTCATTTTTATGAATTCAACTATTGTTTTCTCTTGTGGACTATATGTAAACATCTTTTATGTGAAATATCTTATTCAGCTCAGTACTACATAAAAAATAACATGCGTTTTGTATGATCCTTCTGATTTTCCAGATTCTGCAATGTGTATGTAAACTTTTGGCTTCAACTGTACATGTGAATAAGACCAAACAGTTTCTTTAGCAAGTTTTCTCATGTGTAGGGAGAAATAAAAGTAAGCAGATGAATTATTATAATCGTCTCAAAAGGTTCTGGAATGTGCTGTCAGAGCTGAGCTTTTGATAATGTGCTGCCCAGATTTCCCCTTAATTTTTGGGAACCTTCCATCCCACAATGTATACAAAAATTATGATCTCCTCTGGCCTAATATAAAATATTTATTTTAATGTGTCTCTGTCCTCAACCTGATGTCAAAGCCAGGGTCCAAAACAATGGAAACAAAATTAAAAAATTTCTGGTTGCAATTATTTTTGGGCATCATTCATCAAATGCAAAAATCCGCCTGATGCTAAATCTTCAAAATGGTGTTTTTCTCTGTCATGAGCACAGATGCACTTCAGTGAGGTCTATAAAGGCAACATTGCATTTTCTCTGTATTGTATTTCATAGAAACCTGAATATACTTTTCCATATTGGAGTTATGAAGTGAAAGTTTTTCAGTGTTAGGCAATGATCTGCAAATGATCTGTATTTTTTTTTCTCCAACTGACCATTTAAATGACTGATGATCTGAATGTCCATATGCACACAGTGAAGCCAAAGATCTTTGAGGAGGACGTGGCTCCAGGGGGCCCACAAACGTACAAATTTAATGAGGGGCACCAGCTCACCTGCACTGCATTTGGGATTCCCATGCCAAACATTACCTGGTTTTGGCAGCCGTGTGACCCCAGCTCTAATCTTACAGAGTAAGTCAATAATACACAAAAAAATTAAATTTGCTTTGAATAAACAGGTCTTCTGTTTAGCATTTCACATCGGATAAAAGACTGCATTACTTCTAATCACATTTCATTGTGTCAAAGCAGAAATGTGGGCTTTTTTTTAGTAATTTCTACAAATTTTGGCTCCATAAACAATTGTCACCCTCTTGCTTTGGAGATCTTTCTCCTGCTGAGGTGTTAATATCAATGATGAATGTTGGCCTTTACCCACAGCTCTCATTATTCAAATGAACTGCATCCGTTTCCTTGACATTGGTCCAAAATAAAGTATGCTTATTGATGAAAAATAGCCCCAGAGCTGCATTTTGCAGTCCATGGCTCCGTAAATGTGAGGACGATTTATTGTTCTCATTCCCCAAGCTTGCACTATGCTGAAAGGAAGAGTATTACAGTGTAAATGCCAGCCTTTTAGTGAACTTTTATAGATGCTACGAATGTCCCCTAAACTTAGTTGGTGTGTCATGACAAGATTTTCTCGTAATTGAGAGTAATTATTTGTCAAGGAGCACTGCCAAAAATACTTTGGGCTTTGTACCACAGTGCCAAAATACCACTTTGGCTGTCTTAAATATAATCAGCGATGGCAGTAAACACAACAGCTCATAATATAGATGGTGAGAAGACCTGATTTTCAACATCTAATGAGAGAGGTGCATTGGAGGGTAATTGCAATGCCCTAGTTGGAAGAAAATAGAGAACCATGCTTCTTTTATTTTCAGTAAAATTGATTTATTTCTTCAGCAGTAACAAAAAAGAAAAAGTAGCCACGTTCACACAGCCAGATTTGGGAGTTGTGGGAGTGAATCCCCTATATGATCATATTTTAGTTGTGATCTCCCATTAGGTGTCCATAAAATCAGTGTTTTATCAAGGGTCCCATGTTAGAGATTTCTTTATTGAGATGATCTCTCAGAGGTCTTCTTAATCAAGGGGCGTTGAGAAGTTATCAATTGTCCCTTGTTGACCATGAAGGTCTGAAATCAGCCTTATCTCAGCCGGCCAGAGAGTGGGGGTGTTTCCTCTGAATGGTGACGCATGACTCAGCCCTTCCTGTCACGCTGCGGTTTCCTCTCCGACCTCGACTCTCATTAATCCGATTGTTCCTCCGCTCAGATGCAAAACAGGTCTTTGGTCTCCTGTGGTTTCAAGGCATAAAACACATGACTTGATACATGGCGCTCAAATTCTAAGAAAAAAAAATCATTCATCAAGCTCCATGAAACCTTACGTTCAACAGCAGAAGATAAATGTATCTAAATGACATTGGCTAAAAAAATTCATTTGCCCAACAGTTTCCTTTTTTCTGTTTCTCACTAAAAGTAGAGGGCATTTACTGAAATCTTATGAGTGTACGCCTTGGCATTTCCTTGTGTACATCCTGCTTTGATGTCATAAGGCAAAAACTTCTTTTGTAAACTCCAAAGCAGTTTCTGACATTAATGTATCAGAAATATAATTCCTTACGATTTCTCTAAATGTGTGTTTTTGTCTGATAGGTGCAAACTTAACACTGATCCTCTTCCTATTGGAGACGACGTCACTGAATCACACAACCAACATCCTCATAATCGGATTAAGGATATCAGCACCAGGGTTGAATTATTAAAAAGTAAAAACAGGGTATGTATTACAGTATGTGCATTTTTGCTATTTATTAGTAAAAGCTTGTTTCCTTTAAAACATTTTATGCACAAAGAAATTAGAATATTTTTGGAAAATGTGTTCAAATCATATCCACCTAATTCTTCAGTGTGGAAGTAAGCCTATGGGTGAGACTTCCGGTTCATTAGCCATTATAGAGAAATAACAAGAAGAATAACAACGTGCAGTAAACGGTAAAACGGTTTGCACTACAAACCAGTGTGTTCATTGTTAAGATAATAGAGTCAATCCAAAAATTATTTAGATATAATTTTTTATATATTTTTTACTTGTGTGTGCAGGACACTATAGATCATGTTTGTAAATGAGGATAGCATAATAAAAAGTAACTGTTACAGTTTATACCCAAAAATTCTTAATACAGTGAACTACCAGTAAAATTTATAAAACTTTAGGACCAAAAATTAATCAGACCATGTTTTGCTCAAGTGTTTTTCTTTAATTGCTAATGTGACCTTTTTACACCACGGACTGAACAAAAATAAGCATTGCTTGGTAATTGGTCAGCAAAGTATTAATAGTTGTGTAAATATTTTCATACTAACAGTTATCTGAATTTTTGGTTGATTGTAATCCATTACATACCTTTCTGTCAAAGTTATCTAACATTATCAAGATGAATTTGTTCTGACACAGTTTAACTCTGAGTTCTTGTCATAATTTATGACCATTTTCTAAACTATTGCGAATGAACTGTAATAATGTGCGAAATGTTGAAGGTGTATAAATACATTTTGGTTTGACTGTACATTAAAATAAGTAAGACACACCAATTTGCAATATCAAGCAGCAAAATGCTGCTAAAAATAAAAATGTTCAGCTAAAAATAGCTGGACGCAGATAAGACCAGAAGCCAGACCCATATAATTTACAAATGGCTATGCCCGCTCTCACAGCAAAAATAAGGTGGATAGATAAAAAGTAAAAAGTTTTATTTTACATTGAGCAGGTTTTATAATTGGAGCTGGCATATTGAGATGACATGACTAAACGAACTCTTATTTATTTTATCTAGTTAACAACTCCTGTAATTGCTCTAATGTGTTTAACTGGAAAGGCTACATTGCTTCAGTGTTATTGGTAATTTTGCATGACACAGTCATCCTGTGTTGATGACTGCAATATTGCTTACATAAAAAAATACAGAGTGTACCTTTTTAAAATGTAAAATCTGATTGTAAATGAAACAATTAAGTGAAAATGCTTAAAACTCATTACATAATGCTAAAACTGGGTTGCTAATCCAGATTAACGATACCTTCATCTTCATTTTGGCCCAAAATAATTGACCTCAAAATACTGCCGTTTATAAGCCCATGGAAAAATGCTGATTTAGAAGTGAACTGGAAGAACCCAAATCTGATGTACAGCATGCATCTGTCTTCCATTTAAAACTCATAAAGTCTATTGAACATTCACATCACTAAATTGCCCTTTTAAAAAAACATTTAGAGAAAATACGTCTCAATATAATAAAGAAACCACAAAAAAGCAGCAATCTGCATTATGTTTATGGACAGCGCAGTCCGCTTCAGTAGTTTTATTTGGCTGAAGTATCAATAGAATAGTGAAGAATGACATTCAGTTTGTGCATGTGAGCAACTATGTGTGTGTTCTTTCCTAATGGAACTGATAGCTAAAGCTCATTTAGCATTGCTGTGAATTATGTTACGCTTCAGTCACCTTCAGTAGAGAACTGAGGCTAGTAAACAGGGCAGCTGCTGCTTTGAGTGCTGCCCCAGGACAGAGTTTATACTGATATATCAGTCCATCTTACTGAGCACAGTGAAGCCAGTAAAATCCTCATAAACAGAACTTTCTCCCAGGACTATTCATGCACTGAATGTTGATTGTTTCAGGCCTACTTTGACTTCAAATGCTATCAAAAAATGTGTGAAAAACCAGAGTGAGCTTTTAGGATACAATAAAGTTCACAATGGCCCTGTTTTAATTTGACTGTTACTTTAGGGATGAATCCAAACTGCTACAGTAGTCCATAGTTGTTTGCTTCCATAGATTTGTTATGTCTGTCACTCTCATCCTTGGCTTGTGCTGCCAAATGTTACAGTGAACACTGCAGACGTTATTGAAAACATCCCAGGAGGCCCTATTACCAAAACCACTCACCCGAAAGATAATGAAACACAGGTTTTCATTTGTAGCATTCCTCTACACTTCAGTGTGACTGTATATAGAGCTGCTGTAACCTACCAAGTCAAGCATGTATTCAACTGCAAACCATCAGCTGTAAGCTCAGAATGATTTTTTGTCACCATTAAAAATGTAAGCTTACAGCGAGATTTTACTTCGAGACCAAGATTTATGTGACACAGTATATTCTCACAGTAGGAATGTCATTTAAAACCAATCCTGCCTGCCCTCCCTTGCGCTTGGAGGTTCGTTCTCACTATGGAATAGGTGTAAATTTTGAGGTTGGCTGTATTTAAAGGCTTTTGTGACAAAAAGATGATCCTTTGCAGGGATGAAGCACAGCGGTCAGTGATAACAAAGCCCCATTTAACAGGGTGGGATTTGTTTAGAGCGAATTCCTTTCTGTCACCTCATATAAATTTCCCAGCACTGTGAATAACAGCCTGGAAGAGTCTATTTCTGACATTTTTTTGTAACCTCAGAATAAGAAAGTGCTGTCGCAGCAGCAAAAAGACAAAATAGAAAGGTCACTCTGAATTTTTGACTACATCATCAGATTGAGAGAAATGCTAAAGGTCACCCAGGAAGTTTGTCAATGAGTTTATCTAAGACATTAATAATGTGCAATCTATAATGAGATTAGTTAACATGCTGAAAAGTATGCCAATTATGCATGTTTTACAGGTATATTTTAGCACAGTGTGCCAATACAAATCAGCTACATGTAAGACTAAACAGCGGCATGCCTGTGCACAACAACAAGTCCGCAGATTTACATTAAATGAGCTCCACACCTCATTTCTGTCAGTCCAGCGGTGTAATGTTGTGTACAAAAGAAATCCCAACCTTTGTACAAATTCTTTTGCATTAAATATGACTGTTCTACGTCTTTACAAACTAAAACAGAAAAAAATGTAAATACGTGTTGTTTAGAGCCAAAGCCGTGCTTCTTACGTTTCAAATACGTCTTATAAACAGTATGTGAACCCCAGGAAGTAAGCTGAAAAATGAGTACATTGCACCAGAAATACACCCGGAGTGTTTTATACCTTTGATGTGACGGCCAGGAAAACAGATGTTGTTTGAAATTGAAAACAGAGCTCTGCAATCTGGTCTTTTGCCAAAAATCTTCATTATTGTTATGTCTACACAGACTATTAATGAGTTACACTTGAATGGTGACAGTATTAAACCTGGCATTTTAAATGTGTAGCAGGAAATGACATGTAACACAGGCACACCTTCTGTGCTGTACTTTCTACACTGCTTCAAAACTCCAGATGTAGTTTACTGAATGTGTGAGGCTGAGGAGCTTAAAAATGTCCAGTTGTAAATAAGCCCTGTGACCCCTCTGCTTATAGGACATGAATGGCTCAAAGTTTAATGTCATAGGTTGTCTATACTGAGATATGATGTTGTGTTATTTTTTTAAATGACAGATTTACATTCTTGGTGATCTTTATCCATTTCCTTAGACTAAAAGCATTCTGATGGTGGAAGCAGCTACTGTGTCTGGGATCTACACCTGTACAGCAAAGAATGAGCTTGGCAACCGAACCATGAGAATCCCTTTCCATGTGTATCGTAAGTGGACCATTTTCATTTACTAAAAGTAAAAATTTTACTTTTAAAATTCCACTAAGATTTGTGGCAACTTTTTAATTTTGATTTTAATTTTGATTTATTTTATTAATATATTTAATATTTTTATTTATTTTATATATACACTGCTGTTCAAAAGTTTGGAATTAGTATGATTTTTAATGTTTTTTAAACAAGCCTCTTATGCTCATCAAGGCATTTATTTTATTAAAAAAAACAAGAAAAAAAAAAACTGAAAAAACAAATATTGTAAAATATTATTGCAATTTAAAAATAGCGGTTTTCTATTTTAATATACTTTAAAATACAATTTATTTCTGTGATGCAAAGTTGAATTTTTATCAGCATTACTTCAGCTTTCAGTGTCACATGATTCTTCAGAAATCATTCTAATATGCTGATTTATTACCAATTTTGGAAACAGTTGTGCTGCTTAATATTTTTTAGAACCTGTGATACTTTTTTCAGGATTTTTTTGATGAATAAAACATGAAAAGAACAGCATTTATTTAAATTAGAAATCTTTTATAACAATATACACTACTGTTCAAACATTTGGGGTCAGGAAGGATGTGTTAAATTGATAAAAAGTGATCAGAAGACTTTAAAAAAGATTTCTGTTTTGGATAAATGCTGTTCTTTTAAACTTTTTATTCATCAAAGAATCCTGAAAAGAGTATCACAGGTTCCAAAAAAACATTAAGCAGCACAACTGATTTCAACACTGATAATAAGCATCTAGCATACAGTATTAAAATGATTTCTGAAGGATCATGTGACAATAAAGACTGGAGTAATGGCTGATGAAAATTCAGCTTTGCATCACATAAATAAATTATATTTTAAAGTATATTAAGATAGAAAACTGCTATTTTAAATTGCAATAATATTTCATAATATTACTGTTTTTTCTATAGTTTTGATCAAATAAATGTAGCCTTGATGAGCAGAAGAGACTTTAAAAAAAAACTTAAAAAATGTTACTGATGCCAAACTTTTGAATGGCAATGTGTGTATATATATATATATATATATATATATATATATATATAAAAGCTACATTTTTTGATTGTCCTCATACTCATAATCATGCAGCATGTTATTTTTAAATTATCTAATATTATTTCACAAATTCAGTTTGTTCTATTTCTTCTGCTAATAATCTATTAACACTGTGTTTTATCGCATGGTGAATTCTGGCTGACTTGTAACTGTATTCTGGCGTTAACATGTGTTATGCTTATGATAGAGAAGTATTGAAACAATTTTGCAGTGAAAAAAAGTTCCTCACTCCGCTCCCCATTCTGCTTCCGCTCCGCTTACATACTCTGGAATGGACTGTTGTACTGGAATGCCGATATCTGTTTTATAATGAATCACTTTTATATGTATCTGACCGGGGTCAAATGTGTCTGAAATGAGAAACCCGTTCACTGAGTTACATAATGAAGAGTGTGTCGGCTGTCAAGAGTACTCAAAGCTGCGTAGATTAAAATGATGAGGATAAATGAGCTGGAATCGATAGCAGACGAGACTCTGGAAGCGTGAAAAATGAGAACTGTGCAATAAAAATGGAGACAGACGATAAAATGGTGGATGTCAAGTGGCACGTCTCCAGAACAGAAACGAAAACCCTAGAGAATATGCTGTGCTATGCAAGAGGTGAAGATGACTTTGTGCGCAGGAATGCTGGTCAGAGGGATGAAATAGTAATAACAGCTGTCTCCTCTGGTGAGACGTATATTGCTGTGAATAAACAAGCATTTTGCTGGTTCCCTGGAGGCCTGGCCTTAGCCTGGTTCCTATTGTAATGCTTCAGGTCGGCCATCGCTGCCGCCATTCGCCGACAACATGCTTCCAATTAGAAGTGATGAAACAGGAAATAACTGCAAATTTGACATTCCTGGCATGGCAGCGTACAGCTCTGTTTGTAGTGCAGGCCAGAGTACGATGATCTCTTTCAACAGTGCATCTATAGCGTACTTTCGGGTCTCACATGAACCATATGTTTTGTGAGTTAGTCACGCTTTCTCTGATTGTCGATTTACAGATTATGCATGAAAAGCACGTAATAAATGCATCATGTTGACTGACATGTTCATTGAATTGTTCTTTTCCCTTCTGCTTCTTAATGTCTTATTTTCTTTTATCTTCACTAGACCAGACACAGCCGTTTGAGATTGGGCCAAATAGCCTTTTTTGGCTAAACTTTGAATAGTTATTGAATGAGAACAACAGACTAAGGCTTCCAGGAATACCATGCAAATTCCAGACTTTTATGATGGGGGTCTGGGAGTTAAAGTCAGGGTCCTCTCACAAGGGAGTTGACCTCTTCATAGTCTTTGAGGATATTCATTAATGACCAGTGAGAAATGTCTTTAAACAAGCAGTGGGTTTGAAATGAACAAGGCCCTTTCCAAAAAAAAATTTGTCCCTGCACTGCTCATCTCAATAGTGAAATTGAGTTACACTCTATATCCTGTTCTGAGGGGAAAAAAAAACTGGCTTGACTTGACTCAGTAAACCCATGCCAAACACATTCATTCAAGGAAAGCAGTGTGCGCTTTGAATTCTTTCTCCTTCCTCTTTGGAAATCAACATTAGTTGCTGTATGTAGTATGTGAACACTGAGTACATGATAAATGAGAACGAGTGAACCGGATCCTATCCGGTGGAACACTGCACAAACAATGTAGATCAGACTCAAATTTAGTGCAAACCCAGAAAGCAGCACTGCATGACAAATCCAGTTTCTATGTTGTGAAATCTGACTTGTATTTGGTACACTTGGTATGTGAAGACACACATAAATATTATTAAAAACTTTGTCAGATAAAAGCATTGGGATGAATATGGTACAGATGGTCCTCTCATTGAAAACATGCTGTTTCTGCACACAGGAGAAGACGGTAAACCAAATATTGAGGTGATCATCTTAGTGTCTACTGGAGCAGCAGCAACGTTTCTTTGGATAATGCTCATTCTCTTTATCCGTAAATTAAGAAGGGTAAGGACTTGACAAATAACTATATGTACATTGTACTTGAACTACTGTAAGATTTTCATGGTAACACTTCACAGTGAGGTTTCATTAGTTAACTACTTTAGTTAACATGAACTAAGAATGAACAATACTTCTATAGCATTTATTAATCTTAGTTAATATTAATTTCAACATTACTAATGCATTATTAAAATCAAAAGTTGTGTTTGTTAACATTAGTTAATGCACTGTGAACTATCATGAACTAACAATTTTAAATACATTTTAAGTAAACTTTATTAAATAAGATTAACAAATGCTTAATTGTTCATTGTTGGTTCATGTTAGTTAATACATCAACTCATGTTAACAAGTGATACCTTATTGTAACATTGTTACCATTTTCTTAGAAGTTTTTGAAATAAGTAATTTTGTAAAGTAATTTATTCCTGTGATGACAAAGTGAATTTTAACAGCTGTTACTCCACTTATGTTTACTCTAGAAACATTATGTTCTACCATGCACATTAATGCTTGTGTAACTTTCAGTGATTTTTTTTTTCTGTTACATAGTCATGGTCTTCTTTCAAAACTCCTAATGATCTAATGCATGTGAAATTATCTAATTAGAGCCTCACAGTCATGCAGCTATAGAGCCCCACAGTCATGCAGCTATAGGAAGAATGACCTGATTTAAGAAATATTTCTACCATTTATTTCTACCAGCCGAGTTCGGCAGATTTAAAGACGGGGTACCTGTCCATCATCATGGACCCAGATCAGATTCCCATTGATGAGCAGTGTGATCGTCTGCCCTATGACAGCAACAAATGGGAGTTCCCCAGAGACCGTCTCAGACTTGGTGAGTTCAAACATCTTTTCACTCACTTTTCCTAACTAAAAATTGTGATTTTTCCTCTGAGAGCAAAGCATCTGATATAAACAAGAATGAACTCAAGACTCATTAGAGATCTCATGCTTCATTTAGGTAGTAACTTTTTCTGGATGAATAAAAATAGACAGTTAGTAGATGGTTGCTGTCATAAAATATAGTACTACAAAATCAATGGAAATGCCATTGCTCATATGACTTCGTTTTGGAAGAATTTGATATAAAATGATTGGGTTCATATTGAACATGTAAGGAGCCTAACATACAAAGACAAACTTCTCCATACATAGCTCAACACAACTGGCTCTTTTTACTCCTTAATTGCTTTAATCCTCATGCCTATTGTTTGAGAACGGTGGGCATCAGGGTTGTCTAAGTTTTCAAAAGAAAATATTATGCCTTTATATATCAGCAAGCCGCTTCTGTCGTTCATTCTTAACTGGTCCATGAATTCTCAGTGGAGGGTCAGTCTAACAGTCCCAACCCCAGCAGGCTGTTTTAATTACAGCTTCACATCTTTCCTGACAGGGCATCTTGCCTGATTTATGAGCCCCCAAGACACAGCTTGTTCATGTAGACGCTCTCTCTCTCTTTCTTTCTAACAGGTAAAACCTTGGGCCATGGAGCATTTGGAAAAGTTATAGAGGCCTCTGCATTTGGCATAGACAAGATTTCTACTTGCAAAACGGTGGCGGTGAAAATGCTGAAAGGTAACAAATTACGATTTGAGTGAAAGGATTTTTTTTTTTTTTTTTTTTGGTGTTTCAGCAACTCTGATAGCAGTATGAACTTCGAAAGTTTCTGCGAAACCTTATGATAATGTTTTCCAGCATGGTTTGAGAGTGATCCAAATAGCTTCTTGTGCTTCAGTGAAAGAAAAAACATTTAACTGTTTACACAAATATACTTATTCGATTACTGACCTAGAAATAAACCACCAGAGCATTTCTTTGTTTGAAACTTCAGCTTTAAAGTTTATTTAAATTCCCAGATTTTGATTGAGGTTTCAGACGTTTAGACCCCACACTATAATGCTATCAGATCAACAGAAATGCAGTACAACAACAGAAAGTACTTGGTTAAATATAATCAACATTCCTGTAAGTTTTCTCACATCATAAATTTCCTCTATTAGACAGAAATGTAAAGCTTTTTAATGCAGCCTTGAATACACTGATCCAGTATATTGGATGCAAATGTAAATCAGATATTGAAAACAGAAGTCCATAGTGGATCTTTTGGTATTCGTGCACGTTTCTTGAGTGCATATGTAGATAATTAGCAGCTGTTGAGGGTATTGCATGCTGCATGTGATAGTCCGCAGATTTAAAACCTTGGACAACAGCATACGTAAGTGTACCGAATGTGCAAATACTCACGTAGCATTTATCAATGACCCATGAACAGATGTTTCCTAGATCACACTGAACCAGAACCAGCACGCTTCATGTAATTGGTCAGTGTTTGCTATTTTATTGCTTATTTCCAAAACGTCCACTGTAATACAACAATATAGAACCTGCACATGGAATTTGTGTTATGCATTTAAGTAAAACATATATTTTGGTCTAGTAGGTCTGTATCCTCTTGCGGTTATATTTGTTTAAACTCTGCCTGTCTGGTCAGCTGGCTATAGCGTTTGTTTAGTGATGTTGCGTTCTTGCAGAGTGATGAGAGCTGCTCTGGTGGTGGTGTTTTGTCTGCCCTTAATGATGATAAATCTGTCGACTCATTAGATGTGCATTTCCGCTCATGTTGTTATATTAATCTTCCCTGTGCATTGCACCACAGGTCACCTCTTAATAAAAAACAGTTACCTTCATTTAAATCCCTTCAAATGATCAAAACTACTGCCTGCATACATTTTATTTCCAGAGTAAAAGTTGAAAAACCTCAAAAAATCTAAAAGGCAAAGGAAAAATTAATCTGTCCCTAGTTTGACATCATGAATAGTCTTCATGCTGGTTTTATTGGAAACTACTTTGAAACAAGGAGTGCCAATATTCCTCTCAGTAAAAGTCACTGTGTGGTGTCGTTGGTATGAATCATGTACGAATTACTGCTAAACGTTGAACGTAGCTCTCCTGTGTCATTTTGATGGGTCTAAACCACAGGAAACCTGACGTGTTAAAACAACAGCCCCCCAGTCTGACTTCATGACCTCAGAAGGTCATAAGGATAGTGTTCCTGACCACATATTTCCCTAGAATGATGTACAAACTACCAAGAAACTGAAAACTCTCGTTCAAATCCTTTAGACGGTTTTTAACAATGTTGCCGCCAGATGTTGATCTGTGCGCTATAATTTATGACGTGCGTTTTGTTGTCTGTTTAAGGTTCCTTTAAACACAATGACAAGCTTTGAACTTCAATTTTATACTTTCCAGTGATTTCCATGTGTGAACTTGATGTTTATCCTGATTATCAAAGCACTGCTCAAACTGTTTTTGCTGGCATGATTTAATTTTTACCCTTTTTAATATTTTTACCTATATATATATGACAGAGGGTGACAGTGGCTCGTATATGGATGATATACATTAATTATTATATACATTAATACTTTTATTTAGCAAGGATGCTTTAAATTGATCGAAAATTGTGATGATGCTGTTCTTCTGAACTTTCTAATCATCAAAGAAACCTGAAAAAATTCTACTTAGCATAATAATAATAATAATAATGTTTTTTGAGCAGCAAATCAGTATATTAGAATGATTTTTGAAGGATCATGTGACTGGAGTAATGGTGCTAAAAAATCAGCTTTGAGATCACAGGAATAAATTAGATTTTAAAATATATTCAAACAGAAAACAATTATTTTAAATAGTAAAAATATTTCAAAATTGTACTGTTTTTGCTGTACTTTGGATCAAATAAATGCAGGCTTGGTGAGCAGAAGAAACTTCTTAAAAAAATTAAAAATCTTACTGTTCAAAAACTTTTGACAGGTAGTGTATATATATATATATATATATATATATATATATATATATATATATATATATATAGATATATAGATATATATATATATATATATATATATAGATATAGATATATATAGATATATATATATAAATTCTATTTTTCGTAAACATTTTAGCGTTTTAAATTGCATTTTTAAAAAGCATTTTAACTTAAAAACATAGTTGTGTCAAGATATGGACAGAACATCAACAACCAAAAAAATACAACAGCACTGCATCATGATCATAAATTTCCCTAACATTCCAAATCTGATTCCAGTCATGTAAGACATTGCATTAATTAGTTTTTTCCTGTTATCCTCTCCTCCAACTTCCTCTCCAAACAACAGCGGGAGCTACAAATAACGAGTGGAGAGCTTTAATGTCTGAACTGAAGATTCTAATCCATATTGGTCATCATCTCAACGTGGTCAATCTTCTAGGAGCCTGCACAAAGCGTGGAGGTAAGATAAACTTGATGGAAAGAATTCAAGTATAGCGATGTGAAAAATTTGTACAAACTTTTTCCTTTCTGTTTTTACATTGTTTGGTGCACACTCAGGTCCGCTAATGATAATCGTGGAATATTGCAAGTATGGAAACCTTTCCAACTACTTGAGAAGCAGGAGGGGTGACTTTGTGGTTTATAAGGTAAGTAGAAACATCTCATTCATTGAAGCAACGATTAGACATGATGACGCATGATATTGACCGGAATGCGTGCCGATAACATCCACAGTCTCAGGATGGCAAGGCTCTGCGTTCCAGCTCCGGGTGTGATCTGAGCGAGCTCATCAAGCGCAGGTTGGAGAGCGTGGCCAGCACCGGAAGTTCAGCCAGCTCCGGCTTCATTGAAGATAAGAGCTACTGTGACTCGGAGGAAGAGGAGGAAGGTAGCGACTGAGTGTCTTCCTTCCCTTCTCCCCCCTCCCTCTCAACCCCTACCTCACCTCCACCCCACCCTCTCTGCTCTCAAGGCTCTGCTGATTGTTTTTTCCCCCCTCAATCTGATAGGTGGCTTCCTCAGGGATTCATAAATACAACTGATATTTTGTACGAGCCACTGTCACCCACTGCGCGCAGAGCTTTTTCTAATTTCCTCTCCCCAGACCAGAGCTAGTCCACTGCGGGTACATTGGGTCGTGCCGTCCCATGCCGGTTATTTCTGGTTTGATAAACTGTTTACTCAGGTGGATGATCCACCCACAAGCCCCTCACTTGAGTATCATTGACAAAGTGCACGTCGCACTCTGCGTCTAAAAAAAGAAGTCAAAGAAGTCAAAGTCGTTTCATTGTGTCTATCGGATGTGTCTGTAGTAAACAGGAGAATTATGAAGGCAAAAATATTAAGGGATTGAGAGAGGAGCCAAACTTTGCAGATATGTAGTAAAAGATTCTTGGAAACTCTGTTTCTTTTTTTGCATGCCAAAACTTGCATAACAAAACCACTGTTTTGATTTAGCTCATACCCTTTTACCCTTTTCTTGCAGAGCAAGAGGATTTGTATAAGAAAGTGCTCACACTAGAAGACTTGATTTGCTACAGCTTTCAAGTGGCTAAAGGCATGGAGTTCTTGGCTTCAAGAAAAGTAAGAGTCACGCTTTCTCAAGATTTCATGAAAAATATCTCTAACCCTTGCAATGAATCATTGTACTCTTAGTTTATAATGGCAGCCCGTGTTAATACCAGTTTCCTTTTGAAATCATTTTCTGCCTTGGGTTTTACAGAAATAATCAATCTCTATTTTGGCAACACTTTGAGACGTTTTTGTCCAAAACTCCAGAATATGAAAACCCAAATTACTGTATTGATCTTTTACACACATCCAGCCAATGAAATTAATTGCCACATACTAAAGATGCGGTTTAGCATATGTGGTTAAATCGCACCTCAGGTCAGAGTTTCCCCGATGGCAGTTGCATATGTTTTACATTATCATAGTTTTCCATCATGTGCTCCATCTGACAGCGTAATGCCACACATGGTTCAAATAAGACATAAAACTCATCTTCACTACAGTCTGTTTTCCTGGTCAAAACACTGAGAGTAGAAAGAACATGTAATTCTGAAGTATGTTTAATGCATAACGTAATAGCGTCTCTCTTTTACTCTTTTCCAAGTGTATTCACCGCGATCTGGCTGCACGTAACATCCTGCTGTCTGAAAACAACGTTGTGAAGATTTGCGATTTTGGACTTGCAAGAGATATATACAAGGACCCGGACTATGTCCGCAAAGGAGACGTAAGTGTGGAATATTCACGGATTCATGGTGCACTTAGGCTGCATAATGCACACAGTGTTTCAAAACTACTTAGTGTGACGGATGCAAATGATAACGGTCCAAAAACCACAGACACTGAATGTTCATCTGGAAAAAGATAAAATGTTTCTATTAATGCCAAGAGTCTTTGGCATGCTGTTAGTCATTTTATAAGCCCTGATAATATTATTCTGGTCAAAGGATGTTTTCTTGTGGTCAAGTGTGAGCCAAGACGTCACACAGATTGTATAATCAAATGGACAGCTACATGTTGTTGAATGTAAATTAATATTTGGAGTTGCTCCTTTGCAGGTGAGAGTAACATGGTCCGCTTATCTTTTTACAGGCCAGACTTCCCTTGAAGTGGATGGCTCCAGAGGCAATATTTGACAAGATCTATACCACTCAGAGTGACGTGTGGTCGTTTGGAGTGCTTATGTGGGAGATCTTCTCTCTTGGTAAATACCATCGCTGTCCTAAGAGCGTAACTCATATTTTCTGTTGCACTGTTGCGACAGGAACTTGTAGCAATTAAAGAGTTTAAAACACTCTCTAATGATTTATTTTATTTTGACTGTTATCACAAACAATCTTGATTTAATATTTTGCGGAGATTCGATTATGAAACGATCAAAGAAAAATTTCAGGCGTTTATGATTCAGGCATTCAGTTCTTGTAACAATGTTTTTTCATTCTGATGTTTTCCGTGAAACAAATTGTCGGCTTTTCCTTGCTTTCTTCTATAGAGACGTCTCTTAGACTTTGTTTGTTTGCTTTACTGGTTCGGTGCGTTTTACACCAAAGCAAAAAAGCCCAGACAGGATTCAGCACCCATTTCAAAGTTAAACACATGGAGGCGACTCAGCGCATGCTGTGCTCCATCCAAATGGAAATAAAATGAACTCGAGGGTCCTCAATCAAAGACACCTGGCACAAACCAGGCTGCTCATGAGGTGCCCTGTGCTATCAACCTCCTCCAGATGTGGAGGGCAATAACCGTCAGCTGCAGTTAAATTTTCCTGGGGGAACAAAAAGGATTGTGCTGTCAGCTTGAAAAAAACAATTTTCATTCCACAATCTGTTTTTTAATCATAAATAGAGGTTGTAAAACAAGAGAATCATCTTCTGTTTGATTAGGTTTCATTCCCAACTGGAAATGTAAACCCACAGTTACCAGGCAGCAATTAATGTAAATGTCTGCCTGCCTCTGTAAATGTGCTATATAATGGTTTATTGCATTGCAGTGTCGCTTTGGTCTCTTTGTCATTAAGGGCTCTGAGCAGTCAACTTTAATTTCACCATTCATATATATATGTATATAGATATGGATATATAGATGTACCAGTCAAAAGTTTTTAATGTTTTTGTAAAGAAGTCTCTTTTGCTCACAAAGCCTGCATTTATTTGATCCAAAGTACAGCAAAAACTGAAAATTTTGAAATATTTTTACTATTTAAAATAACTGCTTTCTGTTTGAATATATTTTAAAATGAACTATATTTCTGTGATCAAAGCTAAATTTTCAGCATCATTACTCCAGTCTTCAGTGTCACATGATCCTTCAGAAATCATTGTAATATGCTGATTTGCTGTTCTAGAAACATTTTTTATCATTATTATTATCAATATTTCAAACAGCACAAGTACAAATAATAGAAAGAAGAAGAAATGATAGAAATTAATACTTTTATTTAGCAAGGATGCTTTAAATTGATCAAAGTGATGATAAAGACATTTATAATGTTACATTCTAATAGAAAACAGTTATTTTAAATAATAAAATATTTCATTACTGTTTTTGCTCTACTTTGGATCAAATAAATGCAGGCTTGGTGAGCAGAAGAGACTTGTTTAAAAAAAAACCTTCAAATCTTACTGTTCAAAAACTTCTGACTGGTAGTTTATAATTTTTTTTTCTTAAAAAATTTCTGTCCTTATTTGGCCAGTAATACTTTAGAAATCAAAAATGGTGCAGAATGTTTTTTTTTTTTGCATTAGAACTTTTCCACAATAACATCAAGCATCGTAACACAATGCAAAGATTTTCATAATACTAAATAACCACTAAATTGTGTATTTAAATGACTAACATTCTAGATTGTAAATGTGGTTTCAGATTTTTGTGCACTCATATAAATGCATTTTTAAAGATTTGCCTTGTAAATGCATATTGAATGAACCAGAAACCACAGGAGAATTCCCCCAAATCTACATTCACATTATGCAATGAGCTCTGTGGGAAAGTAGTCGGGCGTCATTTCGCATGTTAAAATAAAGCAACATTTAGGAAAACACAACATAAATAATCCATTATCAGTGATAGGAATTGTGAAGGAAGGAATTGGATCTTAACTGATGACTCTGAGCTGTCACAACCACTGAGCTGCACTGATTAAAGTCGGTGTAAAATAGACTAACATGAAAAGTTTAGAAAAATTATTATTGCTACTTGATAGTGTCCATGAGAGAAAAGTTTGCACCGCACCCAAAGTACACTCTCATGTTTTGTGTTGTGGAATTGAGTTTCTCGTCCCTGTTTTTCTAGGCACTCCACATCTACTGCACTCTATTCCCAAAGTTGCAGGAGATTTCATGTGCTGTTAATGTATTTGTTTTTAATGACTACCTAATCTGTGTCAAAGGGGGGTTTAGATCATAGTTAAATGAAAGATTGGCCTTGTCCAAGATTCATTGTTGTGATCCGCATATTTTAGTGGTTATCAGATATTATGAAAAGGATTTCGGTCAAGTAAATGAAAATATTGTTTCATGAATCATGGTTTTTGCAAGTGTGCAGCAGCAGTCTGCAAGTTCACGCTGTCTTAATAATTTAGTGTTTCTGGAGAAAACAGCTTTGCGTAGAGTTTCCAAGTTCAGTCAGATCGGTCCCGTTGATGCTGATTGTGCAGAGGCCTTTCTATTGATCTCTCTGTGCTCCCAACCCACTTCACAGTTTAGTGAGTTTCTTGTCAGACCCTTTGAAGTGGCCAGAGCTCTATTTCATGGAAAAGTCTTGATAACCCCATTATTCTCTTTCTTCTCCCCAGGTGCCTCCCCTTACCCTGGCTTACACATTGATGAGGAATTCTGCTGCCGACTGAAGGAGGGCACCAGGATGAAAGCTCCTGAATACTCCTCCTCTGAAATGTAAGAGTCACTCTGCTTGTGTCACTAATGTCAGGCTGTCCTGATTTGAAAGCGCTTTGTCAACTGTACATGCAATTGTTCTGTAGCAATTGCCATATTAAATATATTGCAGGCACTAGGTACATTTTACTAGGTACTTTTTAAAGCTTTTTTTGTGAGAAATGTGTTAGATAATGTTAATATGTTAGATAAATATGTAAATGCGTCCCACCTTGAACGTATCCAACAATTGCAAACATGCAACATCATAATTTCCTTACAATATGTTGAGTAAATATTTAATTTATAGTAGAAAAACCTATTAACAAATTATAGTGTTGATAGCATTCGCCAGTCTCAACCTGCAAGCCTGTTACCCATTGTATTGTAAGAAAACTTTATTTTTTATAAATGTATAACAAATTTTATTTTATTTTATTTTATTTTATTTTATTTTATTTTATTTTATTTTTTTATTTTATTTATTTTTTTTTTTTGGTCCAACTTTATATTAGGTGGTCCCAACTTCTGTGTATTTACATTTAAATGAATCATTTGATATAATGCACTTATTGTGTACCTACATGTTTTTACATTGTACCTATATATATATATTTTTTAAATACCTTAATGTGATTACGTCTTGACCCATCTCATACACCTTAACTTTTAAACCTACCCAAACTACTAAACTCTAACCTTACCCGTATCCCATCTCAATAGCAGCAAAAGTGTTTTGCAATACAATATGTGACCTTGGACCATAAAGGGTCATAAGGGTCAATAAATAAGCTTTACATTGATATTTAAATTATTTGAAAATGTGGAATTTGAAGGTGCAAAAAAATCTAAATATTGAGAAAATCTCAAGTTCTTAGCAATGCATATTACTAAAAAATTAAGTTTTGATATATTTATGGTAGGAAATTTACAAAATATCTTAATGGAACATGATCTTTAGTTAATATTCTAATGAGTTTTGGCATAAAAAAAATAGATAATTGACCCATACAATGTATTTTTGGCTATTGTGACAAATATACATGCTACTTAAGGCTGGTTTTGTGGTCCAGGGTCACATATGAACACAATAAGTGCATTGTACTTATATGTGACTTTGATGTTAGTACCTAGTAGTTAAGGCCACCCAATATAAAGTGTGACCCTATTTTATTTTATTTTATTTTTTATTTTTTTTATTTTTTTTTTTAATTGTTTATTTATTTATTTATTTATTTATTTTTGCATGCCTGTTAGCTATTCTTGCACATGCCACTGTACCCAAAGTATGCATGAAAAATCTTGAATGTTTTTTTTTTTTTTTTTTAACGCCTCAAAGTAAGTTCCTTCTGTGTGATGCCAGTACTTTTAAACAAACTTGAATTAAACACAAAACAAACCTTACTCTTTGTAACCCCGTAAAAAATTTTTTTAGGGCTACTAGCTGAAATCTGCACTCAGGAGAATAAAAATCCTCTCCTATCTGTGTAGTTGAAAAGAGCACAAATATCTCATTTCATTGCTTTGACACAAGACTGAAGCCTTAAATGGAAACAGATCAATTATTCGCTGAGTAAAAGAAAAGGTGCGGCTTCTGATTGGCAGCTAGTTTATAGTGCAGTTGATGTGTGCTAGGGATCCATTACTAACTTACATCGATGCAGCTGAAACTCAAGCTCACATTAAAGGCTTCGGCCTACCTAAGCAGCAAGGGGTGGCCAAACACAGTGGCAGGGCCCCTGGGCATCAGACAGGGAAACCCACTGGCAAGATACTCCCATTGTGGTTTTAGGGTTAGAGAGCAAGCTAACCCAAAATCTGAAAGTTTTCAGATGTAACAAGATATGAGAGAAGGGGTCATGGTATCAGTTTTAAATGTGGAGAGGAAGCGAAGCGGACGACTTCAGATTAGTGTTGGGAGTGCAAAACTGAATCACCTCAGTTTGAGACAGAATATTCACAGCCTGTTCTCAATAACAACCCATACTGCTGTGAAGTGCTCTGCTCAATCTTCATTTTGAAACTGTGATATTCTGTAACTGTATCATACTCATTTGGAAACCTGAACGGAGCACTTATGTTTAAAACATAGCACGTCATGCGAGTTGTCTCACATTTGCAATCACACACGCCAGTTGAACATAACATAGAGGTCATGAAAGATGATGATTGGAGATGACCTACAAAATGCAGTCCAGACCTCAGACCTGAGCTCATAAATACAGGCTTTCTGGTGCCAAGTCCTCAAAACCCAAAAATCTTTCCATCCAGCTTCAAAGAACCTGTCAACTAGCATTGCAGATAAGGGTCAATTTAATATACTGTATCAACTGTAGCACTGATAACACAGTTCTTCAAGAGCGCAGAGACGTTTATCATATATGCTGGCCTTAGGGTTAAACACTACTTTATTTCTGACCCTGAGAGTGACCCTAACCAAACCTGCACTATTGAGAAGAAACAGGCCAGAAATCAGGGATTTGAATCATCTGTCTAGACCGATTTAATGAAGAACTGGTTCCCACCGTGGCTTTTGTTAATGTTTTTTCCATTTATCTTCATGAAAGTATACCATAAGTGTGAGCACAACTTGAGAGGATATAGAACATCCTGGTGTATCGTTGATTTCAGAGGAACCACCATTCGCCATTTTTCGGGACTTCCTGTTAGTTAAGGAGTCGCTCCATCTGGATTCATTAAAATAACCATTTTAGAAGTCCTGCTTCCTCCTGCTAATCTCATACACAGCCCACAAGAAGAATACCTCCTCTCTGATCACTACCTAATTCAAACCCAGATGCATATATTGGTTGATTAGTCTAAGGAAGTAAATGAGTCATCAACGAGTACATTAATTTATCCATACTCCAGATTGCCCAGTGTCGTGCTAATCAGACGGAATCAGAAAGTTTCATGGGTAACCGGCTTTATTTATTTATGGACCTGTGACTGCAACACCAAAGTATAAACAGGATACAGCTCAATCATCGCCAGTGATCATTTACTTAAATGCTCGGTCTGTGCATTGACGCCCCGAAACGTACCCTTCAGATAAACTTAACCATTGTAGCCCACTGCAAAATCCAATAAAGGACCCCAAACGTCCCTTGTGGGGAGGGTGCTGACAGCTTGTGTGAAGCAGGAGGAAGTTCCTCTCAACACAGACTCTCAGCCTCATTGCTCATGTCACGCATCAAATATTATAGACGACTGTAAATAATTGGATAAGCCGGATTTGTAGGCTAACCTAGAGGTCAAGGCAAAGGGTGTGATTCATGAAGGTAGCTGCAATGGAAGTTCTTTAATATATGCATGTTTCTGTCTACAGATATCAAACCATGTTGGACTGCTGGCATGGAGAACCATCCAAGAGGCCTACGTTCACAGAGCTGGTAGAGAGGCTTGGAGATCTGCTACAAGCTAGTGTGCAGCAGGTAAGAGAGTCTTACTCACTTCATTGCATTGCATGTCTTTCCCACAGACTTTATTTAAACATTTACAACTCTGACCACAGCAAAACCACAAGGATTTTATGGGATGAAGGATGCACTACCATTACACTGCCAAAACCATGTGACACTGTCACTGCAAACTGTGTTTAACAACTAGTCATAGATGAAAGGTTATTTTAGGAATGTGATGAATGGAACCAGCCAAAAGTTTTTGAACAGTAAGATTTTTAATGCTTCTGCTCACCAAGCCTGCATTTATTTGATCCAAAGTACAGCAAAAACAGTAAGTCATAATTTTGAAATATTTTTATTATTTAAAATAACTGTTTTCTATTTGAATATATTTTAAAATGTAATTTATTCCTGTGATTTCAAAACTAATTTTTTAGCATCATTACTCCAGTCACATGATCCTTCATGAATCATTCTAAGATTCTCATTTGCTGGTTAAAAAACATTTATTATTATGTTGAAAACAGCCGAGTAGAATATTTTCAGGTTTCGTTGATGAATAGAAAGTTTAGAAGAACAGCATTTATCTGAAATAGAAACCTTTTGTAAGCTTTTAAATATCTTTATCATCACTTTTGATCAGTTTAAAGCATCCTTGCTAAATAAAAGTATTAATTTCTATAATTTCTTTACAAAAAAAAAAAAAAATTATACTGACTACAAGCTTTTGAATGGTATAGTGTATAATGTTACAAAAGCTTTTTATTTCAGATAAATGCTTATCTTTGGATCTTTCTATTCATCAAAGAATCCTAAATGTACTCAATTGTTTTAAATATTGATCGGCATATTAGAATGATTTTCTGAAGGATTATGTGACACTGAAGACTGGAGTAATGATGCTAAAAAAATGTAGCTTTGATCACAGGAATAAATTACATTTTAAAATATATTCAATTAGAAAGAAGTTATTTTAAATAGTAAAAATATTTTACAATATTACTGCTTTTGCGGTATTTTGGAAAAAAACAAATGCAGACTTTACTGTCCAAAAACGTTTGACTGGTAGTGTAGGTAAAAATCTACAATTTGTTTACAATGCAGTATGTTTCTTAGTTCAAGAAGAAAGTAAGGAATTAATCTGATTTATAACGTGCCTTGAAGAGAAGACTACACCACACAGCATAGAGATCAAAACATATTCCATCTGAATTGGAAGCCATCCAAACTCCTTCTTTCTCACATAAGGAATCAAGCTTAGTGCCCGGACTGCCCGTAATAACATCTTCTCCATAAAACAAATTCACACATTCCCTTGCAGATTTACGTTCAGATTCCTCCAGAATCCTATAAAACCAAATGCAGGGTGATGTCACAGCTTTAAGTGTTTAAACACTTTGTCTCTCACAGGAGGGAAAGCACTACATCCCAATCAACACGGCTCTGCTGACCAAAGCAGACCCCTCAAACCTGAGCCCCACAGAGAAGCCCTCCAGCAGACCTGTCTCCCTTAGAGACTCCGGGACGGCTTGGTAAGATAGCTTTATCTTATCCATTTAACAGATATATGCTCAGAGTAATTTGTCTGTTTACTTCACTTGTTGAAAATCACTCAGAATGCCATTATTCATGAGGACTGTTTTAGAAGCCTGTTTTTTGTAGATAAAGTTTTCTGGTCTCCATACATTTTCCTGTTTCAAACATGCACTACACTTCATCCCAGCAGTCGTGAATGCTTTAAAAGTGAAGGAAAGCACTAATTGGTTCTTGATAAGAAACGGTCTTTGTAGCATTAAGGGCCCCTCAAGGAATTTCCTCTTTTGCCACAAACCCAGTTTCAGGATTTATGCCTACTTAAGATAATATTTATCCAACTCTTGTGTTTCCACAAGTCCTTCAAGTATATGTGTAGAGAATAGTATGGAAACGCTGCAACCTCTGTTATCCCTTAAGCTGAATTTAAGAGCTATCACTTTACCGTCCTGCGCAAAATTAAATTACAAATATTTTATCCAACACGGCATTGAACTTTTACTTGGAAACATACCGTGATACAGAACATATCTGTAATGTGTTTCATGTATTTGTTTGGATCTGCCAAAGATGATGTCATGAGAAACTTTCCACACTGATCTGATATGGAGTATTTGATACTTTCAGGAACATGAAGATCCGCCCAGGGAGTGTGAAGACCTTTGATGAAGTAATCATGGAGAATGGAACCAACAAGATGCACGAGGTGAGAAGCTTGTTTTTTCACACTTTCCCCTTCACTACATTACAAAATAATGCAAATGGGTGACCCTGGACCATAAAACCTGGAATCTGAGGGTGGGGAAAAAATAAAAATATTGAGAAAATTGCCTTTATACATGTCCAAATTTTTAGCAATGCAAATTACTAATCAAAAATTAAGTTTTGATATATTTAAGGTAGAAAATTTACTAAATATCTTCATGAAACATGATCTTTACTTAATATCATAGTGGTTTTTGGCATACATTTTGACCCATACTATTTATTGTTGACTATTTTTACAAATATACCCGTGCTACTTAAGACTGGTTTTGTGTATCCCTTTATAGGTGACAGTAACAGTATTTTAAAACTATTAATACTGTATTGTTTTTAACACAGATAAAGACCAGCAAAGACTAAGAGTCTTAAGATCTGTGTTCAATTATAATTACCTAACCGTAAACCTATTTTATTTTATTTTATTTTATTTTATTTTATTTTGCCATTTTTATGCCTTTATTGTATAGGACAGTATAAATCAGACTGGAAAGCGGGGACCTGGGAGACAGGAATTGTTTTAAATTGCTGTGAATGCGACGCTGTACCACAAAACCACTTGAGGGTTAATTTTTTTTTTTAAATTGACCTTTATACAACATATGAAAGTTTAATAAATAAGCTTTCCGTTGATGTATGGTTTGTTAGTATAGGACAATATTTGGCCGAGATGTAACTATTTGAAAATCTGGAATCTGAGGGTGCCAAAAAATCAAAATATTGAGAAAATCACTTTTAAAGTTGTCCAAATGAGGTTCTTAGCAATGCATATTACTAATCAAAAATTACATTTTGATATATTTACGGTAGAAAATTTACAAAATATCTTCATGGAACATGATCTTAATATTGTAATGATTTTTGGCATAAAAGAAAAATCTATAATTTTTGGCTATTACTACGAATATACCCATGCTACATAAGACTGGTATTGTGGTCCAGGGTCACATATATTGTATCTGTGATTAAATCATGTTTGGTTTTTCACAGGGAGGGCAGTCAGACAGTGGAATAGGTCTATCTTCAGATGACCTGAAGACACTGAAGCATCTGGAGTCACTGGCCAGACCCCGGAGTTTCGTGTCCCGAGCGTAAGTATAGCACATTTACTCCTATTTAGACCTTTTGCCTGGCCACATCCAGGACCTGGGTAAGTCTGCCGGCGTATGCCCTGGAGACCCTCCCACCGGGCTGGAATGTAGATGCCACAATTGTCATACAGTTTCTCCCCCCCCTCATCTCCACACGACTCCCCTTTTCTTTGAGAGACGTGCCTGCGCGAGAGTCTCTCATACAATAGCACAGTGGAGAGATATTGCCTAAGGTGACAATCTCAACAGCCAGACAACAAAAGCAGGGCTGGGCGTGTGACTTGTTAAAGCTGGCTGTAAGGTCTGGTGACTAGCATCTTTGTTTGTACCGCCTGGGTTGTAATAGCCTCTGACTGCATTGCTGAAACAGATACGGATACAGATATGGCACATAGCCATCTCTTACGAAAACATGGCTTAAATTCAAATTTAGGAAGTATTTGAAGAAAATGACTGTTTAGTGATTGCAATATATTCCAATTGGGAGCACAATGTAAGCTGTGAATAAAAAACAGGATCTCCTTTAACAACATGCTCAGTTCCAGCCTAATAGTTTATTAACCACAGACTAAAGTGTGCTGGGGTCTGAGACAACATTACTTGTTCATAAATGTGCCCCCAGGGCAAATGGTGCTGAAAACTAAAGCGAAGGTGGGCTTTTAAGTTATTAATGGCAGGCCATTGGGCTGGATTAGCCTTGGTTTTGTTAAAGCATTTGAGATTTGAGACGGCGTTTATGGTCTTCCAGTCCAGCAAAGGCCAGGGTTAATCTACAAAGGTTATCCTCTAAATTGCATTCAAGGCCTTGTGGACTATACGGCATCCTAATATTTGAGGGCAGTGGTTTGTAACACCAATTGCAGCTAGGCAAATAGTGATAATCTCTTGCTGATTGGAGGTTTATGACTCAGACCTGGAAACTGACTAATCATGGTCATGCTGTTTAGACGTGTCCAGACTAAATATGTGATTGGCATTAGATAAGGGCAGCCGAGTGCAACAGTGGTTACAGCACAATGCCAGGGCTATATTATATTATCTTCATCTAGAAATGGATATTATTTATATGAAGCCCATTTCCACCACTGAATAAAAATAGTTAATTGCAAATTTTTATCTCATAATTCTGACTTTTTTCTTGCAACTACAAGTTTATATCTTGCAATTCTGACTTTTTTACTTAGAATTGTGTAATATAAACTCGCAATTGTGAGTTATAATGTCAGAATTACAGGATATAAATTCTCAATCCTGACTTTTTTTAGTATAAATTCAGAATAGCAGGATTAAAAACTCACAATTCTGACTTTTTTCTCGCAATTCCAAGTTTATATCTTGCAGTTCTGACTTTCTTTTTCTTAGAATTGCATTATATAAACTCACAATTGTGAGTTATAATGTTAGAATTACAGGATCTAAACTCTATTCTAACTTTTTTCCTTAGAATTGTGATATAAACTCACAAGTGTGAGTATAAAGTCAGAATAGCAGGATGTAAACTCACAATTGCGAGAAATAAAGTAAGAATTCCAAGATAAAAACTCGCAATTCTGACTTTTTTCTCGTAATTTTAAGTTTATATCTCACAGTTCTGACTTTTTTCTTAGAATTGTATTGTATAAACTTGCAATTGCAAGTTATAATGTTAGAATTACAGGATATAAACTGTCAATTCTGTCTTTTTTCTCAGAATTGCGTGATATAAACTTGCAATTGCGAGTTATAATGTCAAAATTACAGTATATAAACTCTTAATTCTGCCATTTTGTGCAGAATTGAATGATATAAACTCACAATTGTGAATTAGAATGTCAGAATTATGGGATATAAACTCTCAATTCTGACTTTTTTGCTCAGAATTATGATATAAACTCACAATTGAGAGGTATAAAGTCAGAATAGCAGGATATAAACTTGACATGAGAAATAAATAAGAATTGCAAAATAAAAACTTGCAATTCCAACTTTTTTCTTAGAATTGTGAAATATAAAGTTTATATCTCACAGTTCTGACTTAACCCACAATTGCATGTTATTAAGTAAGAATTGTGAGATATAAATTTGCAATTTGAGAAAAAAGTCAGAATTGTGAGTTTATATCTCAATTCTGAGATATAAACAGATAAAAAGTCGCAGTTACCTAGTTGCAGATAAAAAGTCGCAGCTACCTTTTTTATTTTCTATTCAGTGGTGAAAACAGGTTTTCATATATTTGAACATGTGTGTTGAAAAAAAAAATCTATACTACCACTCAAACATTTTAGCACATTACTTTAATTCTGCAAAACTGTCCACTACAGTGTACAAATATGACTGTGAGTGAGTCTACAGCATGATACAGGAGACATGAAAGTCCACAGCGTGATACAAATCACATTCAAGTATTCCAGAGAGCTGCGTAATAAGTTTTAATAACACCACACCCCACTTCCACCATTTTTAAATTCCTCTACTGCTATGATTGATGAGCCAAGTTTGATTACAAACGCACGTAATCCACAGGTTTTGATTAAAAACACTCTGTCTGGCCTCTGTCAGCACTCCCTCGTCTTTCCATGTCCAGTGCCCTCCTCATTCCAACCCGATATGATGAAAAGCTGGGCACAGCCTGCAACCAGCTGACAAATCCATGCACAGGTTGCCATAGTCACAGGCATGGGAAAAAAAGAGACACTCGGAGCATGTAAAGAATGATGTATATATTGTAAAGAGGCGGCCCCTGCCGAGGACCCACTCAATCACTGTCACCTTTGACCTTCTACAGCTTTACTGCTACGTCCAAGAGTCTCCCTCCACATTGTGCCTATGGATTCCACCTGGTACTCCTACATTTAGTATGCACATATGTGAAGTGCTTGGCACTGACAGTTTCAGTACAGACCCCATACATGTCAATCTGCTTCATACACAGTTGAGGTCAAGATTTTACATACACCTTTTACAATTATTTTACCAAAATAAGTGGGATTGTACAAAATGCATGCTATTTTTTATATAGTACTGGCCTGAATAAGATATTTCACATAAAAGATGTTTATATATAGAGAAAATAATAGTTGAATTTATAAAAATGACCCCGTTCAAAAGTTTACATACACTTGATTCTTAATACTGTGTTGTTACTGAAAGATCCACAGCTGTTTTTTTTTTTTTTGTTTATTGATAGTTGTTTATGAGTCCCTTGTTTCTACTGAACAGTTAAACTGTCCGCTGTTCTTCAGAAAAGTCCTTCAGGTTCCACAGATTCTATAGTTTTTCAGAATTTTTGTGTATTTGAACCCTTTCCAACAATGATTGTATGATTTTGAGATCCATCTTTTCACACTGAGTACAACTGAGGGACTCATATGCAATTATTACAGAAGGAAGGGGGGTGAAAACTTCTTAAATTTGAAGTTAAAATTGTAATTATTTTGTCTTCTAGGAAACATGTAGGTATCTTCTGTGGCTTCTGAAGGGCAGAACTAAATGAAAAAATATCATATTTAGGCAAAAAAAATTTTTTTTTTTAAAAGTACACATCTTCATTCTGTTCAAAAGTTTTCACCCCTGGCTTTTAATGCATAGTTTTTCCTTCTGCAGCATCAGTGAGCATTTGAACCTTCTGTAATAGTTGTATTTGAGTCATTCAGTTGTGAAAAGATGGATCTCAAAATCATACAGCCATTGTTGGTAAGCGTTCAAATACACAAAAATGCTGATAAACCAAAGAATTGTGGGACCTGAAGGATTTTTCTGAAGAACAGCAGGCAGTTTCACTGTTCAGGACAAACAAGGGACTCATGAAATAAACAAACTATCACTAAACAAAAAAAAGTCAGGCAACAACACAGTATTAAGAATCAAATGTATGTAAATGTATTTTGAACAGGGTCATTTTTATAAATTCAACTACTATTTTTTCTTGTGGACTACATGTAAACGTCTAAGTACTAAATACAGTACAAAATAAAAAATAACATGCAGTTTGTATGATTCCTCTTTGTTTGGTAAAATAATTAACATTTCGCAGATTCTGCAAGGTGTATGTAAACTTTTGACTTCAACTGTAGGTATTTACAGCAAATTATCGACTAAGAGCAATACAAACTCTCAGACTCCCTCCAGGGTGGCAACTCATAGCAACACATAGAGGACAATAATACTATTTAAATTTGGATTCATTCACATGTGTACGCTCCTTCCACAGGATGAAGAGCAAAAGCAAGGAGTCAGTTCTGCTAGAGGGCGAGAAGGAGAAATACCCACTGCTTGTTCCCTCACTGGACTTGAGTCTGGAGGACTCCTCCCTCGACCCAGAGCTGGAATGTCATAGCCCACCTCCAGACTATAACTACGTGGTCCGTTACTCCACACCACCCGTCTGATTTGCAACTGATCTGCACTCTTAAGCCGCCAGACGTTTCACCCAGTTTTGGAGGATCTGATTGGTTGGGTCCATTTTGTCTCTGCACATCAGATCTATTTTATTTTTTCCCCCACTT
Organism: Cirrhinus mrigala; assembly: GCA_036247105.1. Lineage (NCBI taxonomy): Eukaryota > Metazoa > Chordata > Actinopteri > Cypriniformes > Cyprinidae > Cirrhinus > Cirrhinus mrigala. Next base: position 9,926,780 of record CM070020.1, on the reverse strand, counting down.
TTTTCCACTCAGAGTTTCACGTTTTCTCTCTGTGCACTTTTTAAGGTAGTGTGTGAGTACAGTGGGCTGCCACATCATTGTGGCAGCCTGAGATACATTTGGACCACCTCAGGTATTCCTGCTGTCTACTGTGAACACAACAAGCACATTTTATTACAATAACGGCACTGTTTTCTCCAGCATTTTTCATACAGAATGGTGGCTAATTATGAAATCATTTACTCAGCGGTTAGAACAAGAGGACAAAGGCAATTCTTATTTTATTTCTAGATAAATATTTTATTATAATAAAAACTGGAATTTGTTATATGATATTTTATTTTTATTTTGCTAAAATATTTCGGAGCTCACTAAAGCTTGTTTTTTTTTATTTTAGGAAAATATTTTTCTTTAGAATAATTTTCACCCCTTTGACGCAAATGTCAAACAAAGACCGCAGATCATGAATAATTGAATGTGCGGTCTGAAATTCCTTCCCAGAACTCAATCTGAAATTGCAGGACGCATTGATCATCAACAGTAAGGAGGATGCACATTATGTTTCCAGGTTGTGTCGCGCCAGTCTGAGGTCCGTTTTCCTGTCTTGCTCAAAGCTCAAATGAGTCACTTTTGTTCCCTCATACAGTATTTTTATCATCATAGCTTATGATCTGGTTCATTTGAAAGAAATTAGTCACGCTTTGACTGCTTACACATGGCATGAAAAAAAGCTTATGGGTGCCTAACATTCAGTCTATCACTGTGAAAAAGGTTTCAAAAGCCTTAGCAAGTAAATTATTCATGTACATTCAATAGGAAACATTCCGTTAATTATTGATCAAATGCGGACTACAATAAAACGGCCTTGCTCTGTTCAACAATAAACCATATTTATGTTGTTTACACTACTGTATACATAACAGCATGTATTATGTTGTGCAGCTATTAACCAGAGGAACGTATTCTGTTACTGATTCAGTAGTCGTGCTAAAATACTACTAAAGCTTGCAGGGCAGGCTATAATATTGTCAACAGGCTGGTCACTATATGAATGGTCATGATAATTATAATAAAAGCATGTATTGTGCACACATGTAGGTGCTATCAGTATTAACTCCTTAACATGATGAAATGGGTGGGAAATCATTGTATTGGTTAAATCAGACATTTAGGCCCGTTATTGCTAACTTTTATTGTATAAGTCCAAGTATTACATTCATAGCTGATGAATTGTCTTCCAAATAATGAAATGTATATACTGCCAAATGATGCTTTCAGTACTGTTGTTATTTTGACTGGTATTTGTGAAGTAAAATTGTATGCACTGATATTTTCTACATATATTGTTTTTTTTTTTTTTTTTGTATTATAATTGTATTTTATTAACCAAGCATAAATAAAGATCTATATATTTATATATAGCACCTTTTCAGAGTCATGATTGCGTTTGTACTAGTACACGTCTACTTCTAATAAATAAAAATGCACAGAAGTACTGCATTCTTCCTACTATCCACCTCTGGCTTCTGGTCTCATCTACATCCAGCTATTTTTAGCTGTGCAAAACAGTTCTCTTGCTGCTTGATATTGCAAATTGGTGTGTCTTACCATGTTATTAAGCTGGGATGTGAAAGCCAGCTTACTTAAATGCTTCTTCTTCTGAAACTAAATTTTCTGACTGTATCTCCTCCTAGAGCTTTAACTCTACAAACTCCAAACTCAGCCCAGTTTTCCAGACTGATCTGACAGAGTGTGCTATATCTTTTCTGATTGATCAGACTTACAGTTTTCCTAAAAGTAATGAATAAAACTGGGAAAAATCCCATAGACTTACAATGACAGAATGTTCAAATGAGCCAAGACTTTTCAAACTCCAACTGTCAAAACTCCCAGAATCCCTTGAGACTTAATCAAGCTTCTTATCTACGTACTATTTCTAATCCACTGATTATTACTGATAATAATACTGATTATTACAGATCAAGCAGACCGATAACCGATATTTTGAACCGATATATATGTCTAGTGTAAAAATTAAAATTAATGCCAAAATTAAGAATAACAAGGGCTCTGATGAAAACTGCCTTCCCTGGTGTTAATTGAGTGAAGAACTCCCACACTGCACTTCTTTCTCTTGTCTATCTCTGTGCATCCATCTACAATAAGGGTAATATAAAGAGAGAGTTAAAAGTGGGGCCACTGCATCCCTGCTGACTGTATGTTTCATGATTAAGCCTATGAATACTGTACTACAGCTAAACAGCTTGGGGAAATGTAAGTATTTGGCTTCAATAATTTACATGTTAGAAATGTATGCGTAATACCGTTACCTCTCATAATTCCTTATTAATTATTTTCTGATGACTAAAACATAACCTAAAATAGGAGAGTTGACTATTAAATTCATCTAATGCACATCAATGGATTAAAAAAACAACAACAACAAAAACAATGTATATAATAAGTGTAAATAATTTAATTGTCTTCATAGCTCCATTGTTGAAGTTAAGAAGACCACTATTTTTATTAAACTATAACAATAATAGCCTATTATAGGCACACTAAGTTCAACAGGCTATTGAAATGTATACATTTTGTGCCTATGTGACACTAGAAATTTCAGTTAGTTTTAATTTAGAGTACAGTGCAAATGATAGCATAAAACAATTTCATTTATCTTTTAATCAAAAGAGAGTTAAACTCTTTATTTTTGACAAACAAAGGGGTTTACTATTAAAATCGATGATTATTCTTTTAAACAAATTTGTGATAATTGTTGTAGTAGTAGTATTACGTATATTCTACTGCACCACATTAATATATCTCTGACAATTTTTTTAAAGGGGTCATCGGATGCCCATTTTCCACAAGCTGATATGATACTTTAGGGTCTAAATAAAAAGTCTATAATATACTTTTGTTAAAAATTCTCAATAGTAGTGTAAAAGAACACCCTTTTTACCTTGCCAAAATCAGCTCTGCAAAAATGATCCTGTTCTGGTTGAGGTTGCTTTAAATGTTAATGAGCTCTGCTCGCCCCGCCCCTCTCTTCTCTCTATGGAGTGACGGGCCTGTTTACTTTAGCCGTGCTAAACTTTCTAACTAGCACGTTATTAGGAAAGGCGATCGCAAAGATTCATAAAAAAAACCCTTATACTCACTTCTGCTGTAAGTGAAGCTGGATCACGAATGATTCACGCGAACATAGACGGATATATGTAGATCGGGAGGCGCATTCCATTCACAAACAATTTTAATCCACTGCATCTTCAGCGGCTCAGATATCGGGAGTAAATGGCGACCACTATGTTCATTATTACATCCAGCAACAGCACACCTCAATCGTAGATATTCTTGTCTAACTTTTATCCCTGCTCCGGCAGTGAAACAATGGACTGTTACAGCTGATTTAAGGCGGGTCTGAGGTAAGATGCTCATGTCAATCAACACCGACAGGCATCTGATAATGGCGCGATTTAAAAAAAAAAGGGATATTATTTTTACAGATTAATTAAAAACCACTGCATGGATTCTTATCATTATAGGGTAGATGTGTGCATACACTGCCAACACACATTGATGTTCAAACAACATGTAAAAGTGAACTTTGCATCCAATGACCCCTTTAAGCTAAACAGAACTTACATTTTGACGGGTTGCCATGAGGACCTTTTGAGTTTCTGTAGCCTATTATATGATATGACGATAGATTTACTCATATGAAACAGTCAAATGCTCATGAAGTGACCCTCAGAGCAGATCTGGAGATGTTGTTCATGTATTTATGTCCTCATTTAGTGAGACAACAGACGCGGCTGAAATCACCGTGAGCATCATCACGCTCTTCCGTATGTGTATAAACAAAACCGTGCATCTCTTCCATTCACATTCGCAGAACATGCAGGATATATTATATTTAAATGGTATTTTTGCGGCTTAATATTTAGACACTGGTCCATATCGCGACAAAATTTAGGCTAAGAGTACTACTGCTGACCTACTTTTGATTAACTCATTCAAACTTTGACAAACTCCGTGACATTCCGCGTTATACAGTAAATTCCATTTCTTCCGCATCGCGGAAATCAGACAATATTGAGGTGTTTTGCAACTTCAGAGTGTCGTTAGTGGATTGAGATTTATTGCAACTTCAGCAACATTTGCTGCTGCCTTCTGAGAGACAACTGATGCGTAACAGTGCGTTCACACCAAACGCAAATTCCGCGAAAATCGCGCTATTCGCGCGTAGTTGGAGGCTTGAACATTTTGAGTTTACTTGCTTCATTCGCGCGTGAAATTCGCTTCACAACAGACGCGAATTCGCGTCATCAGAGGGGCTTCTGCCAGGTGGCTCCAGTCTCCTTGCGAAATGGCTGACATGGATTTTGTCAGCGGGAAATAAGTAGTTGTAAAATACGACGAATAAGCTCAATTTGCCGGTGTTACACCAAATTCTGTGACCATCGTATTCTGTGACCCTAGTAGGCGCTGTTGTCACCGTTTGGCTTGAACTCCATCACACAGACGGATTGGGTACGCAAACAGCGTAACTTTAAAATATAGGTGAGATTTGTGACAGGTTAATAAAATGTTCGCGCGTGAACGCGCTTGGCGCCCGTGCACATTGTATGAGCGCGTCAATACAGTCTGGTCGCGTGCGCCAAATAAAATGTTCAACTGTGTGCAGTGGTAATGAATGGTGATAGTTTAGTATCGTTATCTATCTATCTATCTGTCTATCTATCTATCTATCTATCTATCACAATGAGAAAACATGATTTTACGTTATCGTTTTTACAAATGAAGTCTTCATATATAACCTAAGGGAATTTTAGAAAGACTTAATGTCCTCCAAATGTACTGTGTACTTTAAAAATAAATAAATACATACAATAAAAACTTTTAAAAGTTTTAATATGAACAGTGCAACTTTTACTGAATAACTGAACAATACTGAATTAGCATTTATTTTATTTATTCATTTTCTAATACTTTTAATTTTGAAATGTATTTTAATTTCTATTTAATAAAAAATATGGTGTTAACTTGTGGTTTGTGTGCATTGTCTCTCTTCTCTCTGTCCAGGTGCTCAGTGGCGCCTCCAGAAATTTTTCATAGGGGTGGCCAGATGGGGCCACTTAAAATCTTGGGGTGGCACACCAAAACTATAAACCATAATTTCAGAATTTTATTCTACTGTTGTAGTAAACCGGCCTGTAGAAAACTATCAGAAAGACTTAAAGAAACTCCTACTGATATACTTTGGTTTATTGTGTTATATTTAATGTTACTAATGATATAATGTGCATAGACTAATAACAGTACAGTTAACATTTTGAGTTGCACAACAATTCTTTTTATTTTGCAATTATATTTGGCATAAGGTGTACATTTATTGCAACGACGTTTATTTATAACGACGTTAGCTAGGTAACTCTTGTCAAAACGTGTCAAAAACACATCAAAAAGCTGCTGTAACAGTATACTGTAACCATTTGGAATTTAAAAAGCACATGTCACGACACATAATTCCCCTTCTTCTTTTACTAAAGAATATTTTTGACTTATTTACTTACCGGTAGTCTTCTTTGCCTTCTTTCTTAACTTCTTTTGAAATTGTTGACCGACGGGCACGCGCTGAGCTGTTGCTGTCTGAGCGCTCAACAGTGGCATGGACGGAGGGGCGGGGCGGGGGAGAGGGCTGGCTACTGTGTGCGATCGAAGGTCTAGAGCGGCTTGCCTGCCTGGCTGTGCATTAGGGATGATGCATAACTGATGCTACTAAAATTTATACTGGCCAGTGGGGTGGCCAATGGGGTGGCCAGGAGTCGGCCAGGGGTGGCCACGGCCACCCCTGGCCACCCCCTGGTGGCGCCATTGCAGGTGCTCTCTCTCCGTTACTCCAGGTTCCTGTTCATAATTGACTGGAGAAGCGGATTGGCTCCTTCTGCGTGCTTGCATCTTTTAAAAAGTCACATCCGTGCAAGACTGAGATAGCGCGGCTGTGTGTGAAGAAGACGCAGAGGTGTTATTGTTTCAAAGCTAGTCGTTATACTTTTATGCATAACACTTTGTTGTTGGCTTTTCTATCGTTATCTTTTCTGTTGTTACTATTATTATATCAGTATTAAAAGGTAAACTGTAAAGAGAGACAATGCCTGTAGTAGAATTACTTTTGATACTTTTACTATTATTATTGTATTGCTATTAAAATGTCGTGTGTTGATTGCATGCAAAGTACGCCACAGTTTTGCAGAAGATGGGTGACTATTTTTGTCTGAAGAAATTAATTTTCCTTCTCTTTTGGAACAGATATGGATGACAGCTATATTTTATTTGGTGTGACATGGTGTGGAGGAAGAATGTCCGGAGTGAACAGCGGAAAGGGGGGAAATTTGATCCAGACTATTTTGGTCCCTTTATGGTGACCAAAATAGAGGATAAAAGTGTTGATCTTGTGGACTCTGTGGGACAGTCCACACACAAGGTCAACACTGACCACCTCAAACACCATCATGAGGACATGTCCAGGATTCCTCACTAATTGAGGAAGCAACAATTTTCCCCCTCTCAGTCACCTAATGTAGCCCTCTCTCTTCCTCCACCCCAAGACTTCTCTCCTCCTCCATATCATGATGTCTGTACTCCTCCACCTCAAGACTTCTCTCCTCCTCCATATCATGATGTCTGTACTCCTCCACCTCAAGACTTCTCTCCTCCTCCATATCATGATGTCTGTACTCCTCCACCTCAAGACTTCTCTCCTCCTCCATATCATGATGTCTGTACTCCTCCACCTCAAGACTTCTCTCCTCCTCCATATCATGATGTCTGTCTCCACCAGCTCCTCCTCATCATGCGTCAGCCCTCAAGACTTCTCTCCTCCTCCATATCATGATGTCTGTACTCCTCCACCTCAAGACTTCTCTCCTCCTCCATATCATGATGTCTGTACAGCTCCTCCACCTCAAGACTTCTCTCCTCCTCCATATCATGATGTCTGTACTCCTCCACCTCAAGACTTCTCTCCTCCTCCATATCATGATGTCTGTACTCCTCCACCTCAAGACTTCTCTCCTCCTCCATATCATGATGTCTGTACTCCTCCACCTCAAGACTTCTCTCCTCCTCCACCTCATGATGTCTGTACTCCTCCACCTCAAGACTTCTCTCCTCCTCCACCTCATGATGTCTGTACTCCTCCACCCCAAGACGTCTCTCCTCCTCCACCTCATGATGTCTGTCCTCCTCCACCTCAAGACCTCTCTTCTCCTCCACCTCATGATGTCTGTCCTCCTCCACCTCAAGATGTCTCTCCTCCTCCACCTCATGATGTCTGTCCTCCTCCACCTCAAAACGTCTCCTCCTCCACCTCATGATGTCTATCCTCTTCCTCCTCCTCCAGCAGGGCAATCATCATCTGATGTGACATCCTTTCACAAAAAATGTATGTGACTTCAAAAAACTATCTCTGAACTAATTTTTTTTTCACCTTTAGATAGATATCAAATACCTCATAATTTTTTTTGAGATTGTGATTCGAGTTAGAAATATATTTAGTTTTGTTTCTATTTTCTTTTTTGATCACGAAGACATACAAGATGCATGGGAAGGCAAAAATGCACATGTCCTACTTTCACAAATTGGTTCCTATAAATTGTTTTACTGGGACATTGTTAGGACAGCTCCCAATCAAGAAGCTGAGAGTGAGGTGAGTTGAATGTAATGAGAGATTTGTCTGTTTGGCTTATATCTACTTGTAATGGTTGTGCTTTCTTATATACACTGCTCAAAAAAATAAAGGGAACACTTAAACAACACAATGTAACTCCAAGTCAATCACACTTCTGTGAAATCAAACTGCCCACTTAGGAAGCAACACTGATTGACAATCAATTTCACATGCTGTTGTGCAAATGGAATAGACAACAGGTGGAAATTATAGGCAATTAGCAAGACACCCCCAGGTGGCTCAGGTAGTGCAGCTCATCCAGGATGGCACATCAATGCGAGCTGTGGCAAGAAGGTTTGCTGTGTCTGTCAGCGTAGTGTCCAGAGCATGGAGGCGCTACCAGGAGACAGGCCAGTACATCAGGAGACGTAGAGGAGGCCGTAGGAGGGCAACAACCCAGCAGCAGGACCATTACCTCCGCCTTTGTGCAAGGAGGAACAGGAGGAGCACTGCCAGAGCCCTGCAAAATGACCTCCAGCAGGCCACAAATGTGCATGTGTCTGCTCAAACAGTCAGAAACAGACTCCATGAGGGTGGTATGAGGGCCCGACGTCCACAGGTGGGGGTTGTGCTTACAGCCCAACACCGTGCAGGACGTTTGGCATTTGCCAGAGAACACCAAGATTGGCAAATTCGCCACTGGCGCCCTGTGCTCTTCACAGATGAAAGCAGGTTCACACTGAGCACATGTGACAGACATGACAGAGTCTGGAGATGCCATGGAGAACGTTCTGCTGCCTGCAACATCCTCCAGCATGACCGGTTTGGCAGTGGGTCAGTAATGGTGTGGGGTGGCATTTCTTTGGAGGCCCGCACAGCCCTCCATGTGCTCACCAGAGGTAGCCTGACTGCCATTAGGTACCAAGATGAGATCCTCAGACCCCTTGTGAGACCATATGCCGGTGCGGTTGGCCCTGGGTTCCTCCTAATGCAAGACAATGCTAGACCTCATGTGGCTGGAGTGTGTCAGCAGTTCCTGCAAGACGAAGGCATTGATGCTATGGACTGGCCCGCCCGTTCCCCAGACCTGAATCCAATTGAGCACATCTGGGACATCATGTCTCGCTCCATCCACCAACGCCACATTGCACCACAGACTGTCCAGGAGTTGGCGGATGCTTTAGTCCAGGTCTGGGAGGAGATCCCTCAGGAGACCATCCGCCACCTCATCAGGAGCATGCCCAGGCGTTGTAGGGAGGTCATACAGGCACGTGGAGGCCACACACACTACCGAGCCTCATTTTGACTTGTTTTAAGGACATTACATTAAAGTTGGATCAGCCTGTATTCTGTTTTTCCACTTCAATTTTGAGTGTGACTCCAAATCCAGACCTCCATGGGTTAATAAATTTGATTTTCATTGATAATTTTTGTGATTTTGTCAACACATTCAACTATGTAAAGAACAAAGTATTTAATAAGAATATTTCATTCATTCAGATCTAGGATGTGTTATTTTAGTGTTGCCTTTATTTTTTCGAGCAGTGTATTTACATTTACATATTTATTATTTACCAGTCCTTCAGGTGATCAATGCATACATGCCTCTTATAGTCAAAAAACATAATCACATACACGACAAAAAGGCACTTCATATTGACAAATATGAAATGACAAGGATATGGGAGGGAAAGGGCTCAAGACTAAAGGT